>CAHIKZ030004979.1:3322500-3422500 GCA_903632075.3 Acanthosepion pharaonis | reverse complement strand
TGACTCCGCAAGGCCCCCTACAGTTCTAATGACTCAAGACATTTTCTCCTGACATTGGGACAACTGTTTATGAGCTTGGCATGGAAAACTTTCTGTAACGAAAAGCAGATTCAAGAGTCTTGAGAAACAAATCCAAATCCAGCGGTAAATTACTTAAAATATATTGAGTTTCTGCTCGATAAGAGACATCAACTCGTTGCAAATCATGGGGTATTAATAAATGAATAAAATTTAATTATTGGTTATATTTGGAGAATAAAGTTGATAATCCAAAACAATCAAATTATTTATGATGTACATCCCTAAACACAAGCCATCAAACTGCCACTGTATGGAATGCTATTAGCGTTTACCGCTAGTGGTCAACTGTTGGACCGTCGGTATGTTTGTCTTGGCAATGTTACCATTGTGAACCGCTAGTTGCCCACCGTTAGCTCGCCGGTGGCGTTTCCATCGGCAGCCCGCAAGCGGGCCACTAGTGTATTGCGTGGCAGGCACTTGGCGGATTAGTGGCTCAAACCGGAAAAGCGCAGATGTAATAAACAGAAACAGATTCGCATTGCGTGTCTTTGAAAATAAATTACTTTCGTATTTTTTTGTTGAAATATTTTGTTGGCTTCAACGATTTCCTTTTAACGTAACAAATTCGATTTTCTGATGAGATAGAAACGATTTTTGTATAGACTGCTAAGCGTAATTAATCTGCTATTGTGCAACCTTTCTGAGATAACACTTTCAATGTCATTACACGGCAAAATATTTCGCATGGTTTCTCTCAAAGATTGTTAAACAATAGTGGGATGAAAATGTCGAACAGTGTAAGCAAGTGCATGTAAGAGAAATTAATGTAACTGAAGTGTCCATCTATCTATCTATCTATAATATATTATATTCTTACTCTCTCCTGGCCATTTAAGTTCTACCTGAATTCTATCCTCTTGAAATATATATATATATATATATATATATATATATATATATATATATATATATAGAGAGAGAGAGAGAGAGAGATAGATTGATACACCTAGTGAGCCAGACAAACCTACCTAGGTTTCACCTAAACGGATCGTCAGGGAAAGTTTGGCTGACGATCCGTTTAGGTGAAACCTAGGTAAGTTTGTCTGGCTCACTAGGTGTATCTAGGTCTGCTCTACGGTTGTATTGAGCTCTTTTGTTAGTTAGTTGTTACTCGTATCGGGTTTTTTTTTTTTTTTTTGGGCTTCAGACCTGCATCTGTGCGATTTTTTGTCGGCAGAAGTTCATGTTTGTAGCTCTTTCTTTTTTAAAACCTTTTTTCCCTCGAGATTGATTTGATTAGCAAATCAAAAATTCGAGGGCTTTTCGAAACGAGTCTAGTTATCTATATATATATATATATATATATATATATATATATATATATTGGATTGATATGAGTTTGTGACCCTGGGTTTCACGCTTTTGCGATCGTCAGCGTGAAACCCAGGGTCATAAACTCACATCAATCCAACCAAATATGTTAGCTCTGTCTCTGATATTGAGCGCTTTCTAATAAGTACCGCATATAATATATAAATAATTACACACACACACACACACATATATATATATATATATATATACTTTTCATATATATATATATATATATATATATATTTAAATTTCAAAGCAGATAGAATTTATATATATACATACTTTTCATATATATATATATATATATATATTTAAATTTCAAAGCAGATAGAATTTTTATATATATATATATATATATATATATATATATATATATCAAATATTTATGCATCCATATGTTATAAATAAGTATTATTAGATCTACTCGGAATTGAGCACTCTTTTAAGAATACTGTTTTGGTTATTGGAATTTTGTTCCATGTTATAGCCTGCGGTGCTATACCATTTAGCTACGGAGGAAGCGACTGGTTAGCTAAATGCTAAATGACGGTTCCGTGTAGGATACAGGTTTAATTTCTGTCGGACGGCACATTCATTTTATTAAATTTTCTCGGACATTCAGATCCTTAAATTTTGTTATAGTTTATTATAAACAGATTATTTACTTAAATGTTTGGCTTGTATAAAAATAACGTATAAACAATAAATATATTAAAATAATTGTCGGACATAGGCCATTTTATCATTATATATATATATATATATATATATATATATATATATATATATATATATATCTTCAACATGACATCATCAAACATGTTCCATTGATGAATATAGACTTAATTTTATAATAATCCTTTCTAGGCCTCTAATTAGCTTCTTGATGTTAAGTTTATATTCATCAAGGAAGGCGCCATAATTTTTCCTATACAAAGTACATCTCAAGTTGTCATTATTGGATCATAAAAAAAGGATGACGAGGTTAACTGAACAGTACTAAGTATTGCAATTTCATAGACAAGACCTTCATTGAATGGTACAAGTCTCAGCATCGCAGTTTCAAGATGAAATGTGTATGTATGCACAATAACACTACTTTAATTTATTTAAGGTTACCGATGAAATAAAAGGTTTAATGGAATAAAGATAATAGAATGGTAACCATCATGTCCTTATCTTAATCCGAGCGAAATATCTCCGGTCATTTGTGAATCTGAAATTATATGAAGGTAGTAAGAAAATAAATGCTTAAAATTTTGTACTCTTGTTTTATATTTCTTTTCATCTTAAAACAAAATGTCTTCAGTAAACAAAAAAAGAAAGCAACTGGGCTTGCCGTTCGAATATGTTGGAGGAAATATATATATATATATATATATATATATATATATATATATATATATGTGTGTGTGTGTGTGTGTGTGTGTGTGTGTTAGGAAAATTATTTTCGCGATTTGTCCTTGAGAACCTCAGAGAATAGTTTTCTTCTTGCCTTTTTTATTCATTTTGTTCCTACACAGAAACACTCTATTTGAGAATCATTTGCACTATATATATATATATATATATATATATATATATATATATATATATATATATATATACGATTAAGTAATTCATCGAGTCTTAGAAGAAATCTCAACAGAATGCAGAAAGCACTGGACGGCCGTTTCGTACTATATTTGGGACGAATTAGCAGCGCGCATCCACTACCGAGAAACTGAACACGGACAGTTACGATACGACGAAAACGTCGTACCAATTGTACCAACGAACCTCGGGACGAAGATAGAGCGCCGATCTTTACAAATATCGTGGTGTAACTACCCGAGTTTCCCTTACCCATAGAACTGTACCCCACGAGCCACGACTTCTGCGGGTGAGTCCCAAATATAGACCGAGACGGCCGTCCACTGCTTCTGCATTCTGTTGAGTTTTCTTCTACGACTTGACGAAATACTTAAATATGTTATCTCAAATGCTCCTAATAATTCATTATCATTCATATATATATATATATATATATATATATATATATATATATATATATATATATATATATATATATATATATAAAATCCACAGGCGAGCTGTTTCGCTGTATCAGAGCTCATCAGATTGACTAGACATCAAGCCGAGATGTAAACTCGAGGGATTTGCCATGATCCAGAGAATCTTACACCTAACGTATCGGCACCCGGCAGAGAAAAGGAATTATATATATATATATATATATATATATATATATATATATATATATATATATATAGTCTAAGTTATGGTGTATTTATGGGTTATAGTGCTCAATATCAAAGATAAAGCGTATGTAAATGTGGACATTCAGGTCAACACGCAGTAGCAACTGTCTGTTTCATGCTAAATGCAATCGTCAGGTCATTCTATACGCTGCATATTTGCTTTTCATTTCCACTGAATGAAAATGAAATCGTACAGGTTTCAACATAATGTTCATTCAAATTGCATATTTATATCACTGAAACTTTATTCTTCAGAAAAAAGCGTATCTTGTTGGATGTAAGCCATTTGCTCTCAATGTAATTCCTTCAATGTTGCTATTCTCTCCCTTGGCAGATTTAGTTGATGTATCATTTGTTTACACATTGGCGATAGTGCTGTGTGTAACAAACCACATTCAGACACGGGTGACGCAGGCAACACTTCCAAGTTAATGTCGTGACTGCTCAGAAAATATAGAAAAGTAGACTTTTGCCACTGAAAACATACACTATCACACAGTGATGGAGCTGTTTCCCCTGGAAATAAATATCAGACATTACTCTCGGAGTGTCGCTGTTATATACTACGACTCTCCTAATAGAATAATTTCTTGTCTTTGTTGTTTTTCTTCCAACATTCTGGCTACTGCACCTTTCGACCTTCCTCATTTGCTTGTCACATTCCGTAAACGTCTTTCCCGGGGAACTCGGAAGGAAATCTTCATTCATGAGATTATGCCGATTCTCTTCTTGACCGGTTTTGCTAGGAAAATTCAGAACGCGTAACATTTGTCATGATAGCACGCTGCAACTGCGTAGATAATTCGGCACCAGCTGACCCCGGGATTGATCTCATTATATCTACCGAACTTTATAATCTTTACCAAGTTCTCTATTCAATAGGGTACGTCCTTTAGGACACTCAAACCGGCTCTTAAACTAGATATGTTATTATGCTTCTTTTCTGCATCTATCTATCTATCTATCTATCTATCTATCTATCTATCTATCTATCTATCTATCTATCCCAGTTTATTCATTTCATTTTCTCTCTCTTTCTGTCTAGCTGTTCATATCTATCTATCTATCTGTATTTATCATTATATATTATATTCAAATCTATTTGCATGCATTTCTGTCCATCTATCTATCTATCTATCTATCTATCTATCTATCTATCTATATATATATATATATATATATATATATATATATATATATATATATCCCAGCATTATAAAAGTACAGACTCTCGAGAAAGCAGTTGAGCAACATGCTCCATAATTTCTCTATGGGGTTGAGGTCAGGAGATTGGGGAGGCCATGTCATAACACTCACCTGCTTCTCATCAAAGTATTCCCTCATTAATTTTGATTTGTGACAGGGAGCATTATCCTGCATAAAAATGAGCTTGGTGGGGTCGATTTGCACCCTTTTAGCATAAGGGAGCAGACAAGACTCTAAAACTCTCTTGTACTGCTCGCACCTGAGGGTCTTTTCAATAGGTTTTAAGAAACCAGTTCCATGATAAGAAAAGCATCCCCAGAACATTATACTGAACGGATGCTTAACAGTACTTACTGCTAACTTCAAAGAGCTTTCAAAGCTTCTTCTTCGGATTTTAGATCGCTTATCCTTAGAATTTAGCTTAACTTTCGTTTCATCGGAGAAGAGAACATTTAGTTAAAAAAAAATCAGGTGAGTCACTTTTATCAAACAGCACTGTATATATATGATATTATGATAATAGAATATAATATAATAACAATATATTATTATTATTATTATTATTATTATTATTATTATTATTATTATTATTATTTCCTTTGATTTCTGTTGCATACATATTACTTTCTGGGTCCCAACGCGACATCTAAATTCAGAAATGGCTTCATGATAATTTTCCCTGATCATTCTTAAATTTTTTTAAAACACTGATCACACGCATTTTACAGAGATAAAGCTTTTTGCAATATGTGAGCTTTACTTGTAAGTATATTCTTTGTATTTCTTTAAGTTATGGGCTACCAGAAATCTCTTCAGTGTGACTATCGGAACATTTTCCAACCAATACGAGAGAGCTCTAAATGCAGCTGGAATTGTTGATGATCTCATGTGCCATATTTTTGTGATTTCTACTTCAAGATCCTTGTATTTTGATAACTTTTTGAAGATCGTCTTTTTGAAGATACATTATAATTTACAGGGAGTGCCATGTCAGTAAGAAGGCATATTCAGTTTTTGCGGTCTGTGATCGCGATGTCAGGACGATTATTTTGATTGTTCGGTCTCTGTGTATTGTAAAGTCCCATCAAATTGCTACCGGTTCTATCTCTGTAAACGTGTGATATTCATACCAGTTTCTTGCAGTTTCCTTTCTGTAAAATTTGCATCTTTTCCAGTACAGATGTTGGCCCAATTTATCATGCCAAGTTTTATACTCAGTGGGTGCTAACTCCGTTCAGCATGTGTGCTTGGTAATTTCTTAGTTAGTATATAGCATTGATATATATATATATATATATATATATATATATATATATATATATATATATATGTATTATAGTAATGAATATGTATTATTGATCATTACTGATTCAGTTGAATCAAACCTCCTTTAAACCTGGAGGTCGTGCACCGACAAAAACTTATCCGCTCAATTCTTTCTTTAATCACGTTTAAGTGACGGATGGCAGAACATTGTGTAAGATAAATGTACCCGATTTATTATTCATGGAAAGCAAATTAGATTGCGGTAATCACAAAAGCTCCACTCAGCGGTTAGACAAGGGCAATAACTCGTGTCCGGTCATCGCAGATTGATTAAACCTCGAGCAGCAACATCGCTGATCAGAACACCATGCTTCTTTTTGATGACATTTATCCAAATTAGCTCTCAAGGTTCCCATGTTTTCCATTAACCCTCTTGACCAGATCTTTGTTCCTACTTGTCTATCTTCTATTCCATACTTAATTTCGCATCTTATATCATAATCTCGCATCAAGCGAGTAAAGACCAATTTTCTCCAGCCTTTCTTCTGCTTTTGCCGTTTTTATTGCTTATGTGCATCAATTACTCGAGGTTAGATGCCATTTTGTCGCCGTATCACAATGGAGACATTTTTCGAATCAAGAATATTTATAAGAATCTTCTGTTGGCTTGTCTCGTGGCTAGAGTAGGTTGGCAAAATAATTTCCATGCCTGATGATGACTGGACGTACAGTCGGAAGTATTCACTTATTTAAGGAAGACCTAATACAGTTTATAATTAAAAAAATCAAGGATCATAACATTAATCAAGTGATTAGTAGATTAATGCATGTTTAAAGTTTAGCGAAGAGATTTCGGCATTTTCTATAATTAACTTTACTAATTTACTTTTTGTATGAATGATTCATTGTAATATAAATTGAAGTGCACCACATCTTTGATCTATCTATCTATCTATCTATCTATCTATCTGTGGGAACCCCGTTAAAGAATTGTAGAAAAATGCAATAGATTAAAATAACTCATATTTGCGCAATATTTATGTTCCCTGTTTACAACGTTAGTATATATCAATCAATTAATATATTAATCATACCAGTGACATTATCTCTAAATGTGCTGAGACCATTTAAATTTTCAAACAACTGTATTTAACGTCTGCTACGAAATTTATAGGTACACTTCATTAAGCTCCCTCCTAAAAATAGAAATTTAAAAATTGGGAAACATATTTATTAACCAATAAACTTCTGAGTTTACTATACTAACCTTTTAGCTTCTTAGAGCCTATTTGTTTCTTATAAATATTCCTGATGTTAAGATTTCAGTTTTTTCCGTAAAATTTTACGAGGGTCGATTGTTCGTTGTTGAGGACAAACTGAGTTCGCAAAACATTTCGTATATTTTATTCGAGTAACTACTTACAAAGATTAGCGATTCTAAAGTTAATGAAGAAATACATGAAAGATACAGTTTGTAAACAGAATATTAAGTATTAGTATAATACAGCTATCCTTCACTGATAGTTTACTGCAGACTACTAGAAAATTACACACGTTCAAAGAAGCGACCTAAATGCGTGACACTCCCGTTATGCAGAAACATTCTGTTTCTTTTATCATACAAACGCAGTTGATTCGGTTGTATTGTGAAGAAGGAGAAATAAAATAGTTTTGTGTTATTGTTTTTCGCAAAGAATCTTTGTAATTGGCTCCATTCAATTTGAAAGAAAACAAATACCCAGTAATAAATGTATTTAAATTTGTAGCGCTGTGCTTGAAGATCGTTTTCTCACGCTTAAACACACACACACATCCATACATACATACATACATACATACATGCATACATATATATATATATATATATATATATATATATATATATATTTGAAACCTTTTTAACATGTACTTCTGACTGAGAGACTCTCCTTGTTTTCTATTCTCTTAAACATTCCTATTAATAACAACAGGCCTAGATCGAGTTCTACTAAAGAAAAATGTTACTGTTTAAGAAAATTAAAAAAAAATCAGTTATAACAATTCAAATATGTGTAACCACTAAATTTAATGCATATAGTAATACTAGCTTAAAAAGCCTCCATTTACACCCTTGAGAAAATTAATTGAAACAAAACGAACAGTAATGTTATTATTTACTTTTTTCGTATTTTGCTAATGAAACTTCATTCAGTGCACATGTTAGTGCTTTCTATGTCCGCCTTTATTTCTTAGATGCTCTTTGATGCAATTTGGCATGGAATCCACTTATTTGGAGCAATCTTCATTGATTTTGAGGTCACGGTACTACACGTCTATAATGGCTGTGACGAGCTTCTCTTTCGGCACGAAATCGTTCCTTGCGGATTGTCACATTCTCGATTGGATTTAAATCAGCAGTGTTTCCGTGACAGTCTAGTACTTTGATTTGTTCATTGGTAAAAAAAAAATCCTTCACAAATTTTGAGGTATGGCACGGGGCCAGATCTTCTTTACGTTTCGGACTGATGGATCCAGTTTTTTTTCTTCGCTTTGATGACAAGAGTGGCAGTTGAAAAGCTGACACCAAAAATATCCGTGATCTTTCCGTAAGGCTTGCCAATGCGTTCGTGCCGCTTTACAATTTTCGTACGCTTCCTTGGCGTAACGTCCATCGCAGACAATGGCTGTAGGACAACTAATCGACAGTCGAAAGAATAGTATATGAGGTTTGATAAAAATATGATTCAATCACGGATGACGCAATATTTTTCAAGGCCAAATAATTTTCATCATACATCCAGAAAATAGATTCATATTACTGCACAAAACTGAAAATATCCTAATATGAGGAAAATCGATTACAACCTGTCACTCAATTGGGTCTAAAACTAACCGTATGAAAGAAAGGAAACTAAAGCGGTTATTTCAATTAATTTGGTGTAAAAAAAGTTCCTGAATTAGGCTTTTTGATTAAACCTTTGACTTGTTCAGGATTTTGAGAGTCCATAAATCTGAATATTCTCAGCATTAGTAACTCTCCTGGTTGCCGTTTTATCTGGGTTTTCATTTGTACAGGAATTTCTTTTCCTCGCTGCAGCCTTGGCTCTTTTGATTGCAATTTGCTCCTCTGTTGTTGCAGATTTATTTTGCAAGGTATACTATTGTCTTATGCGATAGGAAACAATAAAATACAGAAGAACTAAAAATTGATTGCTGCATTTAAGGTATTGCACTAATATTTAAGCTTGCCTTTTAAAGGTGCAGCGATAATTCTTCTCGCGTCACATAATTTAAGGACAGTTTGATGTACGTAGGTCCTTATCTTCTGTAAAACAAATTATCTTTGTTTTATGGGTGACTTTCATTGGATTTTGCAAGTAATTTAAATTCATTTCGAAGTTATAAAAATTGTTATCGTACAAAATATTCGCTGCAAAAATAAAGTAAAAAATATTTTTAATATTCTCGCGGAGTCGTCATGATACAAAAATGGTATGATATGTTGGGTTACGGCCTCTAGGAGTAAATTTGAATTAGTGTGGCACACTGAAACACTGGCATTCGCATTTATTTCTATAGAAGACATAATGTTGGATTAAAAATCCCACTTAAATATCGTTGCTGTTTACGTTCTATTTATGAAAATGAAACTTGCCAAAATATATTGGTAAATTTAAAACGGGATATTATGCTCTTTACAGATCATCTACGGTTACCAATTTAGTAGCCGGACATTTTGGCTATAGGACCATTTTCTCTGATTGAAAAAGTGATAAAGGTTCGATTCCTATCGGGAGGCACCTTTCTTTTGTAAGACGTCTCGATCGAAACAGGTTGTTATTAATTTCGTTTAAGGAAAGAAAACAAGGATAGTTACGCAAACGTGAGTATTCACTAAAAATAACGTTTCTAGCAATAAAATTTAAAATTCACTAGGGAAACCTGTTTTTACTGAGTGCAATCATGATCTGTGTGAAGTCTCCATCGGAAGTATCACATTTTCACATCCCTAACGGAAGGTAATCAAGTTCATTTTTAAGTGGATATTCATTTACAGTTTGACATGATAAAAGAATAACGATGACTTTTAAATTCTTTCAAGTATTTATATAAGTTTCCGTTTCGAAAAGAATTCAGCACTACATCTTTTAGAGCAGACGAGAGAGAATGAATAAATGGAAAGCAAAATGAATGAAATTATGTTTTCTTCAAATAAACAATGTGAATATTTAAACTGCAGTTAATGTTAGTTTTCAATCATTTATTTAATCGGTCGTCTGGAAGCTTTTATATGATTTGTTCGTAATGTTGATTAGCGTCTTCAGTCTTTGATTCATAAAAGCGAAAGTTGAGTGTGGTTATTCTGATCATACGTTAACACAAAACTCTCGTTGAAAACTTCATACTTTGCTCATCACGACCATTTTATTGTTTGTATGTTTTTTTTCCGTCTATGTCAAGATATCCGCTAGCTAACCTTTTAGCATATTTGCTTAATGTCCAAATTGGAGCAATGATAGATGTTTTCAGATTTTACATGTACAAATCACATATTCAAGGCGGTCTTCATAAAAGACAGATTTAATACTGCGAAATTAGAATACGGAATGCCTCATGCTGGTCTGATAAGCATTATTTTATTTATCATGTGGAAAAATAAGAATTATTTGCATAAATTAGTCATCCAGGAGTAGAAAAGTCTTGTGATAATTCTTCTGCCAGGAAATGCACAACTGAACGTGTTACAGCGTCGGAAAAAACATAATGAGTCAAGTGGTATATCACCGGTATCCATATAAAAAATGTCCGTGAGTAAAAAGGGATTTTTCACTGCTTGATAAGTTGGGATACATAGATATAGTGATTTACTAAACGTATTACAAGGTCAAACGTACGGAGCGCCTAGTGATTATCGAATTCGCTATCCAGTCGTAATTGATTTGACGAGACAAATGTGCGAACCATTAAACCATGACGAAGTGTCTAAGATATAGATAGATACAGATAGATAAAGATATGTATATACAGATAGCTACTCAATGCTAATCATTACAAAAGGCGGTGCATACTTCTGTTAATAGCTTAGGGCCTTATTTCTTGATGGCAGAAAAACATAAATTGCATATTTTCAATTCCATATTCGATAATGAAAGAAACGGAAGTGAAAGGTATATTTTACTCATCAGATTATATATTTGTCAACATTTAGTTTGATTGATTTTTCTCGGAAAAGGGATTTTAAAAAGTCCGTTGCACAAAGAAAAACAACAGTTTTTAGACAGGATGTTGTGGATGAAACTAAACTGCACAAACATTTCTAAAGATCTATAGAATATTTTCCATAAAGTCGTCAGTAGTAGCGTATAGATATGTGTTGCGTCATGTCGTCTGTTTTCGCAAACTCGCATGTCAGTATGTTTATTTCAGGTTCAAGTGGATTTCCTGCGACCCTTTTAAGATCATACAGGTATCGATATAATTGGGGAAACAATCTTCAAATGATAAATATGTCAAATTTCGAAATTGAAAGTTGCCTCTTGCTGGATAGATAAACATTTTTTTTCTCGGTTTCGGTCCCTTTCCCGGTGCCATAATGTAGCTTCCCTGTCCTTTTTCTATAAATACTTCCATAGTAGTTTCCCGGATGATCTCTCCGCTGTTGTACTTAGACTTAATGAATTTAAGCGGTGTACTGGATTGGTAACAAGTTCAAATCAATTCACAGTTGAAATGGCAAGATATAGCTGTATGTTCTATGCTAATAGTTTTATTTCTCGCACTTTTCGCTTGTGAAACTCTTTTCCGATCTCATACTTTACAACCAACTTTGATCTTCAAAAATGTAAATGCAAAGTAAATCGTTAATTATTGTTCTCTTTACTTCTCTTCTATTATTTTCGTTCCTTAATGTTTCTCTTTGGCTTATTCTTTCACATTCAATAACCCCTTCACTCTTCGTGGTTTTACTGCATTGCATCGGTTGAAATTCTTAAAAGAAGCATTTATATGTGGATTAATAAGAAGGCTTACCATCAATGATATATCCAGGAGTAGATAAAACTTGTGATGTTTTGTAATGACTAAACATTCAAGAAGGAGCGATTATAGAGCATCTCCAAGTTCTCAAGTGAGCTATAAGCAATATCCATGTAATAATTCGGTGAGTATCCCATACATATCTATATCTATATATATATATATATATATATATATATATATATATATGAGAGAGAGAGAGAGAGAGAGAGAGAGAGAAATACGAAAGAGGAAAATTTGAACGACAATTCTAATAGCAGCGGATTTATCTTCCTCATAGCCGAGAACCGACATTCTTCACGACAGAAATGAAAAATGACTAAATTAAGTATTTTCTGTCTGACTTTCTACGATGGGAAGTTATCATTCTTTAGATTACGAAAGACTATCCTGATCTTTGTTATTTTCATCATCTGATCGCAATTTTCGGGATGGGGAGATCACAATCTGGACCCACTTCAAGCACGTCTGCAAAAGGGCGATGAAGGCGAATAACAAAATATTTCCTATGATTTCTTCTAAATGTGTGTTACACCATGACGTCTAAAATTGTCCCAGCTCTCACATCCTCAGGTGAAAATGCGAATGAAGAAATCAAGGAAGAATTGAAAATAAAGCGAAGAAGCAGCGGCATAATTACCATTGCAATTGCAAATCATTTGCATGAGGTAGATCACGTCTCTATTGAGCTTCTCCGACAGATAATTATTTTTTAAATGTTTTTGATCTTCATGTCACTTTTCAAGATGCTTCTATGTACCAGAATTTCTTTTTCTTCTTCACCTTCTTCTTTTTTTCATTTCTGTAGATTGGCCTCTCCACAATTTCCTGTCTTTTTGTTATCACTTCTAAACCATGTTCTGCAAACCATTTCCTCATGTTCGCTAGGTTGGTTATCAGTTGTTTTTCTCTGTTCCTCTTGCTTTCAATCCGTCCTGTGAGCATCAAACTTTCCAAGCCCTATTTCCTCATTATATGCCCTAGAAATTTCAACTGTTTCTTTCTCATGTTAAGTATAATTGTCATTTTCTTTTTCATTTTCTCTACAATTACGTCGTTTCTTACATGTTTGGTCGATGGTATTCGAAAACCCTTCTGCAGGATACATTTTCTGTTGCTTCAAGTCGCTTTTTATCTTTGTGAGGAGATTGTCCAGCATTAATTTCAATTCAGGAAGATTGATATTACATAAGAGTTCAGTTCTATTTTCTTTGTTTCTAATTAAATTTTTCCGTTTCTTAATACTTTGCTTAGTGTGAATATGAATAAATCCTACATCTTACCTGTGATTATTACACGTTTTTTATATGTCACATCACGGAATTAGAACTCTTGTAAAAGCCAGAAGTTGAAATTTGCTTGTTACAGGCAAAACATACTCTCTCTGTACTTGGACGATATTTATAAAAAGAATTACAGAAATTATTGTTCCATTTTCTGACCTTGCCTTTTTAAGCTAAGTTTAGTCAATCTCCATGATATTAAAATTATTTTAATAAAGAATGATCTCAATAATGATGTAAACGTAAACAAAAAAAAAAACGTTATTATTTTTAAAATATTTTGACGTAAGTTATTTTCTATTTATTTTCTTCTATGCCATGTTCCTCTATTTAAGACCAGTTGAGGTTTTCGGGCACATGAAGAGGAGGAACGGCTTGGAAAATCTGATACACACGGGGCAGATAGAGTTTAAGAGGGACAGAGGTAAATAAAGCATAACATACTTAATGAGCTGGAGTAAAAGGAAGACGGAACAGCGTTTAGGAGAAATAAGAGAAAGAGAAAGTTTATTAAAAGCTACAAGGGACAGAAAGTTGTGGAGAGCCATAATCGCCTATGTCCTGAAAGGACACGGTACATAAAGAGGAAGCCTTGTTCTTACATCAAAGATTATTTGGAGAACGTGATAGGTTGCACGATCTAAGCAGACGCGTCGATTATCAGAGGAAGAAAACGTCCTGGGTATGACGATAAACTACATCCGCGTCCTCGGTAAGACAATAAACTACATCCGCGTCCTAGGTAAGACGATAAACTACATACGTGTCTTGGGTATGATGATAAACTACATTCGTGTCCTGGGTATGACGATAAACTACACCCGTGTCCTGGGTATGACGTTAAACTACATCTGTGTCCTGGGTGTGACGATAAACTTCATCCAACAGCAAGGCCTCTGATCAGGAGGTTTTCAGGAGCGTGGAGACACGTCTTAATTGCTGGTGTTCCAGCTCCACCCTGATCCGGGGTGGTAGCACTTGTTAGGGCCCTAGCTATGGGCAAATAGTTAACCCCGAAACTGAGGTAAAAAAGCATTATGAAAGTGTAAAAATAGGTTTTAATAGCAGAAATACTTTATAAAAAATTATTACCAGAAATAAATTTTTGAAGAAAAAACTATTACCAGCAATACGTTTTCGAAAAAAAAAATTACCAGCAATACATTTTTTAAAATAATATTACCAGCTATACATTTTTGAGGAAAAAAATATTACCAGAATTAGATTTTTGACAAAACAAAATTATTACCTGGAAAAAAGATATCGGCATTAAATAACCCATTGAAGTTGATATGTCGTAAAAAAAAACAAAAAAAAAAACAAAAAAAAAAGCAAAAAAAAAACAAACAAACAAACAAAAAAAAATCAAATAAAGCAATCCGACGAATAAAATAACTTTGGATATTGAAATACGGTGCACATTTCCTACGTATATCACTTTTTCAAACTCTAATTTTGGCAGCAGTTGCAGCAGGCCGTTCGATGTTGTTACTCCCCGAAGTATTTTATAATACGAGAAAGGAAGGGTGTGATCAACTGATTGAATAATTAAAAATTCATTTGATGAAATTTAGCCGAAAGAAAGCTCACCATCAAGTTATTCTTAACTATTGTAGACGCCTACTTGCTCATTAATGTAGAATGGAAAATATATTTTTTCAAAAATCAAATTTAAATAAGCGGATTGAAATTAATCCTGATATTTGGTTTTGAAGGAGAAACACATAAATCTCTTTCAACATACGCTATACCTGGCTTCTGTAACTTGGTTACGACAATGTCAAACCACATTCATAATATTACCTACCCGGAAGGTGTTATGTTCCATGACGGTTTACTAAACAAATAAGTTGACAGAATGATAATGTAAATAACAGATAGGAATGTTTATTAATCTAATTACACTTCTAAGAGCGAAACATGTTAGATTGATAAACGATTTCTATTTGTTGTTTATCTTACCATATATATATATATATATATATATATATATATATATATATATGTCAGTAAAAATACTTGTTTACTTATCCTGTCTCTATTTCGAATTTTGCAGATATAACCACATTTCAGAAGAGTTGTTTTAATATGGAAATGATTTTCAGAAATCATATTTTACACAAAATAGAATATTAACATGACATAAACAGATTTGGATTTTCTCTATCAGATTTTAGGATAACATGTTAAGTTATTTGTTTATTGTTCACTCATATGTTTTAGATAATAATAAGTAATTAGATGTTACCTATGAATACCTAACTTCCGATTATATACATATTACTTAATAAATGTAACCAAACAATGCTAAATACGTTTACGTCGTACAATACTGTTTTTAAGAGAGTGCAATGTAAAGGAAATTTGCATTTGTTTTAAGAAAAATGCTTCAGAAAATAAAGATTTAAAGCCAACTCACTCAATGTGTAGATGAAATTTCTTTGAAAACTAGATGAGAGACAAGATAAATAAACATTATTTTATTTATTGATATTTAATATTCTGCTTCTTGATATCTCTAGATTTATTGATATTAATGTACTATCACTTGATATTCAGCATTTCCATTGCTAAGAATGATTGTGTTAAAAAAAGTTATGTTTAAACATTATGGACTGGAACTATAGAATCACAAACAAAGAACTGTACCAAATAACAAAAACCACATCATTTAAGGTCTACTAACAACAGCAAAGAGTAAAATGGATATGTGTAACTCGAAGAGAAAGTAATGACGTAATCAAGATGCTAACCTTTGACACCCCCATTAATACTGGAATGAGCGGTAACATCTATTGGATATGAGAAAACTGTTTTCCTTAAAAATTGTTTTAAGAGAAACGATGTATCATTTTCAACCAAAATTAATATCGGATGCTCGATCTTTGAATGGGAAAATGATTCCTTGTAGTGAATATTACCGTATATTTCCGCGTATAAGACGACCTTTATATAAGAAAAGGTAAAAAATGATAGCAAATTTTCATGAATGTATCCTAGACCTGAAGTATAAGACAACTGCTTTTATTGAGGTTATTTGGGATGTTGCTACATACTATACTTTTAGAAATTCAAAATGAACGCAATAACAAAAGCAATTCTATATCATGTTTTTCCTATACACGTCCATTACAAGAGAAACCATTGTTTTGTTTACGTTTCATCACGTGATCTCTTGCAAATAATGATCTTCTTCTTCTTCCTATTCTTTTGGAATATATAGACATTTACAACCAGCATATATTTTTACTTCATCGACAATCAAATATTACCGAAAATAATAGTACGATAATGTACGATAATAGAACATTTCACATTAAATTTTAATGAGAAATTACTATCGTGTTATACTAAATATAATTACTGCCGTTATTAAGATTACGAGGGTGATTATTGAAAATTTACCTAAAGATCGTAACTCGATGTTTACATTATCTCAGATGGGTTTTCATTGATACAAGTTGATTTCATTGATATGGAATTGTTCTTCGAATAGGCAATTTATTATGACGTTATGCCACAAATATATAAGATAAAAATAGTTTTATTATTTTGCTATCAGTTTATTTGATGATGTGCATCTTTTCATGTATGTTATATGTTATTGCATCGAGGGCGAGGTTAGCCTGCCGGCAAACATCACTCAGAATCGAAGGTTTATTTTTTTAAATTTGTATCATAAGAAGACCCCTTATTTTAAAGCGTGAATTTGGGAATTAAAAGATAATCAGATACGCGTAAATATACGGGATATATATATATATATATATATATATATATATATATATATATATATATATATATATATAAAAAAAGGCTCAAACACTAATATTCCATGGTTATAATTAATTACATTGGAATCGTAATCACGATTCGATTCATAAGACCTACAAATTAAAAAAAAA
Organism: Acanthosepion pharaonis; assembly: GCA_903632075.3. NCBI lineage: Eukaryota > Metazoa > Mollusca > Cephalopoda > Sepiida > Sepiidae > Acanthosepion > Acanthosepion pharaonis. The sequence continues at coordinate 3,405,169 of CAHIKZ030004979.1, read as the reverse complement.
AAAAACATTTCTCTGTCCTGGACTTTGAGCTCTACCTGGATTCTATCCTCTTGGAAATATATATATATATATATATATATATATATAGATAGATAGATAGATAGATAGATAGATAGATAGATAGATAGATAGATAAGCAGACAGAAAAGTGGGACAATCATACCTTGAATTGTCAAATTATAGAATACGACACGCTACGTGAAATGTTACGTAAATACATATGTGATATTATGCAATGTATGAGTTGGGGGTATCTTGTTTGGGCGTGTTTCTATCTATGTCTTAAGTTATAAGCATATAGGGTAACATTTATAATTTATAAACTGTACGCTTTCAAGCCATAAAACTCGAATTCGAATTTCACCATGCTCGATCTGTTAGGAAGTGACTTCTTGATTTTATCGGCTTGGATAGGCGGATAGGTTGGAAATTGCCGGAAGGCTATGCCACGGGTTGACTCACGCCTTATGATTGATATTGAGTAGACTGAATTGTACGTCAATGGGTTTGAATGCAGGTCTCATGTCATATTTACCAAGGGCTTGATCTTACAGGTGTTGTTCAAACTGTTGATCACGCCAGATTATACGCTCTCTCTGTCTGTCAGAAACTGTAACTCAGATACCCTAAACATAGTTGCAATATAAACCGCAGATTCGCTCTGCGGATGTTGATAAAAAGAAATGCGTCTGAGAAGGCCTCTGCAAAAAGGATAGACTAGCCGATCTAACAGACACGGATACGACCGACGAGTTATTATATATATATATATATGAATATGTTTGTGCGTATATGTACGTGTCAGTAGCATATGTGTTTTTTTGTGTTGGTGTCTTCATTGGTGTGTCAGCGCAGATGTGGATCTGAGAGGGGTCCGCATAAGAGTGTATGCCCCCGTGTCTGTGTTTTTGCGTGCGTGCCTGTATGCGGATACGCACAATAAAATCCGCCTTTTCTCCGCCTTTTTGTCTGGTTGTGTCTGGAATGTTCACCTTTATTGGCACTGGCGTTGATTCGGTCAGCAAACACGTAAATGTCGGCGTAGATTTTCCGCCGGCAGCATCGATCGTCCCCAGACGGACACAAGAGATGACGGGAGAATTATTAATCAAAGCTAACGAGAGCGCTCTCCGTCCATACTTGGCACGCAATTAACGGGAGACGAGAAAATGGGTAATGTTCCGAGGCGCCGGGCCACCTGCTTCTCTCTCTCTCTCTGTTGACACCACATCCGCTTATATGCATTAATTTTGAAGTTGGCCAAACTAAATGGACGCACCTATTTCGAATCAGATCGAAACCAATTATAGACTTGAAACAATTGTGTAAGAATAACGGTTTAACTTTTCCCTCTGCTTCTGATGGACGACAGTTTAGTACAGATGGAAAGGCTATTATTATTATTTTAGCAGCTTGGACACGGATTAAAATAAAAGTACTGTAAGTGTATTAAGAAGACAGACATGCCCACACATATACAGAGACATATAAACACATATATAAATGAAATCTGAATTCGTCTTCGACTTATGGGCATTCAGCAGCTTCGAACTGAACAGGTAACATTCCTGCATATATAGTATGTCATAATATTAGTGAAAGTTTCAGCAGAACCACGTTCATTTTCCGAACGCTGAGAACAAATGCGTATAATGTTCCACAAGGTCTCCAAAAGATCATCCTCAGGTTTTGGATTGAGTTGATTTTCTCCGAGTCTAATTGCCAACCAAGGCTAAACAGAATCATATATCCTGTAATTTAATCCATACCTAGGGGGCAAAGGGAGTAATGGTACTTGTACATAAGTGAATGCTACGATTTCAGCTTGACTCTCCTATTTTGCATTATATATATATATATATATATATATATACATATATAAGTGAACATTGAAATCAAAACTAAGAGGCGACTGGCTGTTTTATGCTGGACGCAATCAGGCTGCCTGACGATTGCGTCCAGCATGAAACAGCCTGTCGCCTCTGTGTGTTTACTTCAAAGTTTACTTTTATAGTTATATTTACATACGCTCTGTCTGATATTGAACACTTTATCCCATAAATATATCACACCTTAAAACTATACTTCTTCACACACACACACACACACACACACATATATATATATATATATATATATATATATATATATATATATATATATATATATATATATTTGGATAGATAGATGTGTTTGTGACCTGGGTTTCACGCTTTAGCGATCGTCAAAGTACCGCGCATATAATATAAAATAATTATACATATATATATATATATATTTATTTATATTTATATACACACTTTTCACACACACACACACACATATATATATATATGTGTGTGTGTGTGTGTGTGTGTGTGTGTGTGTGTGTGTGTGTGTTAACATATAGTTTTAAGGTATTTGTATGTAAATGTGTTCAATATCAGAGATAGAGCGTATTTAAAAATAAATGTCTATTTTGAGCTCAACACCTGCGGCGTCAGTGGGCGCTTCATGCTTGAACGCAATGTTCAGGCCATGTGTTTTGGCGCGACTGTTTATATATTATGGTCAGTTATGCATTATGGTTAGTTTTCTTCTGTTATTATAACAGTTATGTGAAGATATGTTTGGAGAACTAATGCATATATATATATATATTGTATCTAAAGTAATATCGCATTTATGATTAAAACACTCCGTATCATTAAATATGAATTTTTATTTTCAAAAATATTACTCGCAAAGTTAATTCCAATATATTTATGTAACTTGAAACTAAAATAATGATATCTTCAGCCATTCGACTTTCCCCAGAATGTCGAACAAAATGTTAGGTAGGACGTCTCCATCAATACTAGAAAGACGGACTTGATAAAACTGTCTAATAATATTGTTTCAATAGAAGTACTTTATAAATATCTAAAGTCTGTAGCTATGAATGCAGAATGTTTCCATTTATTAGAGTTTTATCCATTGTTTCCTGTTTAGGACTGGATTTCCGGTTCCTTCTAAAGTGCTTACATTCTCTTTCATTCTCGATAGTCTCTTGAATCTTGAGGTATTATTGTCTTGCTTCGAGTGAATTGATTAAAATATATCTTTAAATTATGTTCTCTAGAATGTGTACGATGCCCATTAATCAATGAATTATTACCGAATTTTAATTATTAATCCGGATAAATTACAGGGAATTTCGGACTGAACACTTTTAATCTAAGGGATTAGCCTGCTTTCATTTCACGCAATCTTGTCTAGTTCTTATTGTAGTAATGCTCAGTAAATTTTCGCCATTTGCCTTGCTCAGTGAGTGAACATACAATTTTTCACCAAATTCACGAAAGAACACTAAGATTAGAAACCAGTTTGATAATTCTATGGAGAACTTGGAACCCTAAACCCAACCTGACTGCTGGTGAATGCAGCTTGTCATGCTTGACATCGCTAAACGAAGCTTCCCTTTTGTTACAACTAATGCTGCTGAAGAACTGTTGTCATTTATCTTTATTAGCGGATCTCAGATCTTATTTATTTCTATGCGATGCTTAATAAGAATGTCGTGTTAGTCTAGAATATAAGTTGATTCTTTCAGACATCTAATTCTCCAATGTTCTTCCTTGTCCAGTATTTTCATTTCATTGCAAATGGGGTTATGTCTAACTTCTTCCCAACACACATGATCAGTGATGCCTTTATTCATTGCCTCTCTCTTCACTACGAGTTCTCGATGTTTTTCTAAATCTCATTTTAAAGGCTAGCTTTTTTTTACGTCTATATCCTTTGCTAAAACTGCAAGGATTAGAGTATATACAGTTCTTGATTTTATTCATTAAGCCATTTGAAGATTATTTAAAGGCAGAAATATTCATAGAGTAAAATAAATTTTAATGGTAATAATGGTTTAGTAATACAAGTGTTACTAATTAACCCGTAAGTGGGAGCGGTAGCAAAGGTGGATTCATATATTTCCTAAGGTTATTTGCGCGAAATTGAATATAACAAACCCAACGATTATCAATTCCGAGGTTTTATTGATTATACCATACGAACATTTACGGCGACTGGTATTTCCAACCGATCACCAAGCTAAGTAGTGTCCAGAGTCGTTCGGTAATCGTACGGCAATCAGTGTTTAATCGTGCAGTGACCATAAGACTACAACTCTTGGTCATGTTCTCCCTCATTGTCCTGATGGTGTATGGGTCACATATCTTCTGAATCTTATACGATCCAACCTTGATGTAAGGCAGCAAACCGTGACAATTTTCAGTAAAATCTAATTTTTGACTCAAGAAATTGCACAAGCGTTTTTTTTTAAAGCGGTCCATTGCTTGTTCCCTGCTATACATACACTCTCCATCACAACCATCACAAAAAGAACATGACATCTCCTGGCGCACTCTCTGACACAATTCAGTTGATGTAACATATATTTGATAGGAATTTTCCATCTTTTCCTGCATGCTGGCCACTGGTTCCTATAAGAAACACAATCAGCCTTTGTCAACTCTCTCCAGAATGGATATATGTATATATTAATTGCTACATATTCAGTTCATAAAGTAAGAACACTTTCACAAAGTCTATGTATTCATGTAATATTTTGCCTCAGCAGAATATGTCTGAAAGTGATTGCAATCGAATTTATTATGAATAGAAGTGCTTCCTTTCGTTTCAGCTGAATAACATTAAATGTATTGATTTCAGTCCATCTCAAAAGATATTGAAATCAAGAGAATTCTTTCTTTTCGCACACACATACACACACGCACGCAAACACGCCCACGCACACACACACACACACACACATCCACGCCCACGCGCGCACACAAACACATCCATGCCCAGGCACACACACACGTGGGCGCAAGAACACACAAACATATATTACATGAATCATACAAAAAACAGATACAGATTCATGTAATGTAAACTGAAATGTACCACATACTTGATATATATATATATATATATATATATATATATATATCGTTCATATATTGCTTGCGTTAATAAAAATTTCCGGGGCAATTAAAAGGGTATTAATTATATACTAATAAATATCGAAAAAAAAAACACTAAATTAGTTGAAATTCTTTTCCGTTGTTTTCAGATAAGACGTTTAGCCATCTTGAAACCATTTGTCGTAAGAATCACTGAAAACCCTTCACGTTATTCAGCTAGAAAGAAAACAGGTTAAAATCGTTTTGCGTCAGACCCACTGTCTTTGCAACTCAGCAATGGTGAAATGGGAAATAATTCATGCCTTTAGTTATGGTACCAACATTCATAGTCTGGCTTCTATTTTCAAATCCATTCAAGAACCATCCAGAGAACGGTGAATATGTTTTTAAAAATTGGGAACAGTAGAGAGGAAAACTGGATCAGGAGGTTACAACAGGAAGAGGGATCTTCATTTCAACTTGAACTAAAGAGATCAATTAGAAAAGATCCAGTTTAATTTATAAGACGTTTGGCGTGTTAGAGAGACGTTTCACCTATGTGAAAAAAAACATTGAATACGTTACTTCAGGACATAAAGTAAGACGCTCATCTTGAATAAGTTGGAAAATGATCCTCGAATAATATATATATATATATATATATATATATATATATATATCGTTAATTCAGTCCTGCATGAAATTCTGATCCTTACCTATGATAAATTAATGAACATGTCATTTCCGTTTATTACCGATTTCATCACGATTCTTTTGGTAAGCTTGGAGAGGATTTATATCTTCTTATTGCTCAATAAGTCCAACAGTATTATAAAGGCCAGGAAGAAATCCAGTAATATATCTTCAATCATTTGTATGATACAACGGTTCAAATCTTAATCTATCAATTGGGCAATTTTACTGTTACAGAATTTGTATAATTTTACAATTACACCTGGTATATCTATCTATCTATCTATATATCTATCTATCTATCTATCTATCTATCTATCTATCTATCTATCTTGCCCGTGCTTGATTCAAAAATCGTACGACTCATACAGCAATCGCTATCACTTGACTTAAAATATTTTTGCCCTTCCTTGCCTTTTAAAGGAGTGCCCTTTGCCGTGCTGATGTTGCTACATGCCTTACTTCTTTCATACCTCACACTGCGAATTTTTTAAAGCTCTATACTAAACATTAAATCTGTTACGAAAAAAGAACTAAACAAAATGAACACAAAACGATCAGCTTTAAAAAAAGAACTCGTAACTGGAAAAACCGAAGGAAAAAAGAATGTTAACAACAAATACTTTTTCACACCCAACCCAGTTCTGCGGAATCAGAATCAACGTTGAGTTTAAGCAAGCGAATGAGCCAATTGGAGTATTGTCCCATGCAGATTTAAATTTTTCCCACTTGTGACGAATGCAGCTATCGATTTTTTTGTATGCTAGCTTGCTAGTTAACATTCGAGTCAGTCAGCTGTTGGTTCTCACGCTAGCCAATAGAATCTTCCTGCCTATTCGAGACAGCCAGCTATAGGCTCTCACTCTGGCCAGTACAAAATGATCACAAACTACATGAAAAGTGCCGTAGAAGCATGAAAAAATCGATTATTTCCACTATCGATAGGAGTTGGGAAATGCAACGTCGGTCTTGGCCTTCCCGCTAACTTGGAGCATGTGCATGTAAATTTTAGTGCAAATCCGTCGAAAATTGCGGCCGTGCATTCGTTACACACACACATGCATCCTGCCTATATATATATATATATATATATATATATATATATATATATATATATTGTAAGATATACAACAAATAGAAATCGTTTATCAATCTAACATGTTTCCCTTTTATACAGAAGTGTAATATGTTAGATTAATAAACATTCCTATATGTTATTTACATTATCATTTTGTCAACTTATTTGTTTAGTAAACCGTCATGGAACATAACACCTTCCGGGTAGGTAATATCATGAATGTGGTTTGACATTGTCGTAACCAAGTTACAGAAGCCAGGTATAGCGTATGTTGAAGGAGATTTCTGTGTTTCTCCTTCAAAAGTAAATATCAGGATTAATTTCAATCCGCTTATTCAAATTTGATTTTTGAAAAAAATATATTTTCCATTCTATATTAATGAGCAAGTAGGCGTCTACAATAGTTAAGAATAACTTGATGGTGAGCTTTCTTTCGGCTAAATTTCATCAAATGGATTTTTAATTATTCAATCAGTGGATCACACACTTCCTTTCTCGTATAAACCGTCCTATACTTCCGAGAGCAACAACATTGAACGGCCTGCTGCTACTGCTGCAAAAATTAGAGTGTGAGAAAGTGATAAACGTAGGAAGTGTGCACCGCATTTTAATATCCAAAGTTATTTTATTCCTCGGTTTGGTTCGGTTTGTTTGTTGTTTTTTTTTTTTGCGGGGGTTACGACATATCAACTTCAATGGTTCATTTAATGTCGATAACTTTTTGAAAGGTAATATTTTTGTTCTGTCAAAATCTATTTCTGGTATTATTTCTGGTATTATTTTTTTCCTCAAAAATGTATAGCTGGTAATATTATTGTAAAAGATGTATTGCTAATATTTTTTTTTGTTTTGAAAACGTATTGCTGGTAATAGTTTTTTACAAAGTATTTCTGGTATTAAAACCTATTTTTACACTTTCCTAATGCTTTTTACCTCAGTTTCGGGGTTAACTATTTGCCCATAGCTAGGGCCCTAACAAGTGCTACCACCCCGTGTCAGGGTGGAGCTGGGAACACCAGCAATTAAGACGTGGCCCCACGGTCTTGAAAACCTCCTGATCAGAGGTCTTGCTGTTTGGATGAAGTTTATCGTCACCCCCAGGACACGGATGTAGTTTATCGTCACACCCAGGACACGGATGTAGTTTATCGTCATACCCCATACACGTATGTAGTTTATCGTCATACCCAGGACACGTATGTAGTTTATCGTCTTACCCAGGACGCGGATGTAGTTTATCGTCATACCCAGGACGGTTTCTTCCTCTGATAATCGGCGCGTCTGCTTACATCGTGCAACCTATCACGTTGTCCAAATAACCTTTGATGTAAGAACAAGGCTTCCTCTTTATGTGCCGTGTCCCTTCAGGACATAGGCTATTATGGCTCTCCACAACTTCCTGTTGCTTGTAGCTTTTAATAAACTTTCTCTTTCTCTTATTTCTCCTAAACCCTGTTCCGTCTTCCTTTTACTCCAGCTCATTAAGTATGTTATGCTTTATTTACCTCTGTCCCTCTTAAACTCTAACTGCCCCGTGAGTATCAGATTTTTCAAGCCCTTCCTCCTCTTCATGTGCCCGAAAAACCTCAACTGGTCTTAAATAGAGGAACATGGCACATAGAAAATAAAGTGCTGAAATATCTATAACTTACGTCAAAATATTTAAAAAATAACTGTTTACTTTTACATTATTATTGAGATCATTCTTTTATTATTGTTAATATAAATATAATATCATGGAGATTGACTAAACTTAGCTTAGAAAGGTGCAAGGTCAGAAAATGGAACAATAATTTCTGTAATTCTTTTTATAAATATCGTCCAAGTACAGAGTGAGTATTTTTTGTCTATAACAAGCAAATTTCAAGTTCTGGCTTTTACAAGAATTCTAATTCCTTGATTTCACATATAAAAAACGTGTAATAATCACAGTTAAGATGTAGGATTTATTCATATTTACAATAAGCAAAGTATTAAGAAACGGAAAAATTTAATTAGAAACAAAGAAAATAGAACTGAAGTGTTATGTAATATCAATCTTTCTGAATTGAAATTAATGCTTCACGAAGATAAAAAGCGACAGAAAATGTATCCTGCAGAAGAGTTTTTGAATACCATCGACCGAACATGTAAGAAACGACGTAATTGTAGAGAAAATGAAAAAGAATATGACAATTATACTTAACATCAGAAAGAAACAGTTGAAATTTCTAGGGCATATAATGAGGAAATAGGGCTTGGAAAATTTGATGCTCACAGGACGGATTGAAAGCAAGAGGAACAGAGAAAAAACAACTGATAACCAACCTAGCGAACATGGGGAAATGCTTTGCAGAACATGGTTTAGAAGTGATAACGAAAAGACAGGAAATTGTGGAGAGGGCAATCTACAGAAATGAAAAAAAGAAGAAGGTGAAATGAAAAAGAAATTCTGGTACATAGAAGCATCTTGAAAAGTGACATGAAGATCAAAAACATTTCAAAAATAATTATCTGTTGGAGAAGCTCAATAGAGAGGTGATCATAGAATATGCTGCGCCAAAGGAAGTTTTGCTCAGAACTGCAAATTTCGGGAGCCGAAAATTTGTTTTGTTATGACTTCTCGACCTCGTTTGGTTGTTATTAATTTCACATGTAAGCAAATGAAAAAAAAAAATAGGGACAACAGCCCAAAACGCTTCCACACACTTCAAATATCTTTTACTAGCAGCATGGCCCGGCGTTTCCTGGCTTTGATTCAAAAATCGTATTACTCATACAGCACTATCACTTGATTTAAAAATATTTTTGCCCTTCCTTGCCTTTAAAGGAGTGCCCTTTGCTGCGTTGATGTTGCTACATGCCTTACTTCTTGCCTATCTCACACGGCGAATTGTTTCTAAGCTATATACTAAACGTTAAATCTGTTACGAAAAAAGAACTAAACAAAATGAACACAAAAAAAGGTTTAAAAATGACTCGTAACTGGAAAAACCGAAAGAAAAAAGAATGTTAACAAATAATACGTTCTCATACGCAACTCCATTTCTGCTGAATCAGAATCAAAGTTGAGTTTCAGCAAGCGAATAAGCCAATTGGAGGAAAGTGCCATGCAGATTTAAATTTTTCCCACTTGTGACGAATGCAGCTATCTATTTTTTTGCATGCTAGTTAACATTCGTGTCAGTCAGCTGTTGGCTCTCACGTTGGCCAATAGAATCTTCCTGTCTATTCGTGGCAGCCAGCTATAGGCTCTCACTCTGGCCAGTAGAAAATAGTGAGAACCTATAGGCAAGAAGTAAGGCATGTAGCAACATCAGCACGGCAAAGGGCACTCCTTTAAAGGCAAGGAAGGGCAAAAATATTTTAAGTCAAGTGTGTAGCGATTGCTGTATGAGTCGTGCGAGTTTTGAATCAAGCATGGGCAACGCCGGACCATGCTGCTAGTACTTTATATTTCCATGGTAATCTTTCTTTGTGGCCTCAGTATGGATTACTTTTCAGCACGCTGAGCCTGCAACCCATTACAATTAACAAGTGAGATCAATCCTCCGACATCATCATTTACTCTTTCTTCTTGCTCAAAACCAACTTTGGCACGTTACCATCACTCATTATCAAGGCGCTGGCATCCATTCAAAGAAACTCATTAGGGATGTTGTTTGTAGTTTTCTTTTACTATTCATTCTCTCAGTACGTCATGTGAATATTAAATTTTCCAAGCATTCTTTCTTTATTATGTGTCCATGAAACAAATCCTAGCTCTCGTTTTATGCATGTGTTTTCATCTTATTTCCATATTCTTTAGAATTTCCAGTTATTATATTCTTGCTCTCTCCAATTGCGTACCTCAATAATCGCCATAAGTAAATGAGTGGGTTTGAATGAATTGTGAAAAAAGACGGATCTTTGATTTACATCTAGGTCTCACTGTTTTAATGTTGAACTAGCTAGATGTAACCGTATGTTCTATTCTAATATTTTCGTTATTCGCAATTCTGAAGAAATATCTTCCGGTTTTGTTGCATTCCTGGAACCAAATAATTAAAAAAAAAACAAATGTAAAATCAATTGTCATCTGTCTTCCTGAAAACCTGTTCTGTTCTCCCTAGTAGAGTCTATCACGCTACTTAATAGGGTTTTTACTTTTTATATAATACTGATCTTTACATCTCAGTGGCTTTGTTGCCTTAACCCAAACGTCTGTTGCTTTGATTCATTTCATTATTTGTATGGAAATATCCACATTCACTGCTAAACAGAAAGACATGTTGCGCGAGAGTTTAGTGAGGTTTTCTTTCAATCCAAGTAAATATTTCTGGTTTTATACTCTGCTAAGATATGTACGGTGGTTTTATTTGGATCCGTTTATCTAACGTAACTTTTAAGGGAATAACGAAGATGAATTATATACGGAACATCCCTAGTATTGACATACTGCACTCAGAAATATATACACACAAAATATATTTTCAACAATTACTTTCTTTCCCTGTTGTCAATTCAATGATGACACTGTGAATTAATATATATATATATATATATGTCTATATATATATATATATGTGTGTGTGTGTGTGTGTAAATATATATATATATATATAAGTATGTATGTATATATGTATCTATATATATATCAATTGGTATGTTAATATAGTAATGAATTTAACAAGTGACAATTGATTTCATTGTAAAATAAAAATCGTATATAAGGCAAACATTATTATTGTTAATTACATGTGGACAATTGCCTCATTTTTGTTTTACTAAAAGATAAACAATAAATAATGTAAATGATGATGATTCGTCATTTAAAATTAAGATAGAAAATGAGGAAAAGTATATGGATATCTATAGGGATTTTATTTTAATAATAATATATATATATATATATATATATATATATATATATATATATATATATATAAATTTGTATATCTTCAAACAGCATCTGTCTCTGATATTGAGAAGTCCTGTTCTATAATTATAGCACATTTTCAGCAATGATTGTCATTTTGGTGTATATATATATATATATATATATATATATATATATATATAGATAGATAGATAGATAGATAGATAGATAGATAGATCTATTTATATACGCTTGTAATAATGTGCGACGTAGTTATCAGTCCAGCGTATAACAGTTAATGCACTATCCTAGCAAACTTTACTGTACTAATAAGTACGATCATTAATTAATTGGTGTTTGGTATTCTCTGCCATGTTGTAAAATTAGCATAACTTATTGGATGTGATAGATGGCATGTTTACATTCGCCACTTGACGTGTTGTGAAATCTAAATAAACGTAAACACCCTCGCTTCAAGCATTAATTTAATCCTATTAACCACTTTAACATTTACGTGGATCTTAGTTAACAATTGATGAATAGAAATGCAAATAATATTTGGTTATTTGTCAATATCCAAAATATCAATCTTGTGCCATTCCCCAAAGAGCGTAGGGGCTCGCTATCATTCTATCTGAGAAAAATATAAGACTTAACTATGAACGTGACATCTCAAAAGTTTTATTGTCCAGCTAACAATATGTGAGATCTAAATGAAATAACAGCTGAAAAGGTAACACGAATCCCCAACGAGATCACCGAAGAGTGTTCAGGGCAATACTCAAAATAAAAAGAGTATTCAGGGCAATACTCAATTTATTCAGGGCAATACTCAAAAAAGAGTATTCAGGGCAATACTCAAAAAAAAAAAAAAAAAAAAAAAACTTAAAAAACCCCCAAGAAAACTACGTAAAGAGAAACATTGATCCTGGAACTGACTCCTCATCCGGGGAGGAGATGTATCTACGAAACGTGTCCCCCAAATCTATTGGCCAGAGACTGCAAGCTACAAAGACGAAATAGTACTAGAGGTATTGATTGTTAGAACACTGGGTCAGATGAGGGCATTTATAAAATATTTATAGAAAATGGGATATTTACACAAGACCAGTCGATGCGGATGTGAAATCTTGATTATTAAAATGAGGAGTTCACAAACCCCGAATGGCAAATACATATTTACAGAGGGAGGGAAAATGAAAGAAGCGTAGAACTAGTAATAGATACAGACAAAAGGAAAGGTGTTTTGAGATAATGGCAAATGTCGGAGAGCATTCTACTAGTGAAACTGAAAAGAAACCCGTGAAATGTTTCCATTATAATAGCCTATGCTTCGATGGCACAATGCTCAAAAGAAGAAATATAGACATTTAACAACATATTAGATAATGCCAAATTATAATTCTCATAGGGAGCGAGTTTCAAAAGTTGTAGAAGAAAAATATAGAAATATTCAGCAAATATAGACGTGGATAATGCAACGAGGACGAAAGAAGAGTGAAACGGAAGCCATTTTAAACAGTGAAATCAATAATAACCGTTGCCTTCAAAAATACATAAGACATTTCTGGAAAAGGAAAAAACAGATTAGAAAAAAATGATGAAACACTTAGAAAGCATAATTTCCCAGATAGATTAGTAGATGGATGGTAGAATCATAATAAGTCCCTTCGTAATCTATTGGTAAGATAAAGGTCTATCCGGACAGGTTTTTTCCAAAAATAACTACTTTGAATCATTACTAAGTTAACAGTTTCAAGTGTGGGATCATTTTCAACAACCTCGTTCTGTAACGCTATCAATAGATAGATAGATAGATTTACAACTTTTTTCCAGAAATGTAACCCGCACCAATTTTTGTGAGATAGATATTTGTGAATCAGTGGAGCAACAGATTCGAATACAGCTGCCCTTCGGAAAGGTCAGGTTCCATCACAATCCACTGTCTCTGTAATATTCTTGAGGTGATTCAAGTCAGTTGCTATTTGACCAATCCATCTTAAGCTGTTACAGAAATGCTTAAATCAGTTCATCTTCACTCAAGTAACGGTTCAGTTCTTAACATCTTACCTGCCGATTATAAATTAAAAAAATCAGTGCAACGGAAACCTACTCTGTTGTAAAAATGCCTTCTGAAAATATTTCAAATCTTGCTACCGTCTAGAACATTTCAACAGAAATCGGATGAATTTATATTAGATTGGAATGCTAGTCAATGATTTCGCTTTGAAGGTAAAGTTACATGATATCGTTTTACGTATATATATTTTAAAAGGAAGGACATATACAAAAATCAGAGGCTGCAATTAAGAATCAAAACTAGTTCTTTAATTAAATGCGTCTTACCTCAAACTCCACAAAACGAGGATAAATTTATGCTGCTCGGCATTTAGATAGCAGGCACACTTCTTTTCCTATTCAGTTGTATCATTAACCCATTCTTACAGTAAGACATCGTATTATAAAATCCAAATAGAAATCCAGTATTTATTATAGATTTTTACATATAACCCATTAATACCGACCATCTAAAAAGTTTGAATTAATTAAGTGTAGTACGGACGCTCTTTTCGGAGCGAAATATCCGGTCAAAATTAAAGTATATTTTATTTACAGGCAACTTTAAAATATAGTTATAAATAGTTATTAGAAAGTAAAATATTGTTTCAATTCAAATTTCAAATAATAAATTAATATATATTCTCGTTGATTGAGTCGATCTAATGAAACGTTGACTGTAAAATATTTCTATTTTCAAGTATTGTCACATTTTAAATATCAAATACTTTCTAATATTTCTATGATTATAAATATAGTATATGCAGTAGGGGTGATAATAATGGTAATATTCGAAGTTTATTAATGAGGAAAATTTATGACGTATTTATGAAGTATTTGTGACCGACCAGCGAGTAATGTTATCTGTTGAAATTTAAAAACAATTTTAAAAACAATTTTAAAAACAATCTTTCAGGAAAATAGGTTTTTCAAGTCCAGTAGGGAAAAGCAACACGTGACATACTTAATAGGCTTGAGCAAATGGTGAATGGCAGAACATGATGTGAGAGTAATAACAAAAGGACAAAACTTATTTAGATCTACAAGGCAGAGGAAGATGTGGAAGGCCATGATCGCTTATATCCTGTTGATACACGGCACAAGAAGCTATTACCTCTATTTCCAGTACTAATAGGGACTTTCGTCCTAACATTTTGTTTGAAGTGGTGTGATATGTTAACGTTTTGATTTTGTTTTCTCTTCGAGCTCCAAATGCTATACATTTTAGTTGTTACTGCTGTTGAAAATCCTCACGTTATATTTATTCCTTTATTGTTATAGTTATTAGAAAGTAAAGATACTTAATTACAAAAATATCAATTTACTTGTTCAAAATTGGTAAAATAAGCTGACTCACATTGTTAGTAATAGTTTGAGAGACAACCTTGCTAACTGTCGTGCTACTATGATAAATAAATTAAGATGCGGAACTAAGCGATCTATAGACATTTCACATACTAATACATATAAGTCGCTGTTCACAGAGACGTTCGAATGAAATATTTACTGACAAAACAGTTGTATTTACAAATATTTCTACAATTTAAATATCAAACACATATCAAATATCTGTTTACGCTATCGACACCGTTCCAAATGTTGTCCTCATCTTTATGCAATATTCACGATTTTTCGGCTGTTGTACGCTCCGACATTCTTCGGGTGATATACGTTTGAATTTTGAACCGAATCATTTATATAGCCGGCGGGGGCAGATTGATCTTATTTTACGTGACATGCCATTTGGATATTTCATTGAACTCCCTTTAGTAAATCAATTCTCCACGTGTTTTGTTCCCTCTGCTGTGACTAGGCATTGGGCCCAAGGACACATAGCACAGTGGATGAAAACTTGGGGTGAGTGATCAAAAAAGTGACTTGACCCAAAGACTCAAACATATATAGCTTGCAGACCTTTTCTTTTTTTTTTTTTTGGACAGTTGAGTTAGTAAAAGGAATTAACTAATATTGTGATGGCCAAAAAATGCAAGTCACATGGAGTAAGAACAATTTACCCCCATGGGCTAAATAAAGACTTCAGTTCAAGATTCGTATATCACATGAAGAAAGTCAAGCGCACAATAGCCGAAACGTCGTGTATATGTTAATAAAGATGAGGACAACTATCTGAACGATGTAAATTGTTACCATACTTCATCTCAGAAATATAGACGGGCACATTTTATCATTATAAATAACAAGTTCATGATTAAGTACTTTTTTTCTTCGAGTACACCTCGTATCCATTTTAAATGTTGGCGTTGTTGAACGTCATGTGGTTTCTGTTATTTGCTAAAGTACGTTGTTTTGTAGTAGCATACCTACGGACGATAATGGTTGTGTCCCCATTCACATAATACAGTAGTAAATACTGTATGTTGGTCTGCAGTTGGTGATTCGGCTCCAGCTGTGCTGGTCAAACTCTCTGCTTCCGGACAGAGAAGACCTCCAGACGAGGCTATGTCAAAGGGCAGAGTCTCGTCTCGGGAAATAATTACCCGAACCCGTTTTATACGGGGTCTACGTGGAATTTTTGGCCGAACCTACGGGCTCAGAATACACCACATTAAGTTCGGCCTTGTATCACATTTGACCGGGTGGAGCGTTTGGTAGATATCCTTCAGTTAGAAATTCGTCTACAGCTGTACTGGTCAAACTTTTTGCCTCTGGGCAGAGAGGACCCCCAGACGAGGCTATTTCGAAGGGCACAGTCTCTCGTCTCGGGAAACTGCTCCGGTTGGAAGATATCCTGCAGTTCGAGATTCATTGTAGAATTCACTTGACTCACTGCTAGCAGTTGACTACTTATTCAACGCGCCTCTGGCGAATTTATATGTGTTGTTCTTGTCCTAAGTTTTATCTTTCATTCCCATTTGATTATTCTATTCAGTTACCATCCATAGGTTACTGCAGTTTTTGATTTTTCAGTGTCAGTCTGAAGAAGGATAGTCATCACTAAGACTCACCTACTCTTCAACACCTACTTAAAGTCAGCAGATTTGGCTCTTAAACACCGAGGAAAAAAGTGAGGAGACATTGCATCTCCCTCGTTGCTCACGACTCCCAGCTCCATCACAGTTACCGAAAACCTTATATGTGTGACCGGTAGAACATCCTTCGTGTCTCTGTATAATAATCTACCATTCCTTCGGCTGACCTTCTGTTCTTGATCAAAGATTTTCTCATCAGGCTTTTGATAGAGTAACTTGAAGCTTTGTGACCATTAATGGATTTTCTGGGGTGTATCGTTAATTTTATGAAACTTTCTAACGTTATTGTGTTCCAATATACATATTCTATATTTGGAATTTGTTTTTTTATCCGTTTACAGTCTTTTACAACAGTCAACTGTGAAACTAAATTACGATGTTCTGCCATTAAAGCAATGATTACACTGTGCCTTACAAATTTGTCATAATTTATCTTAAAAGAAACATTATACATTACAGAACAAAGACGTGTTTTCAAACAACAAACCAGGCCATCTAGTTTTAATTTAAATGTTACACTTTAGTGAAATCGATGCCTATACTGAAAGTGGAAGAAAGTAGGAGACAGAACAGAAAATATTAAGGAAACTGATTAAATCGTAGAATGGCATGGCTACTACTAATAGAATTCATATTCCGTGAAATCAGCTAATATAGAAGTCAATTGATCAGATTGATGCATGAAACATTGCTAGCCTGCTTGTTTTGTAAGACATTTAATTAGCTTAGATTACCTTGGCACAATGCCACATACGTCAGCCATTTAGTGATGATTGTCCACATTACACAGTTGTAATAATTTAGGAAATAGCATGTTAACAATTGCACCATGAAGAAACCTATTGTTAACGATGCACAAGCAAGTGTAGCATAAGTTTAATAATATGAGAATCTAATAAGGTTCCAACAGAGTACTCAGTAAAAAATTCTTGATACTACTCCAAACATTGATACGCTTCTTTGATAAACATAGCTTAATTTGACATAAAGCTCAAACAGTGCGACATGATGTGAAAATAGCCAACCAATAGCCAGTAATAAGGGAGAATAAAGTTGCTAAGTATCGTCGATGAGATACACCTTTACTTAACAAGTTTAGTTTTGCTCAAGACTATGAATATGGTGATAGCTGGGCATACAACTGGGAATTCAAGATCTACTATATATACTTGGTATCAATTAGAGTAGTGGCTCATATCGATGAGAGTGGACAGTGTGAATCAAGATATATATATATATATATATATATATATATATATATATATATATATATAGACAGTTTTAGAAGCCAAATCTTAAGGCAACCATATTTATATATGGAGAGAAGCCTAGAAATCATCATGTCTCTACGCCGAGTACGATGGACCGGACGCCTTACCCGAATGCCAGACATCCGTCTACTTAAATAAATTCTCTTCTCAGAGCTTGCCTCAGGCAAGATACTACGTCGAGCTCGACGTCGACGATTTAAGGATCAGCTCAAAAACACCTTGCTGAAGACAGACAGCGATCTGGTCAGCTGGAAGACGAGAGCTGCAAAAACAGCCAACCGGAGAAGAGCAGTCCACGAAAAAACAACATCTTTCAAAAGCACCAGAAAACAAATAGAAGAAACAAAAAGAGCTCAACAATCCAGAGCTCCCCATCACCATAACCCTACTACGGTGACTGAGAACGTCTCTTCTGATGCAAGATAGGACTCATTTCACACAGAAAGAAATGTTGATGAGAACCCCAAAACTCGGCAACGAATTCCGCAAACGACGATGCCGACGATGTTTTATAAACTCTGCTTAGTCATTTTTTGCTAATCGTTTAACGTCAAGAAAGGCAATAAAGTTACTAAGACGCAAGAGATTACTGAGTGTGAGAGAACATGTGGAACGAAACCTTTATTAAGTAAAGAGAACGGTAAAGAAACAAGAATTACGATGACAGAATCTCATGATTAACATTTAATTTTTGGAGATCAGACATGAGTGAAAAGAAAGATGTCTGAATAGAATTCCACAAGCAAAAAATGCCAGTGAAGAAACTGTCGGCATAGAATTTACGGTTACAATTACCCATTTCAACTGTAAAATGATGAGACCTAGCTGCCAACCGAGAACTGCGCTTAAATACATAAAGTTTAAATACCGGGGGGAAAATGTCATCAGAACAAATAGCATGAAATTATTTATAGGAAAACTACATTACGTTGGTAGAAAAATAACTGAAGCCGAGATGCCAGGTAGGGGTCAATAAAAATGCAGTCTCTTCTGTGTATTTACTCAGAAATCACTAGTAAGGACGGTACAAGATGTGATATCAATATTAAATGCAGAGGCATATGGTAGGGTTATAAATCTGTAAGACAGATCCATATCTCAACCAAGTTATTTGCGGGTAAGTGAATATAATGAATTAGACTAAAATTAAAACCCGGCTTTCCGATTTCGATATCCCAAGCCGTTATCTATTACATCATCCGCCAATCAAAGCTTACAGCACCTGATATTCCCAATTTGTCACCAATTTAGTTATTGACCAGGTTCGACATTGCTTAACTTCGATAATCGTACGTAAAACCAAAGTTTCAACGTAATATAGCCGTATGCCCAGTTATATTATAATTCGCGAAAAGCGCTTTTAAAAATGACCCACTTCGTTTTATAGCGTCTTATATAATATTTATTTACGGACATCGTAGCGTTATCGAAGCTGTAACGAAAATTCCCTACTGCACACTAGCTACCGTTCATAAAACCTATTGATGAATATAGCCAGGAATTTCTATCTTGGAACACAACGTCTAGAGATTAAACGAAGTAGAAACGGAAGAACCCAAACTCTGCTATTGTTTGTCTTTCTAGTAAAAATAGGAATCATACACCGTGTTTCACTTTTGATGTTTAATTCCAGCGAAATGTCATGTTTTAGATCATAATGTAATATGTTATTTTTTTTAAAGTTATTTATGCTTGCATATCATTGTAAAATATAGTAAAATTATAGTAAAAATGTGTATGTTGATTGGACCATGCTTATCTTGTGAGCGCGTGTTCGTGAATTAGTGTGATAAAATATTATATTCCGTTCTTACGGGGTCTTTTTTTCAACACCAAAATATTTTGGGTCAGCAGACTGAGCCTTACGGTGTGTAAAGGTTACGATATGGAACATCCTCTGTACAGAGAAGATGAAACGAAAATTCCTGCTCCGAGGTAGACACCTGAAAGGTTAGGTTTCTACGATCGTCTCGCTTGTTTGTTTGTCGACGTGGCACAGACATGATATTTACACACACACGCACACTCACCAATAGGCGGGGGATTTTATTTCTACAAAATGATTGCAGATATACCTGTCGCTGACGAGTTTGTAAAATTTCCAACTATTGAAAGAAATATCTTTTGATATTAAATATTGATATCAAAATAACTAATCATATTACGACACAAGATCGAATCGGAAATAAAAGCTGATGTTATACAGATAATGTTTACGCAGAAGTGTTTCATTGGGCGAAGACTTGAATTACTCCTGTTTCAATAATTTTAAATAAGACAAAACAAATAGGAACTGTAAACATAGCATACTGGTTTAGTGGAAAAAATCAGGAAGGTATCCCACTAAGACATCTTTAATAACAGGAACAGCAGTTAAATATGACAAGCAACAGCAACAGTCAGCCATCAGGTTAGGTTTAAGTCTCCAGGTTCACTACAGAGAATAGTCTTACGACAGTAGCTTAGTGTATTAAAGCGCTGGTTTGTGAATTTTGTTTACATACTAATTGGGAGTTCAATAGTTGGACCTGGCTTGTGCATGTAGACTTATAGTGGAAGCAATAAACAGCATTAAAATAAGAACTAGACAGTAGATGAAATAAAGGGTTAAGTTCAGAAATCCCATTTAGGCTATCCATATCGATATACAACTGAGAAAGTCCGGCGAGCACAACAGCCGAAACGTTGAGAAATAAGAAAAATTAAGTCAATAGTCCGAATGCAAAATAATTGTTTGAGGACAAATACATAAGAAACCATTTTTGGCATCTTCTATTGGGAATATACAAGATAGAGTGTGCGGAAAAAGGGTTGAAAGTTTTGTGGGCCACCAGGAACCTCTTCTCGATAATGGCAAACGGAGAAAAATAGCGTAGTTTTGACACGTTACACGTCAAGACAGTCTGTGCGAGAAAATTTTGCAAGTCCCTGTTGAAGATGGATGTAGGAGAGGACGCCAAAGGAATAAAAAAAAAAACATAAACAAATAAATAAAAATGGTTAGATAATCTCAAACAACAGACAAGTATGACTATAACAGAATTGCTGATGACTGCCGTTGTTAGACCGTTGTGGTGGAGATTCAGTATGACTTCTGTATTTGAATCCCACCCACCTACGATTACAAAATTCAAGGGGATGATGATGTTGATGATGTTGATGATTAACGTATAAAAAGTATGTATACAACGGAATTAGAACAATTTCCTAAGTGAATTGTATTTAGAGATCGGAGAAGATTACTTTGTTCAATGTATCAAGAATTGAAATTTCCTAAAAACAAATACTAAAGCGTACCAATTAAACGGATATTCTGGTTCAGTAGAAAAAGATGGCGAGTGATCGGGTATTAAGTTATATATAGACAGACGAGCGGTGAAGTAATGTTAACTGCTCGGAATGAGAACTCAGATGAATGTTACATTCACTCACGCGCAAATAACTTTGGTAAACTTATGAATCCATTTTCTCTGCCACCAACTGTGGTTAAGTGGTAGTACAGACTGGAGCTTATAGATATGGTTGGCAACCAGTGTAGGAGAAGCCTGGTGAGGGTTCGGATCTGTCAAGTTATCCGACCCAAGATATAACACCTCTTATAGGGCTGAAGTAAATATGATACCCCTACGACCCTGCATCGAGCAGGCATGAATGTTCGAGGGGAATCATGGAATGTTGTAGTTTAAAAACAGTAAATTCGACTTTGCTAACCAGACGCTCCTCTGTAGCTAAATTGGTATAGCACGTCAGGTTATATGACGCTTCCGTGTAGGATACAGGTTCGATTCGTGTTAAAGGACACATTTTCTATGAAATTTTCTCAGACATTCAGGCCGGTAAATGTTGTTAATATTATTTATTATAAACAGAACATTTACTTAAATATTTGTATCTATAAACATAACTTATAAATAGAAGAACATTTAAAATAATTATCGCACTATGTCCATTTGGTAGTGTGTGACGTCATATATATATATATATATAGATAGATAGGGAGAGAGAGATAGATAGATAGATAGATAGAAAGAAAGAAAGAAAGAAAGAAAGAGTGAGTGTTTAGAGAGTTTTTTGTCCGAGCATGAGACCTACTTTCGAATCTGACCCATGCTTTGTTAGTTGAATTGCGTAGACGGAACTTTTCGGTAGACGGTGATATTTGTGCAAAAATCAAGGTTTGGTGTTCTGGCATGTTGATCATGTAAACTCAAGTGATCTCGCCCAGAATTTTTAAATAAGGTCCACTCAACCCAGAGGCAGTATAAATCACAGATGCCCTTTGTGGTTGTTGAAAAATCTTGTGCCTGAAATGTATGCTCGGAAAATGATTAACCGGCCATAATATATATATATATATATATATATATATATAGATATATATATATAAAAATATTACAAATATGAGATGAGTCACTAGTAAAAAAACAATTCAAATTTATTCACAAACAAAAATAATAATACCAATGAGTTAATATATATTTTTGAGAAACTCTGGAACCTCAACCTACAAGAAAAATCCAAAAAATTCGTCAACCTTACATACAGACAAAGACTAAGACTAGTCCAAAAACAAGTAATTTCTATGGACTACCTAAAATGCACAAATTGAGTGAAATAAAAGCAGCTATCCAGACACAAAAATCTGAATATATTAGCATCCCAAACCCCAGTGACCTTACATTCAGACCCATAGTAGCAGGACCAGCCTGTCCAGCTAGCAAACTCAGTAACCTCATAGACATAATATTGCAACCATTCACTAAGCGAATTAAAAGCCACATCAGAGACGATATTCATTTCCTTAGCGGCATACAACAAAAGGTAGATCCGGGGACGCTTATGGCAAGTTTTGACATTAGTAGCCTATACAGCAACATACCCCATGAACTAGGTAAAAAAGGCAATCGTATTCTGGATTGAAAAACATCCAGAAATACTACATCCGAGATTCACTAAAGAGTTCATTATCGATAGTATAGACCTAATTCTAAACAGTAACACCTTGAATTTGATAGCAAACCCTGGGTACTGCAATGGGAACAAAAATGGCAACAACTTATACCACATTAACATTAGCTTACCTAGAAGAAAACATCTATGAAAGGATAGAAGAAATATATGGGAAAATATAAAAACCCAATTCACTAAATCTTACAAAATATACTTAGATGATTGCTTCATCTTCTAGAAATCCTCATGGGTTGATATTAAACAATTCCACAATCTACTTCAAAACTTACACACAAAAATCAAATTCTCGCAGGAATATAATTTTAACAAATTACTATTTTTAGATATACTCATTAGAAATAAAAACAACCACATAATCACAGATATCTACCACAAATCCACAGACACCTAACAATATCTACATTTCAAGAGCCATAACCCAACAAGCTGCTTAAAATCCATCCCCTATTCTCTAGCACGTAGGGTCTGTACTATACTGACGGATAAACACCTCAGAAAAACCCGCCTAGAATAACTACATAAAACTCTAAAAAAAACGAGGCTACCCCACAACACTAATAAACAAAGGTTTTGAACTCGCAAAAAAATTTAGAAATAAACAAAAAAAGTAACGTCGAACAAACTCTAGCATATGTCTCAACATATAACAAAAACAATCCAGAATTATTCACAGAAATAACAAAAAATCTAGACCTACTTAGCAAGAATAATAAACTGAAAAATATACTGAAAACAACCAAAATAATTAAAATCAAAGGCCAATCTAAAAACCTAAATCACATATTAACCTCATCCAAATTTAACCAACACATAATACAGGGAGTCACAAAATGCAACAAAAAAGATGTGGGGTTTGTGACATCATTATAGAAGGAAACTCCTACACTTTTGAAAACCTCGCAATGACATTCATAATAAGTAAAAACTTAAACTGCAACTCCAAAAATGTAATTTATGCACTTAAATGCACAAAATGTAAGAAGTCATATATAGGCATCAGCCAACAACTGAACAACAGGGTCTCCCTACTCAAAAGCTACATAAAATTACCAGACAACAGAAAACTTTTTGTATCACAACGCATCTTCAAATGTAACCAAGGAAAATTTTAATTATGCCAATATATCGAACAGACAATTATTCTTACCTACAAATACAAGAAAAAAAAGTTCATAAACAAATTTAAACCAGAACTAAATAGAGCATGACACCCCACCCAAAAGCACACAACATGCAGGCATAGTGACCAAATACAGTGATCAAACCACTGACATACATGCAAGCACGGTCACATGCAGGTGTTTGTGGGGCACGAATGTGTATATATATATATACACATATTGACAAAAGCAAGGAAACTACTCACTGGCACGCTCACAAACCCCACACAACTTAGGAAGTATTTGTGTATGTGTGTACATATATATGTGTGTATGTATGTGTGTGTATACTGATTCCATGTAACTTGGGAAGTATGTGTATGTACGTATGAGGGTATGTGCAGGTGTATGTGCGGGTGTATGTACTGATTCCTTGTAATGGGACGGTATGTGTGTGTGTGTGTGTGTGTTTGTGTAAATGTGTGTGGGTGTACAGATGTGTTCACTGATTCTTCGTAGTGAAAAAGTGTGTATGTACGGAGAGGGGATATACACATATATACACGCATGCTGACAAAAACAGACGAAAATGGAAATAGATCTAAGAACACACAGGGGTCATTAAAACATAAGAATGCCGTTAACTACGCCATCATTTCTCGAACCAATCTTAAATGTTTTATAACTCTTCACGCAGAACTTTTCACTGCCAGTTCAAGAAAGACGTTTGGGTCATTAACCTCTTCCTTATATATATATATATATATATATATATATATATATATATATAAAACCTGGGATGACCCATGCCCTTTATGCCTACATGAAAATCTGCACATTATTAAGTTTCTAAAAAACGAAAATTAAAATCAAAGACATGAGATAACAGTTTTTTGTCGACACCAACAAATACTCGGCTTAAATAATTAGCAGTTATAAAAAAAAATAAAAATTCAAAATCTATAAACAAGTTCAGTTAAAGCAATAGGTTTAAAAACACAACCCAATCATACGCTTGAAGCCCCTTTAAGAAGTCGTCAGCAAAAATCAAATGAATAAACACCAAAGGCTACCAGAACTACAACATCAATAATGTTAAAGTCTTAGACTACAGTAATAAAAAAGAAAAAAAAGAACTACTACATAAATCAGTTAGAGATTTAGCAAGGGGTCTTTTATATATATATATATATATATATATATATATATATATATATATGATGAAATACATTTTAATGTATGCCATATTTATGGATAAACTTTGTTAATATCAGTCATAGACGTTATATAATTATAAAATATATGTGACCTATGTGTTCATTTTTATATTTTATAATTTACATGCGTTTTTATATATATTCATTTGTCAAGTGGTTGAAGGAGCTGGATTTTGGGGAACTAGAGTATCTATGTCTGTCTGGAATTCAAGATTTTGATGTTGCTTTTCAAGGTAGGCTTGTCGCAATCTTTTTAGTATAAATTGGTATTTTCCCATACTAGATTGAGCTTAAAATATGTAGGAAAAAAGTCCTTTTACGACTTCTTGTGTGAACGGACAGAAATGTATCCATTTTATTTCATATTTCTATACTTTGAAGAACTTGCTGCCTTCCTTTTCACACACACACACACACATACCTCTCACATAAACGCTCCTTATTTCCCGCCATTTATGATCTGTGCACGGCTCTTAAAAATTGCTGTAATGGTCCTGCGTATGACGGAAAATGACTGCTGGAGTTCAATGGAGCAAAATCTCATCATATATACCTTTCAGGAATAGATTGATTTTCATCCCGACAAGAGTCTTCTGGGCAAATTCTCGGCTCCTTTTCAACATGTAAGCCAAACAGAGGAACATCGAAAAGCAAGTTATCATGATGGGGAAAATGAGGGAGAGAATGACGAAGCCGTGGGTGGCAGGTTTATCTTTGGCAACACTTTATCATGGATGACGTGAACATCTCCTGAGATAGGGTTCCGCTTTGCACAGTGATACTAATGAAGGTCGAAATCATTGAACCCGTCGCTTCTTATCAGCGCGAACCGCGGCACTGCTCAAAGACCTGCAAGAGTTTTGGTAGACCAAGGCAAAATAACCTTGCACAACGGCTCAACTCACATCACGGAAGAAAGGAAGAAAAGAGACAAAATAAGAAAACTTGTAAGTTTATATTGGCTCTTTCAGTCTTTACGGATTTCGAACGCTGGAATCTATCAGGAAATTCGAACTTTTTATTCAATCGCAAAATCGATTCCAGCAGAAAAGAAATCAGTCAATATTATTGTATAGAGATTAATGTAAATATTTTTCTAGAAAACAAATATAGGCACAAATAGACTTTTATAAAACATACAGATAGGAATGAAATCACAAATAAGGATTTGTATTCTGCTAAAGTTCGATCAACTGCAGACATTCATCTATCTATCTGTTTATTTCTCACATCACCTGTCTTTAGGTTCAACACTCTCGCCCACTCTTTTAAATATACACTCTTTCAATCACGATCCACACACACAACATACACACGTTTTTTTTTTCTGAGCGTATGTGTGTACTGCCATGAAAATATACGTATGTTGAATGATGCGGAATTCTAAGCTATATATTGATCTGAAAACATTGGATAATATTTTAAAAACTGATTATAATAATTCAGAGCATTGAGAAAAGGAAAATAAATTATGTTGCAAAATACATATTGTTTATGGTAAAGGCATGTTTTTTTTTCGTGAGAATAAATGCACATAGGATGAAAAGGCTACGGATTTATTGATATAATTAATGTATACTGAATTTTCCTGTAAGAGTCGGAGAGTCCAGATAGATATCAGCTGATATACTTTAAAAATCTGTGCAAGTAATAAAAATCGGGTTGTATTCTTTTTGGTTTTGTCCGGGATGAGAAATTTTAGTACAAGTTTACACACACACAAACACACTTATAAGGTGCGATAAGTAAATTGTCGCCATATTATATTTATAATTTAGCGCATGCGCCTTGTTTGTCTTTGCTTTTGTCGACTGCACAATATATTAGGCTCAGCTGAACACCGTCTGTTAGAAGAAAAGAGCATCGTGACATGATTCACTTCACCAGACATTTGAAAACGACAGGCTGTACTGCTTGGCATTCGCCCTAGAAGCTCCATTACGAACATTTGAGAGTGTTCGGATGTCAATCTTTTGACAGTGCAGAGGATTCGGAAAGAGTTGGATGAGTCTAATAGTGATTACGAAAAACGGAAAATTCGCTCTGGTCGTTCTGATATGAAAATAACTTCATAATGTGTTGCTTAGGACCTCAAACTCAACATGGGGTCGTACATAAAGTGTCATGAGGAAGTAGTGCTCTCCTGGGTCAAGAGGATGTCTGCTGGAATAACCTGTGTCTGGTAACAGAACTCTGCGCCGTACCACAGGAGCAGGAGAACCAGTCATGGGTGTCAGACCATTTCTGCGACCACGTCACCTATTAAATCTGGCCGCTTAACTTCCCAGCCTGAAACTCCTTTGATTACTATGTGTAGGGCGCAGTTGAGCGAGTGACAAACAAAAAGTCTTGTAACACCAAGGATGAACTGAAGGCAAAGTTCGTTAGGCAGCGTTCACCAACTTAAACAAGGAGGCCATCCAGAAGAAATTCAGAAGATTCTGAAGTCGCTTGGAGGTCAAGCCAATGGCGACTTTATTGAATACATTTACTGTTTGGCATTTCAAGATATTTTTTGTGTAATTTTGGAAAATATATCTGTTAAAATCAGATGTCAGTGTTATTTTCATTTTTGCGTAATTTACACGACAGCTATTCCATCACAACATGCATATATATTAAGAGAGATAGATAGATAGATAGATAGATAGAGAGAGAGAGAGAGAGAGAGAGAGAGAGAGAGAGAGAGCGGGGTGGGATATATGGCGTACTTCACTATATGTTTATTTCACTCTTGTGCAAATATAATTCTTGGTATTGAACATAATAAAATCAAATGTTGTTTTGAAATTATAAAAAAAAAGTTCAACCTGCTCAAAAATGACGCAACACTGTCTTTCAGTTCCAGATTCCCATATTGGATACTTTTAAAATTCAAGTTCAACCTATCAGTTAACGACCACGCACATGAACGAGCACACAAACATAAACATTTGAACACAAACAACACACACGTGTTTCTGTGTGTGTGCATGTAATTTTATGATAAATAATTCTATGTGCCGTGTCTCTTCATTATCTGGAAGATATTTGCTCTTCACAGTTCTCTGCTCTTTGTAGAATGTCTTTTTCTACTAATCTCAGGAGGCATGGTGGAGTAATGGATAGCAGCATGGACTGAAGAAACGGATAGCCAAGTTCGAATTCCAGTCGAATCCATTACATTCGCTTATTTGCTAATACCCTTGGAAAAGATATGAATTCTCTTCTTCTAAGGCTATGGGTAAATAGTAGGACAAACCGGGTTCTATAGTCTTGCAACTGATCTACCGCAGAAAGAAATGGCAACCTACTGCGGGAAAAAATCTGCCTCGTCAGTAATGTATCGATAGATACATGATCACTTAAGCGTGTATCACACATGACACATAATTGAAATTAACTTACTTGTAAATACACTTGAGGAAGTTATGAATCCTTTCCTTCTCTCCCAAGCTACGGTTAAATAGCAGGACAGACTAAGTTCTATAGCCTCGGATGGAAACTGGTCTACCACAGAAAGAAATGGCAACCAACTACGGGAAAAATCTGTTACGTCAGTCATGTATAGAAAGATACATGATCGCCTAAGCATGTATCACGCATGGCACATAACTGACTGACTAATCTCTCTTCTGTCAAACATTTACCCAAGCTCGTCTAAGTCGCTAATTCTCTGTTTTCCTCTGTTCCTCTTTCTTTCAATGTCCTGTGAGTCTCCAATGGCCTGAAAGTGATATTTATCATAGCATTTATACCACAGCGTTGGTGTAATTCGAAAACTTAGTGTAGAAATGAATGTATTTAATACTGACTTCCGTATATTCGTTAGCTATTGAATTAATTTCCTTTGTGGTATATTAATTTTTAATTTCCTTCTTTTTATAAATTATACGTTTATTTAGATATTGAACAAAGAAGCCCAAATTATTGATATTGAACAAAGAAACCAAAATTATGAACTAACTAGAAACACATTAAAATGGGAATTAGACTCATAATGTACTAGCCGAATTAGCTGCACATTGCTGCTTGTCACACATCATTGTTCTAAGAAAATCATTGATTTTAAGTCATTGTTTTAATTTCTGGAGAAAAATGACGCATTTCAGTATTACTCAATGATCTTACCGATGTAACCTCCAACTTCAGACTTTCTCCGTCTATATTTTAGATAGAAATCATTCCCTTGTTCATATTTCAATCTAATTTAAATCAAAAGGAAAAAAAATCATTAGAGAGTTTATAAAAACAGATTGATCGGACCCCTTTGATATGTATTTCATGCAATACTTGATTGAATGAACTGATGAGTAGATTTCAACATTGATATGACAGTTGACTTGACGCAACAGACATGTATTGTAAGGTACTAGCTACTGATTGGTGATTTCTTGCTCAACTTGACGTTCATATGTCTAATTTTAATCTTTAATCTAATTTTAATTTTAACCTCTGTCATCAGGCTTTTTCCTTCTACATTTTGGATAGGCATCATTCCCTTGTTAAAATTTACATTTAATTTAATAAATCAAAGCAAAAAAAAAAACAATTCAGTGGGGAGTGTGTGTCACCCTGGGACCCTCTTTGATCAAAATAAAATA
The DNA here is from genome assembly GCA_903632075.3 of Acanthosepion pharaonis. Lineage (NCBI taxonomy): Eukaryota > Metazoa > Mollusca > Cephalopoda > Sepiida > Sepiidae > Acanthosepion > Acanthosepion pharaonis. Next base: position 3,375,449 of record CAHIKZ030004979.1, on the reverse strand, counting down.
TACATATCCAAGTACCCAAGGGGCCATTTAATTGTTCAATTTTAAATTTAATTTGATTCAAGGGGAAAAACAATTCAATGGCGTGTCTCCACTTTGATCAAAATGAAATATACTTATCCAAGTACACTAGGAGTCATTCGCTTTTTCAAATTTAAATTTCATATTTATGAAAGGCAAAAAAAAGTTAGGGGGTTTGTGTGCCATCGGGGAACCCTTTGAAGAAAATGAAATTATACTCACCCAAGTACCATGGGTAATGTAGTCTCAGAATATGTATGGTTAGGCGGGGGATATCTCCAAAACTCTAGGAAGAGTTCGATAAAAATAGGCAGATAGAGGCTAAATTTTATATATATATATATATATATATATATATATATATATATATATATATATATAAAATAATAATGTGTGAGTATAATTTTTGATCATGAGCCGTTCTAATCTTCGTATGGTTGCTTTAATTTGATTGAAAATAAAGACAAAAATTGTCCAACATTTGGATATATTTTTGTAAAGCTGTTCATTGATCTAATTATATATATATATATATATATATATATATATATATATATATATATATATATATATAAGTATAAGACAGATCTGAAAACGGATTTGCATACGCATCAATGACGGTATTTTTATGTATCAATGAAATGATGTGTATTAATTTTTAGGATTTATAAACATAACGACTCACTAAACATTTTATACCAGAGCTCATATTAGAGTTGTGTAATTATTATTGCTTTTCTCTAGCATTCCATATTACTGGTTCCCATATTGTATTCATTTTTTATTGTTGGCTGACTTAAGAGATTTTGCAGCCTAGGATGTATGCTGATTCCTTAAGTCTTCATATTTTACAGTAATATTTTCTGATTATTATTGCATGCTGAAACGTCGTGAATATGGCAATAAAGATGGCGACAACAGTCCAAACGTCTTCGGCAAGTAATTCCTCAAACATAATTTCCTAGCTGTTTATTAGTATTTCTGGTACATCAAATAGGATTGGTTAAATATGAATGCTAGTATTTATTTAAAAAAAAGAAAGTGTTGCACCTTGATCACAAAGAATTTCTAAAACAAATTCTCGTAGTTTAAGTATCACTTATGCTTGAAGAGAACTTAAGTTTTGTTGTGATACTGTTTGTCGTTGTCGAGGTAAAAGGGACGATAGTGTTCTTAACACATGTGCTGAGAGACATGGAAACAAAAAGAGTTAATAGCAAAATATCCCCTGGAAAAAATTGAAGATTAAATTCACATATAAACGGCTTGAGTTGTATGTGGAGCTGTTTGAATAATTTAAAACTGACCTATAATTGAGGATCGATGTTTGATTGAAGCCCGGCTGCAAAGCGGAAATTTCAACGGATGTGAAGTTGTTTCGAGACAGGAGGGGGTGGATAAGCCACCGACGCTCACTGAAATGGTTGGTGAGCGATAATGAAATGAGGGAATGTGGAAAGAGGGAATTACGCAAAGTTATGACGTAAACCGGAGGGGTTTCACTGAAATATCCCACCTCGCCAAACCCCCATTCCTGTTTTTGGCAATGTCCATAAATACGAATGCACGAGGCGAATTCGCCAGACGGGTCAGAGACAGACGAGTTGGAGAGACGGATCGGAGACGAGACAGAAAAAAAGACCATGTGATTGTCTGCCGAAGAGAAGAAACGGCAAAGCAGATTTGTGCCAGGTCGACGATAGTATCACTTACGATTTAGATGCGAGCTAGGCTGATAAGTAATTGTATGCGAACTCCGATATAAACCAATTATTGTACGGAAACTGTTATGTTCAATTTATTCGAGTTCAATTTATTCGAGTTCAATTTATTCGAGTTCAATTTTTTCCTGTATGTCATCGCCCTGCTTGGACCAGCCCAAAACGAAAATACCTGCGACGATTCAATCTTGGCTGCCTTATGATCTAAAAATCACAAACGTGGGATAGGCTAGCTCTGGATTGAAACGGTCACTTTAGCGACCAACCGCGTTGTTGGGAGATTTGGACGTTTACATTGTGTGCACGTTTACATTGTACTAAATTTTGGTGTGGTAGCCTAATATCTATATTACCTATTGAATAGTAAAATGCGTTTGTCTATTGTTGCTGTTTTATAAACCTTGACACTCGTGGATTTTGGTAGTTTTTGTCATGATGCTTCATGTAATATACATATATAATTAAAGGCTTGTGTTGGGGCCACCCACCTTCTCATCAGAATGGACTGATCTCTCTACTACTAATAGGACAGTTCTATAGAGTTCTGGGAGATCAGGTGACCATCACACTTCCGTCTCTCTACCGGAAGATACAGTTGGACTTTATACTCTTTCTGATTGTTACTGACTAACCTGCGTTCGTTTGACTACTAATCTCTCCGTTGTAAATACCTCTTTAGATATACCAGTATTTTTCCCTACGTATGTGTTTGTCCTTATTTCAATACACGCACGGGAAAACACTCAACATCTCAACAGCTTGTAACACAGCTGGATAGCTGTGTTACTTATTGATTAAAATAGTTCAGTTTCGTATATACGGAATTATATCAAATGACTACGGAATGATCGTAGTAGGTAAACTAGTATCGGGGATAAAAAATCTATAACATTTACCTAAATATTAACACATTCAAAGGGATGATATTATCAGTTATCTCTACGTAAATTCGTATGCAGATGTATTCGGTAAAAAAATACCTATGATTAATTATAAAAATAAGAAGATACTCTAGATGATATTTCAAGCAAAGATACTTTATGTCTAAAAGTTACAAGAATAAAGAAACTTCCTAAAATAAGAGAAGAGTGGTTTGCCTATCGCCTGGTTCAAACTCCTAGCCGTTCTTTTGTACAGCAGTATGTGTCTATCCCTTGTTTTCTGTTTACGATTCGGTTTTCGGTTCCTTCTAAAGTCAATTTCAACTATGTACTTCTAATATCTCCGCCAGAGTTCTGAAATTTTATTTACTAATCGTTTTCCCACCTCAGTAGGAGTAGATAGGTTCGTCGATCGCCTGGTTCATACAACATCCGAGTCTTTTAAAGAGTGGTAGATGTGTATTCCTTGTTACATGATTAGAATTGCGTTTACGGTTACTTCTAAACTCTTTTCATTCTCTTTTACTCCAAGTAGCCCGTTGCGTCTTGGTGGTATTATCGCCTTCCTTGGCCTGAATTGATTAATAGAAAATACAAGCAATTCTAACTTAGATAAACAAATGATGAATACGAGTGTCAATAATTTCGATTAATTATCAAAACTTTCAGGTAAAGCAATAAAAACTTTTTTAAGATGAGTATCGGAAAAATTGAGTTCTTTTTACTATTAAAAATACAGACATTTCTTGACAGTCTGGGCGCGAAATGTAATAATATTCAATATTTAAAAATGTCGGTGGCATCCAAAAAAAAAAAAGAAAAAAAAAGTAACAGACGAAAACGGGGTCAATATAAATATATAAGAATGATATGTTCCAAGGGAGAAATAAAACCGACAACAATAAAATTCTTGGACATTTGAGAATGCAGTAGGAAAACAGATCCTGAAGTATAAAATGGGAATTTCAAGCATTCATTTGGTTTCAATAACATTTCTTCGAGTTATTTTCTCTTACTTTTTGAGGTTATCCGATGAGTGAAATCTCTCTCCGCATTGAATATCTGAAAGATGGCTGTCAGAAACTCGTACCTAGGGAAATGATAAGCAGGTGGACACAGAGTGATGGAATGGACAATGTTCTGTTAGTAATAACTAGTTTCATCCATTTTATTTCATGTCAACAGTTTACTATCATACTAGTGTAGACTATCAGCAGGACAATGCACCATAACACACTGTAGGAGTTGTATGGGAAGACGACTTCCAGTTACTAGTTTGGCTACTAATTTGCTAGATATCAATTTCAGTGAAGAGCTTACAAGCAGTAACCTGTATCAATTAATTAGGCTTCTGTTTCCATATCCTCATATCCTTACGTGCTCATATCCGAAATTCTCAATGTTGTCATTAAAATGTTGTATGGATATGCTCCCTTCAAATATTTTTCTTCTCATTGCAGATAATTTTAAATAATAATAATAATAAATTTCTCAACCCATAACGCCGCGAACAAAAGAAACTTCAACTGGAAGGAAAAAAAGAAAAGAAATTATTTCATGTTATATCAGTTATTAGGAATTATTTAAAAATTGGAGGACGCTCCTAATTCGTTAAATTTGAATATTAAAAAACTAGGATTGGAGAATCTGAACGAAACATTAAAACTTACGCTAGAAGATGATCCGCAAAATACTCGTACTTCGGGTGGCTTAAAAGAAGGGATAAATGAAGAAACTAAGCAATTACAAAAGAATTCACCGGCAAAATCGCTACAAAATGATTTGGCTTGTCAAGTAATTGAGGAAGAATACATTATTCCGATAATGGTCAAAATTTGACGGATGATGAAGATTGGAATTTAGCAACGAAATCTATTGATGAGGTCGTCAAATTCATGGAGAAATAATCAGTATTACAGAATGTACAATTGCAGGTATTTTGCAGAAATGCGTTACTTTAAAAAAGTGGAACAGCGAAAAGTAAGAAAGACAAATCAAAATAAAACTTATTGAACATTAAACGTTGGAAATTAATATTTACTTTCGTGAAACACTTAATCTTGCATATATTGTGATAAACTATTGTGTTTTGTTAAGCTATAGTTATATTACACATACCATATTATATCTGAATCCGTCCTGATATACACTCTATATTTCAGATATAAGGACATCTACTGCATTTCAAATTTACCCGGAGAAACATCTTGAGATCTTAACTAGTTCAAATCTGACAGAATACGAGATGCATTGCCGGAATATGTAAAACCAACAACATGTCTGTTAGGCCAACTTTTGTCATATCAGTGTATATAAGATATACATCGTATTTATAATATCATTAATATGTGATACAAAACTGATATTCAAGATGGGAGGTAATGAGAACGCTGCAACGATTCAAACCCACAAAGATAAAACATATCCAAAAGATTTCTTCACATTCTGAACTTTATTAATACTTTATAGAATATCGGATTTAACAAACGACACGATTTTACTGACGCAAATGCAGCCTTGACAATTCGATAAGGAATACTACAGAGAGCGATTTAGCATTAAGCCAGGTTGTCTAACTCTGGATCGAATATCAAAATTTAGACATTTGCTTAGATGATGTGATCCGCTAAGAACGGGTTCACCCCGTGCAAGATTCGAGAAAGTGATGAGAATTTTCTTTACATTATTTTTGGCCCATGGGGAGAGATTTTTCTGTCTCAAAAATTCCAGTTTGACATTACAGGATTAACTTGAAGCTGAAGGAATTTGTACATAGATAAATGCATACATTCGCGCGCACACACACACACACACACACACACACACACATATATATATATATATATATATATATATATATATATATATATATATATATATATATTTATATATGTACTTGTGTGTGTGTGTGCGTGTGTGTGATGTAAAATATGAAAAGTATAAAATATTTTATATTTCTATTCAATTTTTCATGTAGCACTACAAGTGTCATTTATTTTTACTCCGAAGAAAAATTCTGTGAAGAAAATGTCCATAGTGTTTATTTTCCGAGTACTTTTGGCTAATAGCTTAATTATTTTGAAGAAAGGTTAATTTTTCAATGAAGAGCATTGTTAATATATCGTATTTTGTTTCCTATTCTGTGTTGTGTAATAGGCGTTATTTTGTAGAAGTAATTTCATTCTCAGTGGATATTTTGCATAGTTTCTGAACACAGTCAATACTTTAATCCCCATTGATAAGAGTTGAATTTTTAAGGAATCTGTCTTGTCTTTTCTTCTTTTTTTTTTAAGAATCTGCTTCTCATATCGTAAAACTTTTAATTCTTTACAACTAATCTGATACATTATCCGTATCGTTTATGATGATATTCTCTATGAATATTGTGAACTTTGTGTGTATATTAAATTGCTTTCTAATCACGCATAGATGATTGCTTAGAGGTCTTCTCAGAGTACTGATGATCTGTTCAATGTATAATTTTTATCTTCGTTTTAAATGACTATTTTTCAAAAACGCAAGAATCAGTTAAATTTGTAAACGACGGTGGTGTTATGGAGTTTGGATCTTATTGATGATCTCATCTGGTTAGAATTGATTTGAAATTTCTATAGTTTTTGATTTTTGATAGATTGTTTTTATTCTTTAGCTGAATTGACAGTGGAATTTCATTGCTTTCCGATACGTTACATTATTAATTGATTGTCTTTGTAATTTTAAAGACGCATTATTACCGAAATATTACATATATACGTATATATACATACATACATACATATATACATACATACATACATACATACATATATATATATATATATATATATATATATATATATATATATATAACATATCACAGGCTTCAAAAAGCCATGGTAATATTTTATTTCGAAGGACCGATAAAGTTCGATGTCGCTTCATCAGATCTTGCAGTTTCAAAACAATGAATGGATTAAAAATTCTTCCACCAGGAATCAATCGAAAAAAGAAATCTCAGGATTTATATCCTCCCTGGAATTATCCATACGGATTACCAATTAACTTTATCTCCTTATACACACACACACACACACACACACACACACACACACACACACACACACACACACACACACACACACATACATACATATATATATATATATATATATATATATTAGCATACATGTACAGTCGAGAAAGGTTTGTTAATATGAGGTCCAATATCAAGGTACAATAGATTAACAGTAATAAAGAAGATTAAACTTTTACTTATCTTGTTACAAACGAACTAGTAGAGTGACAAGATAAGAAACTAGACAAATAATCATTCAATTAAAACAAAGGAGTCCTTGAGGGAGTCGTACATTCATATATAATACTGGGTGCGATAGATAAATTGTTGTCTAAATTATGCAAAAATAAAAACAACACTGACATCTCATTTTAACATAAATTTACCAAAATTACACAAAATTATATTGAAATACTAAATAATAAATTTATTCAATAAAATCGCCATTGGCTTCAACCACGTCGTCTAGACGCTTTCGGAATTTTCTACATCTCTTCTGAACAGTTTTCCTTGTTGGTAAATGCCTCCCTAAGCCTGGTCTTCAGTTCATCTTTGGTGTCACAATCATCTTTTGTCCCTCACACAACTGCACAATAATAATCAAAGATGTTACAGACTGGGGAGTTAGGTGACCAGATGTAAGGGATGATATGGGCCTAGAAATTGTCTGATAGCCATTTCTCGTTTCTCCATACCATACTGTATATATTACTTCAGTATATATTTTATATATTTCTCCAAATGTTATTTGTAGTGGATACCCGTGTTTGAAATAGAAGCCCGGTTTTATTTCATACAATATTAAAAATATTAAAAAAAAATTAAAAGTAAAAATATTATGCACATATTTTCAAATGAAAACGGGGTGTCTTTTTCCAATACGGGTATCCACTATAAAGTAATGTTGATTATCTCTACATACGGACTTCCGTAACTACGACCCCCTTGATTATTAGGCGTAAGGTACAGTTGAGCGAGAGATCGACAAAACTTCTTGTAACACCAAAAGATGAACTGAAGCCAAGGATTATCGTAGCATTCACCAACTAAAACAAGGAGAACTCCCAGAAGAGATGCAGGCGATTCCAAAGTGTTCTGGAGGCCGTGGTTGAAGCCAATGTCAATTTTATTGAATAAATGTACTCTTTAGTATATTAAGGTAATTTTGGTACATATATATCTGTTAAAATGAAATGTCGGTGTTACTTTCATTTTTGCGTAATTTATACAACAATTTATCCATCGTACGCTGCGCTTTTCTGTTAACGTCTTCAATGTAGTTTTTTTTAAAACTTTTAAAAGTCTTTCCACCAAATAGTGGTAGCAGAAGTTACATAAAAAAAAAAGGTGTAGACAAAATATTCAAAAGATATTTGTTATGGAAGATGTGCTTTATAGCTTATGTCTGCCAAAGATGCATTTCAAATGCTATGCAGTGCATTAAGAGACAGAGAAATTCGTTAAAAACAAAGTAAAGAGTACTGGACTGTTACATAATATCTGTCCTCGTGTATAGCAGCGAATGCTGAACAATTTGTTCAAAAAAGAAGAGACTTAAAGCGCCAGAAAATGGAAAACAAAAATTAAATTTATTCTTAATATCAGGAAGAAGTAGTTGAAATTTATGGGATACGGACTGAGGAAGGAGGGCTTCGAAAATATGTTACTCACAGGGTAGTTTGAAGGAAAGAAAGACAGAGCAAAGCATCGCGTTACATATTTGATAAGATCGAACAAATGAATGGCAGAACAGGGTTTGAGAGAAATAACAAAAAGACAAAAAAATTTAAGATCCCCAAGAAAGAGGTAAGTGTGGAGAGCCATGATAGCTTACGTCTTTAATGGACACAGCACATAAAATAAATCTCGACATGAATTTAAAATTGCTTTCGAACATTGTAGTATGTACTTGTCTCAAAAATAAAATGTATTCTTGCTTTTTTTATTCATGTATTGACGTTTGATTTTTAATAAGCAAGACACTTTTATCAGCGAAATATAAAACAACATTCGATTCGAAAGACGATTTCAAATCTGTTATGCATAAATGTCACTATGTAGGAAAATAACCATAAAAGTAACGATTCCATAGAAAAGAAATCTATGCTTGCGTTAACATGGTTAACGATACGCCGAATTATTACCAAATATCGCAAATCATTCATGTGAGAGGAAATCGAATTTCCCATTTCACAAAAGAAGTTATCCAATTTGGCCCTGTTAGAAATTACTGAAAACAGAAGCGACAAAAGATTAAATATTTATTTAGAATTTTCAACCTAACACATACACACTGATATATAGTAGAGATACGCAGACAAGCGCAAAAAAAACAAAAAAACACAATTAGATTCGATTAGAAAAGAGCGAAAAAAAATCCATCATTGAAGTTGATATTGAACTAAGCTGGCTCCTGACCTTCCTGAAAGTAACATTTTTTGCCTCCTTGTTTTGAACGTATATTGGAAATCAGGATAGGCTTAGATCTCCAGCGGAACTCATATAGTGATTTTCCAAGCGTAGTTTATTTGTGGCACAAGGCCGAAAGTATGGGGCAACTAGTGAGGATCGAATTCACTACTCAGTCTTAATTGTTCTAACGAGATAAGTTTGCTAACAATTAAACGATTACTAGTATATACGACTCAACGTTAATATTGCTAGAAAATGGTGGTCATATTGTATGATTTTGGAATTTACCTGACTCCTCCTTACTTCAGTCGCATCACAACAAATATAGAATATTTTAGACATATCTGGTGTTGCGATGCCCAATACTACGGGTCCAGTCTTCACTGAGTTAAAAAAAAAGAAACATTTACGCGGCTATTTCCAAACCAACACACTTTTTTCGGCGATTAAACGTTCTATGTCTATCGCTATTTCCATAGCAAATGTTTAGACGAGCAAAATCACTTCTTTCAACCAGTTGAGACCTTTATATCCAGGGACCGACAATTCCACGTACGCGGGGTCGAATCATCCTCATTAGCTTTCTTACGCGTCTGTAATAAAAACTAAACTTTTTACATACAATAATTTTTTGCAACACGCTTACACGTGTTGAAATTCTCACAGCAGTTTGTATAGTTGAAGTTATCCCTAAAATTTTCGTCGACATTTACAAACTCTACGTTTCGTTCATTTTCGCAAATCAATCAATGAAATAAAACTTTAAAAAAGATATACAGAAATCAACTTTTTAGTAAAGTATTTGTTATTTTAATAATTAAATTGTTTTTTTAAGATAGTGGGAGTATTTTATGTCAAATAATAAAACTTTTAATTTTTCCAAAACAATTAATTAATTTTTTTGTATTAAGCTACGTACCATAGTAAAACCAAAAACACTTAGTTCCCGCTTACCTGTTTTAACTTCTCCCCAAAATTTGGTTATACAGGGTGCCCCCACCCTCCAAAAAAAAACCGGAAACATTCTAACGATCCAATAAAACCAAGAGTGATGGAAGAAAAATATTTTATTCATAGTAATTGAAACCTTAAAACATGCCATTTAAGAAACAATGATGGGATTTCCATTTTTTAAAAATTACGTCCTGTAGAAGGCCCCCTCCTGTACGAATGCATTCTTGAAATCTGCTGTTGAGATTCCTCATTGACTGCTGTTGCAACATCTCAGCTGGGATATTGTGAATTTCATCTTGAATTCTAAATGGAGAAATGTTTACTTGCTCAAGCTCACTGTCTCGCAGTGTTGCCACTTGCTCATGTCTGGCAATACACACTTAAAAAATTCCCCTTTTTTGGGTCAGCCTGTATTTATAGTAAAGAAACTCAAATGGGTCCATAGAGACAGGCACATAAAATGATTGTGCTGAGCGCCCCCCCACTCTTTCCGAAATCATGCGGTTTTTTCCGTAAGATTTTGTATATTGACTTACTTTGTTTTTATCCTTATCAACACCCTTCGTTGTGTCATCAGTTCTCAGAAAGGTATTTATACTGAAAGGTATTTATACTGATGACACAACTATTTACTCCTGTTTAATAGTAAGTTCGGTAAACTAAAATTGTTAGCTGATATAAAAAATGACCTTCAATTCGTTGTTAGCTGGGACGATCAATTCCTTTGCTAACTTAACGTCTCCGAAACGAAACTATCTTTTAATCATCTTAGAGAACCATATTTGCCTTCCATCGGCATGGACAGTGTCAATCTCGGTAGATCAAATCATTACACATTCTCGGTTTCAGGTTTTAATTACAAAAATAATCTAAGTTGTGTGTGCGTGCGCGCATGTGTGTCTGTGTGTCGAGATGCCGGCTTCGCAAAGTGAATGAAGTGGAATTATCATATTGAGCCAAACACGAGGTTTGCAGCAAGGGAAGTCGGTTCAATATGGCGTGCTAGATAATTTTTTTACTGCCAAATCCATTTTGGACGTTTATAAGTCTACCATTCTTCTGTGCATTGAATTTTGCTCCTATATATGGTCTGCTGCTGACCTGAAATTTCGCTTTCATTTTCTCATCATTGAAACGTGGATTCCCTGTGTCACTTCTATAAACATTAGCAGGGCAAATTCTCTGATGAGCTTTCCTCCTTGCTTGCTTTAGACCTAGTACTAAAGTAGCATCTAAGTCTCGCCTTTTTTACAGTTGAAATAGCTAAATATAACCTTTAAGTTCTATTCTGATTTTTCCTTTTCGCGCATATGGAAATCTTTTTCGACATTTGCTTTCCTGTCACCTAGGAACTTTGTCAACCCCCATGTTCTATCTACCTGGGTCCTATTATTTTATTGTCTTTTCTCCTTACTAAAATTTTCGCCTTCTCCTTTATTCTGAGGAACTCTTTGCATCTCAGTGGCTTGCTTGGGGTAAAATGATAAAAATGATGCAAATATACATACATGATAAAGAGATAAACATGCTAGGGTTAAGTGAAAACAAACCCTGCGCTCTCATAGTCAACAACTGACACGTGATGATCTACAGATATATTAGTGTAATCACACCCCTTAATTACTATTGTTCCAAGATCTACCCCAACCCGTGGTGGTAGCACCTGTTAGAGTCCCAGATATGGGTATATAGCTAATCTCCAAATTTCGGTCAAGACAATATGGAAGTATAAAAATAGATTTTTATAGTAAAATACCGGCAATACATTTTTGAAAACAAGCAATATTACCAGCATTACATTTATGAAAAATCCTCAGAAAGATCCTCAACTGATTTCTTACAAATAATATATATTTTTATGATGTTACCGAACACTCGTTGCCAATATTGTAATGTCAACGAATACTCGTTGTCACTTTCATAATGCTCGTTGTAGTAGAGACTTTGTAATCGTAGATATAACTATAGTAACGACGTTGAACAATGCTCGTGTCAGACGCCTTCGAATAACACTTACTCTAATAGTACTTGCTCGATAATATTTTCACGAATAATAACCACTGAACAGTGATCGGATTAGTAATCCGTATAGTGATTAGTATAGAGAAATAGTATAGTGAATAGTATAGACAATAGCGATCCGTATAGTAATAGAGGATAATGTAGAAATGGTGATCGATTAGACGCCATGCTAATTTCTATATACACTTTTCCTTTACCATCACGTGATCTACTTATTCAATATGGGATCGCCTCTGTTCGCTCTTCTCGTGATCTGTGTTCAAACTCCAGTGTCGACAGCGACATTTTATTCCTATATAACACATATTCTTTTCATACGAAACTATCCTAAAAATTTTGTCGCCATTAAATAACCCATTGAGATTGATATGCCGTAAAACAAAATAAACGTAAACCTCTGTGTAATTATATACATGTGTATTCTAAGCTTATTCAATGGAAGAGGATCATTGATAGACACAATATATAGTTTGTTGGATAAAGAAATGTTTAGTCAGCTAAGCAGATCAAACAATGAAATTATTTCATGTCCCTAGCGATGGTGAGTCTAATATGCTTTATTCTTTATGAATTATCGCGCGGCTAATGTCGGATACTTTGCCATATTCGTTTTCTTTTCAGTTGTTTGTACAAATTTACATCATTCAATTTCTGCCCTGACCTATCATCATTTATGAAATTCACAAAGCCATTAATGCGAACTCAATTTAAATTTGAACTCGGTTCTCTGATATTGATTCTGGAGAGTTTGCGAAGCCGGCATCTCGACACACAGACACACATGCGCGCGCACACATGCGCGCACGCACATACAACTTAGATTATTTTTGTAATTAAAATATCACACTGGAAGCTTTCGACAATTTCCTCACAGATGAAGTAGAATCTTGAGGCAACAGAAATGTTATTCTACAGATAGATTCTGAGAATACTATCGACTGAACATCTGATTAAGAAGGAAATCAGTAGAAAGTTAAAACTTGCTAAGAGCTACAAAGGATAGAAAGTTGTGGAGAACGATGATCGCCTACATTCTGAAAGGACGTGGAAATTAGAATAAGAAAATGAATCTTCAAATTATGTGAAATCCTACATGATTTAATTGTTCCAATGAATAACGAGATTATTAGGAAAATTAAAGAGTCTTTGCCAAAATAAGTACGTTTAAGATCATTTCTGATAGAAGTACTGTCGTTTTGATGCGTAGACACGCACAAGCACACGCAATCACTCTGACTTTAGATGAGATGGGTGAGCGAGTGATGGGCGGTGATATGAAGGGGGTAAAATCATTCACTGGCACCAGGGTGATATGAAGGGGGTAAAATCATTCACTGGCACCAGGGTAAAAGAATGGGGTAGTGCACCTTTCGTTTTCTTCTTTGCCTTCTACCGAAGAATTAACAGTCATTCTCCAGTCAACAAAATAACGATTGCAAACGTTAAAATAATTGCAAACGTTAAAAATAATAACCACACACACACATATATATATATATATATATATATATATATATATATATATATATATATATATATATATATATATCACATCTACCACTGAAAATAATCTATATAAACTCAACATAAAATATTTCTACATCTAATATATATATATATATATATATATATATATATGTGTGTGTGTGTGTGTGTATATGTATGTATCTATCTATCAATCTATCTATCTATCTATCTATCTATCTATCTATCTATATATATATATATATTCTTTTTAAGCATTCAACCCCAAAAAGCCGGGAAGTCACTGGCACGCAAGGGGTTACAGAGAGTTGGAGCGAGAGCAAATAGGAGTGATAGGGGAAAGAATGAAGAGGCTGTTAGTGGATAGATCAGGGCATCTGGAGACGTCGATTGACATTACATTTGAATAGTTGGAGATTATAGCTATCAGGAAAACAAGAAATGGGGACGGAGTTCCGCAGGCGAGAAGTGCGAGACATAAATCTATTAGAGTAGAAGGCTACATTTAACAGTTTCGACAGTGAAAGGGTGAGAGCGAGATGTCAGCCTCGTTGAACGTTTAAATTCATGAAGTCTGGGAACCAGCGAAAGAAATTCATCGAAGCAGTTACCGTGAAAGTATTTGTAAAAAAAGACAGAAGGAGGCAACAGCACGTCTGTGAGAGAGCGACTGCAGGCGAGATGCCAGATCAGGGCCAATTACATTGCATAAACGTCTTTGGATTTTGTCAAGGACCTTTGTGTGAGAGAAAGAAAGAGAAAGAGAGAGAGAGAGGGAGAGAGAGAGAGAGATTTATATACCAAGATCAAAATACACGGGATTTTTTTTTACATTAGCTTGACGGTTCAAAGAACAAATTTATACCGTCTTTAAACAGAATTTCTATTAAACCTATCAAAATGTTATCTCTCTTACCACTCTTTACTCCCACTCTGCCAGCTTTCTCTTTTTCCTTCCTTATCTCACTCCCTCTCTCTCTCTCTCTCTCTCTCTCTCTTTCACGAAAGATGGTCTACGTTTGCTTCTCATAATAAGTAGATTTAACTGGCCAGCTAACATTCAAATTTCAGAAATAACCATAAAATATTGGCAGTAAGATTGATGTTATTTATTATAAATTAGCCTTTTGACTAAATTGAAGTACGAAGAGAAAGATTTTAAAATCGGAATTTTAGGACACGCCTGTTTCCTTTTTCAACAAGACGAGGAATAAACAAAACGTGGGACTGCTCGAATGTTGTTGTTGGTTATAGGGCTTCTTGTGGAAACTATATTTTTCCCTGTTTAATCCTTTAATGTATGATTTTATTTTGAAAAATATATTTAAAATCTCACCTGCATCTTTCTTGTCTGGTAAATAAAAACGCTAAAAGCCCTGAATCCACCGTCCCCAATGTTATGGAATGGTTTGATATATATATATATGATAGAATTTTGGGGAATTAGAATAATCATTATACTAATTCTTCCAGTCTAGAATCCTTCATCAGAATGCAGATAGCACTGGACAGATGTTTCGTCCTATTTGGGGCTCATCAGCACTGCGTGTCAGCAATGTGTATCCACTATCGAGAATCGAACACGGACCGTTACAATACAACGCAAGCGTCATACCATTGGACCAAGGGGCCTTGTTAACAAATAAGACACTGACTAGACTCGATATAGCGCCGTTACTCACAATTTTCCTCATCCAAGTATTCAAAGCCAACGGGTTGTGTCCCAAGAGCAACGTCTTACTTCCACTTCGCCACCTCCATCGCAGAGTATTAGCTGAGGCAAGCAAGGATATACAAGTGGTAGAATATCGGTGAATTAGGATAAACTCTGATTCATTCCTCAACGATTTGAGGAACCAACATAAAAATGAGAATTCTTCACTGTCATATGCTTTTGTAGATGGGGCATTTTCCAGTGGAAATTGAATTATTAGCAAAAAACAGATCTCTGTCTGATACCTCGATGTGGGAAACTTTTTATGAGAATAAACTTAAATCTAAAATTTTGATCGGTGCAAAAGTGTTAGGCAGGTACATTGTTACTAGTATGTGTCGTTGGGGAAGGGAGATTGTAAACATTGACAAAGAGATAGTTTGGAGCGGGAGAAAAACGTCTCGCGTATAGCAAGTTGTAGCAAAAAATTGGCAGACCACGAAGTTGGGTGCTGAAAGACGGAACTAAGATTAGAATATGATTTGACGAAAAGGAAGACTGAGAAAGGGGGGAAAAGAAAAAAAGAAAAAAATGAGGGGAGAAAAAGAGAATATATGATAATAAATTATTATTAAATAAAAAAGAAAATAAAAAGTAAAGGAACAAAACATAGATAAAAATTAGAAAATTTATTGTTAACAAAAAAGGCTTTTTATTAAAAATCTATATATGTGCACGCTTTTTACTGTCAGTTTTTCCTCTATCTTATTAAATAAAGGAAAAACTGAGAGGGGAAAGGGTGTACATATACAGATGCACATACGTACATATGTGCATATAACAGTGTGTAAATATACCCAAACTACCACACAAACATATGAATCTACATACACATATAGATATAAATACATGTAAAAAATTAATATGTATCATCACCAACCTTCCCTTCTCCTTTCATAAGACTATATGTAAAGGAGCTATAGCGATAGATTCAATGATGGTATAAAGAGGGTGACTCGATAGTAGTCCTCAGTGTACAGGGTAATTCTTCTGTTGTAGACTAGTGCTTCATAAAGGAAATCATAGTTGGTAGAATATATAATATAGTAGGTAGGTGGCGTGGTGGCTATTATAATTTACGGGAAAAAAGGTGTGTGTGTGTTTGCGACTTACAAATCTGTGTAATGATGTTACTGATTATGGGTTTCCTTGAGGAAATTGTACTCTCTGAGTAAACCCAAAACCCTGTGTAGTCCCTCAGTGTGCGAATTTACTTTTAGAATATACATCAACTGTGATCTGCGTCTGTCTTCCCGGATGCCCAAAGAAGACGCAAAATGTACGCACCCGACTTCGTCAATGTTATGACCAGGGCGGGGGGTGAAATGTACAGAGACCGGATATTTGTTGGTGTTGGCCTTGATGGTTTTTTTTTTTTTTTTGGTGTGTGTGGTTATTGAACCGTAGACGGAACTCCGTTCCGTTTTCTCTCACATAACTCACATTCTTGCATTTGCGACAGAAATATAAATATACGAGATTGGGACTGTCACAGATTAGAGCTGGCGGTTTGAATACTACGTTAAGTGCCGGGTGTGTGTGGAAAGATTGTGAGTGATGAGGTTTTTGCAGACCAGGCACCGGGTTTTATCGCAGGTGACATTCCCTTTGTGATGTGATGTGTTGCAGATGTTGATGATATTAAAATTCTGAAGAGGTTTGGGGAGGCGCTATCGCCTCGCTTGTAGGGGTTACCGCTAAATAATTTACTATTACTATTATCTTGCTTTAAATGTTGGAAATCTTCAGTTAAGGCATGGGAAAGATTGTACACTTAAACAAACTTCATCTTAGCATCGACGACGCTGCGTGCGTGTTGTATGGACACAAGAGGAGGAATTGTGCAGATTGTGGGGTTATGTAGGATATATAACAGTTAAGTCTAGACTTGAAGGAGTTAACTTTATAATGATCGAATGAACCACATATTCTAATTGTTAGGAGGATGTTCGGATTAGCATTTCCTACTTACCAGTAGAATATGACGGGAATGAAGATGATTCTACTCTGTTTACGTAGCATGCCTGATCTTAGCTGTAAATGTCTGAAACGACAAAATAAAGTAATATAGCTCGTGTGAAAATAGTCATAGATTACGTATAGGCTTGCAATGATTGATGAGTAGGAAAAGAGTTCTGGGATCGGAAATAATACAATATCCATAAAGCTGCATAAACGCTTTAGAGATCTGTTGAGAATGGAGAGTAAGGACTGCATAGCACCAATCCATATATGACAATAGTACTATATTTTGATCTGATTTGATTCTAGTAAAAATAAAGCATTGAAATCGGAGTCAGCTACTTTCTTGTGTAGTTTCCCTTCATTCTGTTAAACTCATGCTACAGATTTGGTGCACGAATATTGCGCACCGATATGTTTTAAACAGATTCTATGCATGAAAAATGCTTTTAATGTTGATAAATCTTACTTATATAAAACGCAGATTGTGTGTGTGTGTGTCTGTACGTTTATATATTGGATCGGATTTCCTACATTTTTCAACCGATTTCAAGAAAACTTCACAGGACTACATAAAATTAACTTTTCGGTGGTTCTGACAGCGCCAAAAATTAGAAAAACACAATTGTTTTTGCATGAAATCAATTTGAAAACACGATAAAACACGATTCTATTGCCAGAATGAAAAGTGGACAACTCATATCGAGTTATACTTATAAAACCCAGGTTGTTTGTGTGTGTTTTCGTTTAGATATGGGATCGGATTTCCTACATTTTTCAACCAATTTCAACAAAACTTCACTTTTTTTTTGTCAGGCAGTGTTTCTTATTGTCTTCCACATTTTTTTCTTTATTTTTACATTCAGAATGCTTTAAAAATTCCATTTACAAGACAATTGTTTATAATAAAATTCTATTCAATCGATAGACTCATAACGATTGAAAACAATGTTTTTGTGTGAGTTTGGGTTTGACCAATTCGTAAAAAAAAAACAAAAAAAGAAAAACAAACAAAACAAAAAATAAAACTAATTAAGACATGCCTGTCCGTCAACCTTAAACAATAATCTTTGTCAGTTTTATTTTTCAGTCTTTATGATGGTCTATACTTGATCTATCTCTTACTGTTATATCCCCGGGCAACGCCGGGCTCTACTGCTAGTTATTATTAAAAGCCATTAGGATCCTACAGAGTACTGTTGCTATATTTGTGTGGGAGCTGTCCAGTCCTCACTTTCCAGTCTTCAAAAAACGTCTCCGAGTAGGTGACAAATTATTACCCACTCTTTAAACTCTTTCTGACAATTGCAATGTGGCATGCCTTTGACTGCTCCATCGCTACAAGAACTACATTTCTTGGTTGCGCTTGTTCTAATCTTCAAAGCTAGGATCTGCCATGGCACTTACATTATAACAAACCACACATATTCCCTCTGTATTGCATCAGTGAAACGTAATTTCTAGTCGAATAGTTACTTCACGCGAACCACTTTCTGTGTAACCAACTCAAACAAGGAAGTTTCCACGATCACTAAAATGTTAATCAGTTCAAGTCTAGGGTTAACCATATAAACAAACACTTAGCCCTCTGTGTCGATTGGCCTCCGAGTTTTGTACTTTTGAAAGGAAAGTATAAATAATTCGATGAATGACACCAATGAATGAAGAAAAAGTTAAGAAATATTGAGTGAGTGAAAAAAAAAACACAAAGAAAACAAAATTTGTTTAATTAATTAAAAAAAAAACAACAAAGAAAGATGGTAAGGCGGCGAAAGAAGCGAGTCTGAATATTAAAGAGTTGACCTTCTTTTTAGGCCGGTGAACATGTTTCTCTTCCTCGAATACGCAGACATTATTAATAAATAAAAATGGAGCGTCTATTTCGAATGCGATGATAATAACGTTTGAAGCAATAAGAAATGTCGGATTAAAAAAATAAATGCCACTAGTAAATTCTTTTCCCTCCGTTTCAGATACGAATTTGATCAGATATGGAGCTTTCGCGAAAATAACAGTGACGATGAGGCGCTTTCCTTAAAAAGGGGAAATAAACCATACTAGCTGTGACGTTTTTCGTGGCCGAGCGTTAAAGCACGTTGGATTAAGCGGTGGTTACCATACAAAGGTAGACACAGGTTCAATTCCTGCCGAGGAACGCATTTTATTTACTAAGAGTTTTCGAATGCGTATTCTGGTAAACGTAATACACGCTGTTTAATAAATAGCAATGCAGTGTCTATTTCAGATAAAAGGGATCCATGAAAAATAACCTTTGCAGTAATAAAAATGATAACATTACTATGAGAATAAAAGAAGGATAATGTTGCTTTATGCTTTAATAAAGACAATGGCTAATAACTACGTTAAGAACCAACATATTATCTGTTTAATATGATTTCAAGGTAGTTTAACGGCTTTCAGCGAGCAGAACGAAATCGTTGACCCATGATCAAAATCCCAGCTATTCGATTGCATTCAATTTCGCAATAATACCTTTGGCAAAATACATGGATCCGCCTCTTTTCCTTTGTCAATATACTAAGTAACATGATAAACTGAAATTTCTGTTTATCAATGCTTCTTTATCTATCTATCTACCTAGGCTTCTTTTTATCTCTCTGTCTATATGAATATATCCTTCTCGGACCAACCCTCTTTCTGATTCACATAAATGATCTGCCTAAAAATATACTCCGATCATTTGTAATTATACGACGATATACGGGCTCACTTAAGAGATTCGCAGATTACCACACGTCCGATCTCACGCTGATCGAGAGTTGAGATCGTTCATGGAAACAGCCAAGCGACATGACTTAAACAGGTGTCTGCAACATTTTGGAGAGAACGAGCTAGATAGCAATACAGTGTCTTTGAGGAGAGCCATGATATCAAATGTTCTATGATAAATTGTCTGGACCTCAGACCGCTCTGTCCAGAAGGCTGCCTTGGTCTGGATGTTTAAAGAAAAAACAACGAAGTTAATGATATATTATTTAAGCAACGTTTATTTTAATGCAAGAATAACGAGAGAACAATTAACACAATCAAAGAAAAAATGCAAATCCTTTACTACGGTTAAGTTGGCGGGTCGGACTAAAATCTTTCGCGGCACGGATGTTAGAAGATAACAGGGCGTAATTAGAGCAATTATGAGGCCTGTATTTTCGGTGGTAAAATCATAAACCAATTCGGAATTTAAGAACGTAGCAAGTTAATCGTGTGATACGGATTTCAAACGGTTTTGCCTGTATTGTAACGGTTAACCACTCTGGAAGAGAAATTAGCGAGGTGACTTCGAATTCAGAGGTCTAACTTCCATTTACTAAAGTAAAAATATTTTTATGCAAGTTATAAATCAGTTTCTTCTCCTCCATCCCACTTGTGTGTTTAATAGTAAATATGACCGGATTCCTTGATTTGAGGTGATTCCTGTCTATGGAAACGGAAACATTGTGTTGTAAAGTATAATTAGTTAAAAGTATTCACTGCTCTTTATCTAGTAGTTTTATCTTCAAGATTAGGATTTGTGATAATTATCAGGGCTCCCATATCACAACCGGATATGATAGAAAGTCAAGGTTTAATGTCGGTTTAACGGCCATACCGCGTAAAAATTCTCAAGCTCGATCGACACTTCCAGTTTTGGGGATGCCTCAAGTTGTGGGCAACAAACCCAGCCTCGTCCCGGTGGAAAAGTACTGATTGGGAGAAATCCCAGCAAAAACGATAGAATTTATGGAATTTAGCAGGGTGCCCACGTCGAAACTGGATGTGACACAAGGTCGAAGTTTAAAGTGTGTTTAATAGCCATACCGCACAAAAAATTCCAAGAACTCTCGGTATTTTCCCGTTTGGGGACGCCTTGAGCATTGGGCAATAAAGCCAGCCCCTCACGATACTGTTCCATGTGATATTAAAGGCAAATAATAGAATAGATAAGCTGAAGAAAATTATCGAATGTCATGTTTTTGCTTCAGGTACATAAACTATTTCATTGATCAATACATACAACATTGTGCAAATTGAAACAACCGCTTTAGTTTCTTTTCTTTCGCCATACGGTCAGTTTTAGACCCACTGGAATGACAGCGTGTAATCGATTTGTATTTTATTTCTCTGAGTAGGTCATTTGAAGTGCCGTACGGTAATATGAATCTATTTCCTGGTGCATGATGAAATTTGCTTGGCCTTGAAAAATATTACATCCGTGACAGCATCAGATAGATCACTCCCAGGCACTATTGTTTCGACTGTCGATTAGTTGTCCTACGGCCATTGTCTGCGATGGACATTACTCCAAAGAAAGCGTACGAAAATTGTAACACTGCACGAACACCCTGGAAAACATTACCATTGAGCAAATCAAAGTTCTATAGTCTCGACCGGAAACTCTCCTGATTTAAATTCAATCGAGTATCTGTGGTCAATCTTCAAGGAACGACTTCACGGAAGAGGCATATGAAGTATTAATATATGCACTGGGTCAAAGTACAATGGAAAAATACGAAAAAAGTAAATAATAGCGGAATTATTCGTTTTATTTCAATTAATTTGCACATGACCAATAACTTTTGGGTTTATAAATGCAATTCTTATTTAACTCTTTTTTTTTTGCAAAAGAGGCTACGCTAGGAGAATTTCTTTCAACACCGCATGACGCAAAATAAAAGAAAAGAAATATTAGCCTAAGAACTTGTGTCATGTTCTAAAATAAAAACAAATCAAAAATACGTGAACTTAAGACCTCGTGTCACGTTCTTAAATAGCCTTGTCAGCTCTAGACTTCCATGCAGATGTAATACATGGCGCCTAACAGGTTCATAAATGTCTAAACATTCAGCTTTGTACAACCATTTTCTCAAATCATTGATTAAAAATTGCTACAAGCGAAATGAACCCTCTAAGTCTTAGGGAAACACAGACTTCCATCAAATGTCATAGACTCTGCGCTATAGAATTACTAATAACTTTACTACTAATCAAAAACAAATAATTTTAAAATATCCAACAAAGTGTAATGTAACTCGTAGAAAAAATAATCACACACTCAAGATGTTGCCATTGACAGTACCTGAAAAGACATGTTTGGAAGAAAACTATAAATAAACAAAGGGAGATAACCACGAACTCGAGAGACGTTTTTTTTCTGATAAATTGTTTTAAGAGAAAATTTTTATAAATTTCGAGCGAGAGTAACACAAATTTTCGGTCGATTAATGCCGAATGTTTCCTTAGAAGGGAACGACTAATCGCAGCGTTACCATTATAAAGAATATTTTCATATAAATATTTAATGAGGTCAGATATTATGCATTGAAGTTCATATGATATATTGATCACATTCACTTAATTTCTGTATATATAAAAGTAACTTCCGACAGTTGAGTTGGTTAGATGTGACCGTAAGTTCTATGCTAACAGTTTCTATTCTCGCACTTCTCGCTTGTGGAATCCCCTCCCGCTCCATACTTTGCAGCCAACTTTAATCAACAAAAATTGAAATGTCAATCGCTATCTACTGTCCTTCTCTTTCTTTTTTTTGTTCTCGCTCATTAGTAATGTTTCTGTTTCTAATACTTCTACACCCAATAGCCCCTTGTGTCTTAGTGGCTTTATAGCTTTGATTGGGGTGAACTTGATTAAAAAAGAAAGCGTCAACATATCACTTACGTATATATAAATTTTATACATGATTTAATATAAAAGATTATAGTTCTAGATCAAATCGAATAAATTAAAAGAAAAACCTGTGGTTCCAAAGAATGATTTATTTCATGGAAATATTTCAATTAGCTGTTGCTTGCCTTCGTCACTCCTTTAATTTGAGTAAAACAATATAAAGAAACTAGAATCGCTTACGAATTGAAATCAATGAAAAACCCGAGTTGATGACGTTTAGTACTTCGTTATATTAGAGTATATGTTAGTACTTCGATTCCCCGATGTCGTTCTTTTTTATTTGAATTCTTAATCATTTCTTGTTTCTTTGGATTGTTTTACTCAAATTAAAGGAGTGACCAAGGCAAGCAACAGCTTGTTGAAATATTTCCATGAAATAAATCATTCTTAGGAACAACAAGTTTTTCTTTTAATTATACAACTACTAACGGAGACAAGCATCCTAACTTTCAAGTCGAATAAATTTCATAATAAATTTTACTATAGCTGTAAAGTAACGTCGTATCTTTGAGGAGCATCTTCTAGAAGATATTATTCTTCTATATGCAGTGATCATTCAGGACATGGACGATCATAGTTCTCCAGAACTTATTGTTCTTTCTAGTTCGTCTTTTTGCTATCTCTCCTATTATCTGTTCTGCCAACCAATCACATAAGCTCGATTGGGTTGGCTATTTGCTGCTTCTTATCCCTTTTATTTTGCCTTTAATGCCATGTCAGTGTCAAATTATTTAAGTCCTCATTATGTGCCCTAGAAATGCCAATTTTCTCTTTCTGATTCTAGGTATAAGTGTTGTTTTGGTTTCCAATTTCCCTAAAACTTCCTCATTGCTCACATGCTATGTCCATAGTATTCTCAGCATTCTTCTGTGGAAGCACATTTCACGTGACTAATGTTCCTTCTTCATCTGCGACGATACTGTCCAGCATCTACTGTTTTATAGGAGGGCCGATATTACGTAACATTCTAGTAATATTTTCTCTGCTTCTGACAGAATGATCCTGTTTCTTAATACTTTTCTTAGCATTTGGAAGGCCTCTTCAGCTTTTGTTTTTTTTCCTGTTCTTCACAGAACTTATGGGAAATGTATATATCGTGTTCCTATCTAGAATTTACGCGACTGTAATATTAGTTTTCGACTTCCTTAAAAAAAAATAATAATTTGATGATTGACTCCTTACGAACATCCTCTAAATTTTGCAGACTTGTTAATACTAGATTTTTTTATAGAGCCATTGACTAGCATAATAAATACAGACATACTTAATTAACCTAAACCATCTTACAACCCATCGCAAAAATTCTCGGATGAACATTCATTTCTGTGTCAACAGAATTCTTTCTCACTTCTTGGTTATTTTTCTTATATTCCAAGGATATATAATTTAGAGTTTTCTGTTCTTACGTATCCAATTTCTTTTATATTTACACCAAATTTTAGATACAGCTGGTAACATCTAACGTCTTTCGCCATATTGCATAGTGGAGTGCCTTCTTGAATAAGTTTTACGTTCCTTTAACTTATTTCACTTGACAGTCCTTTTGTTGAAAACATATTTACTTTCAATTAATTAATTGCTTGATGAAGACTGTAATAAATCACTTTTGACTATATAACCTTTTGCATGTCTAGGTTTTCTGCTGTTAGGTATTCAAATTAAAATTTGATTCCTGAATTTTTTCCTCAATATTGAGTTATCAAAATATTAAAATCTCATTCTTTACTTTCCTCCTCAGTATTGAGTTATCAAAATATTAAAATCTCATTCTTTAATTTTCTCCTCAATATTGAGTTATTAAAATATTAAAATCTCATTCTTTAAATTTCTCGTCAATATTGAGTTATTACAATATTAAAATTTCATTCCTTAATTTTCTCCTTAATATTGTGTTATTAAAAAATTAAAATCTGATTTTTTTAATTTTCTTCTCCATATTGACTTATCAAAATATTAAAATCTCATTCCTTAATTATCTCCTCAGTTTTGAGTTATTCCTTAACACTTTTATTCTACATGAATTTGAACACATATATTATTAATTGACTTCGTGGACCCAGAGTTTTGAGCTATTAAATATGATTTGCGTCTTATCTGTGATAACAAGTTGAGTATCCTCTAAGCGTAGTAATTCCATAATTCAGGTACCTACAAGTGGATTTGAGTACATTTCGCTTAAACACTAGTGTCTACTGTTAATACTGCCAGTGTTAGTCTGTAAGGCGTGGCTGATTTAATAACAACGGGAGTATTTCGCTTTCAATCTGCAGAAATGGCAATGTTTGTTGATTTGTCAACAAACTTTCCTCCAGTCAAATGCAGGCAAAAAGATTTATTTCGCATCATGACCTCCTGACTGACATATCTAATTAGTGGCAAGTGCATCTGCCAACACTGGCAAAACTAAACAGTGAGCAAATTGCAAATAGAATTAGCCTTTTATTTTGATTCAACGTGTCTGGCTATTGCTAAATAGATTATGATAATTTTACTTCCTGATGGGGAATCCACAAACATGAAAATGGCCTCAAAATTCAGTGGATTGAAAATTATATATACTTGCTTCGAGCTTTTTGGACGGACTAATACTGAAATGGAAGGTTTCACATATCTATAATCTCACTAATAGTGACTTTATAGACATCAAAGTGACTACAATATTCAGTGAATTGAAAATGACGAACACTAATATGGTAATGGCGAATAAGAAATCTATACACATAAAACTGAGTTATTTCTTGGAATTATAGGAATTAAATCCTACATATATTTTTCCACCAATAAAATCCCATCAGAAGGATCGTTTGATAAGCAATAATTGATGAGCGAATAATGTCGAAACACTTGACGGGCGTAGTTGTAGACTTACCACGTGTTATTTTTGGACCACTTACAAAATAACAGTAACTCCATTCTCCACTCCCGCAAATCTGAGAAAAAGATTTTCCGGAACCAGTGTGAAATTATTTTTTAACTAATGAGAACCTTGTATTCAAAACGTTCACACGTCCGTGTAAAATTAGATTTCGGATCCGCCTTACGGATACAGAAATAGATGCCTACTGATTCTCGAGGTTCACAACTATTTCTAAAGTCAGTTTGATCTACACGTGTGTACACAGCGACTCACGAACGCAATGAAGGATTGAGCCCGCAGCCGTCGCGTAAGACTTTGTCTACGCACTCATGAACACATCAGGTTAACCGTCATTAAGTTAATCTGTTCACACATTTCACAGGTTATTAAGAACACTTAATTACGTGATAAAATACAAAGTTCACTGCAAGGAAAATTGAACATTTTATTGCTATTGTATATTTATGAAAAGAATATACAAATCTTATTTGAACTGACGGTCTGCTTTTAATTTTTCTTCAGTTGTTGCTGCTGTTGTTATTAAATGTTTGGGATGCAGCAACAAAAAACCTGAGTAGACGGATCACCACAGAATCTCCGATTAAAGGCCTTTAACATATTAAGTTAAAAATAATGATTGATCTTAGAATAAAAACACTTATTATATATATATATATATATATATATATATATATATATATATATATATATATATAAAATGATTGATCCTAGAATAAAAATTGACATTAAAAATAATGATTGATCTTAGAATAAAAACACTCTTATACATAAATACATATATATATATATATATATATATATAGGCACAGTGGAGTAATGGAATGGATAACATCTCGGATTGAGGTATCGGCGAGCCGAGTTCAAATTCCCGTCAAGTCCATTGCATTCACTAATACCCTTGGCAAAGGCATGCATACTCATCTTCTATGGGAAAATAGCAGGGCATACAAGGTTCTATAGCCTTGGACGGCAACCTACTACGGGAAAAATTCTGCCTCGTCAGTCATGTTTCGAAAGATAAATGATTGCCTAAACTTTTATGACACATGGAACATAACTGACTGAATCATAAACAATAAATAATTCTGATATTTTCACAAAAATATATTACTCATTCGTAATGATTAAAGTGTTATATGTTGATTTTATATCATTCTCTTTCAGTATCTAACTTAAAACATTATCTAACAATCATCCTTTTCCATGAGTTCAACCTTGCTCACAATGTTTCTCAAACAGCAGCAAACATTAACAGAACAGAAGTGAAAGATACATTTATGATCTGACTGTATGACGTTTGGAATACTAGCTGAGCATCCGAGCAGTTCTCACTAGATATAGAAATTGAAATACGTCATGTATTCATACATTCGTAGCTTGTCTTGCTCAAGTTGACCTAGCGTAGCGCATCCTCATCCCCGTAACACCATAGTCGATGCTTTCTAACTTGCAGGATTGACTGTCACGGGAATATGGCCTTTGATCTATTCAGGATGTTTCCCATTCTATCCCTTCTCTTCAGTGTAGGGAGTCTTCTAACCAGTGATGCCGTGACATTACTATTCTGTCTGAATACATAGATGTTGTTATGGAGTGGTTTCACAGTGCAGGCTTGTATTTGTACTAAGTCGGTCCTAAAATAGGTTCGACGTACAAAACTTTAGGAACTTGATATAATAGGTAATGACGCAGTGAAATCTAGTTGTGGTGGCTGATACTTTAGTATCCGACTAACGGTCGTCCGGCATCGACTGACTGACCAACCCACTGAGCGACTGACTTGTTACTCTTACTACTCCTACTTATTATAGGTGGGAGAGTCTATTAATTATAGAATATGTGTGTTCCACTATAACAGATATGGATTTCATCTGTCATCATTTCACTAGATGAGCGTTTCCCTCTAAGAAATTTCATCTGTTCTTTTTTTCAACTCTGCTGTGAGTCTAGGTAACCTTCTCAGCAGAAAATCCTGTTGATTAGGGTGACGCGATCATGCGAAGGGTAGTACTAATCACATGATACCAGTATCCCTCATAGAGTAAATTGACATAAGAGTCTATCGTAATCTACTTAATTTTGCTATAATAGTTTATGACAACAATAACAGAGAACATGCAAATAAATTATTCTTCAATTTAGCACGAGTGATTTGATATACACTTCGTCCAGTACAGCAGAAATTTGGATGGATCTTAGAAAAAATAAGTTTGGGATCACAACCACGGATGAAGCGTATCTTTAACATTATCTTCCAAGACAAATCATTTTTTAAGGCAATTCTGAGGAGATCAAACAAACAGAAATTTGAATGAGCGAGTTCAGGAGAACACCGGGCATGATCAAATATCTCGAGTACATATCGAAACGTTTGAAGAAATTAGGCGGTTGTATGTTAGCGTGTATTTTCATGCAAATGCAAAGATATATTTTTACATCTAATTTTAGAAATCGCCGGATTTTCTGATTTTCCCACAACATAAAACTGTAATTGGAACTGCTACTTTTTCTTCTACACATTACCTAAATAATGTTATCACTCTGGTCTTTGGGTTCTGGATTTTCCTTCTGTTGCTGATTAACAGTGGTTCAATTCTACGTAAAAGCATGTTACAGAATGCAAACGCCAGAGCCAGAATGGTCAGACATTGGCCTGAATGACTCATAAGTGTGGTATTCTGAAAGTGATATATTGCCTTTATCTGGGTTTGGGATTTAAGCCCAGACGGTGCGAATTCCACCGAGAGTCTCAAGAATTCTGAAGTGTCGATATGCCTTCCACATCCAGGTTTGCGGCCGGCTAATACCATGCGTTTCTGTGATGTCAGGCCTCCTACTGCATCTTAGAATTCAAGCTCTCATTCTTACTAAAACTAATACCAAAAATAAATGACAGTTTTCGTTGATAACATTTTATGAGTAACGTGAGGAACCCTAAACGACACAGAAGGCAATAAATTCTTCATGGTGCTATGACGTGCCTGAAACCACTCCGACGGAGGTTTGGTAAGATGTAAGAAAGTATATATGCATATTTTTACGATGCCGGTAGACATTTTTTTAAACACTTAAACGCAAGTCAACACTAAATATAACGTTTTTTTTTGTTTGTTTTTTTTCTCAGTAAAAAGCAAAAAAAAAAAAATATATATATTAATGAAGTAGAAAGTTTTTTAACAGATATGTACTAAATGTATTTAATGCTCACAAAAAAAATGAAAAACAGTTTTCTTTTTCTCAACCTTGATTATATCTCAGTACAGAGACTCAACTTTCTGCTATGATGAAGGTGTGGCTATTCTCTCAAATGAGTCGTGTACTCTTCAAAGCCTGTTGAGGGTTCAGGCTCATTCCAGACTTCAAAGGAAACTCATACATACGATCAATCTCTAAAAGGTTCCTCAGTTTCCTGTACCGCTCATGTAAGTGTCTGATGGGAACTTCAATGTGGTGTAATGTTTAGCAAGCTTGTCTCGCTAAATTAATTACGAGAGTGTAGTGAGTCCGACCCTCACAGGATGCTCCGCATTTTCGGCCTTGTGCCACATATAAGCTACGTTTAGAAAGTATAATTGAACACCTCTTCTTGGTGTAACGGTTAGCAAGTTTTTCTCGCAAGACCAATTACAACTGAATAATGAGTTTGATCCTCATTAGAAGCCCCATATTTCCAGCCTTGTACCACATCTAAGCTACGCTTACAGGATCATCATGTAAGTGTTTGTCACACCCTGCTATGCACTATATACTAATCATATCAGATCAGAAAAATTGTAATGGTGTCATATCTTGGCTGAAACTGCCCAGTCTTGATTTACGTCTCTTGATAGAATACAAAAGCATCTACGTGGTCTTGACAACACCATTCTCACGGTCGGATCTTCGAAAATCTCTTGCTATTTCCACGGTATATATTCTGTCGATTCGAATTCCACTCGGACAGAATCTTCCCAAGGACTGCTATTTGAGAAATAAGCTCCCAGCAGGATGATTTCCCGATAACTACAAACTTAACCTCTTCAAGCTCGTGATTCCAGGCAGCTTTGTAAGAGTGTATGAAATAAGTGTATTCAATCAATCTTAGGTGTACAATTCTCTGCTGATAAAGCTGAATGTTTTGCCCGTATATTCTTAAAATCTATCGTTGACTCATCTGGAGTATCCCTGCTTATCTTTCCACTTAGAATTAAGTCACTGTTGAGTGATATGCATATAACCCCTCCAATTGTTTCTGCTATCATCTCTAACCTAGATTCACACAAAGCATGAGGACCCAACTGTAATAGTCATTAAAATATCTGCCCCGGACCTGGCTCCTGTTCGCTCTAAACTCTATAATAAATCCCTCACTGTCACCTGTTTTCCTGCTTGCTGGAAGTCATAATCTGTTGATCCAGTTTTGAAGAACTTTGGTGAACATTCCGTCCGGTCCAAATATCAGCCTATGAAACTTCTATGACTATTTAGAAAACTTCTAAACACCTTAATCAATGCTGAATTGGTTCATCATCTTTCATTGCATGGCTTATTTCAGACAAGCAATTTGACTTTCCTTTCTTTAGGTCAGCTGCTGATGTACTGATGGTAACTGCGGAAAGAGTCTAACATGCTCTTGGTGAAAACTGTGAAGCCCGAATTTTAGCACTGGGCATCACGAAAGCTTTTGACAGGGTTTGGCGAACAGCTCTTCTTCACAAGCTGAAAAGTGACGGTGTCTTCGGACACATTTTTAAACTGATCCAGTCTTTCCTATCGAATCGTGAAATGAAATTTATCTTGAAAGGTCACTCTACCAGATCCTTTCGTATAAGTCAGGTGTCCTCTAAAACTTCATCCTTTGTTTTATTTACTTTTCATTAACGTCATTCCTGATTTCATCAGTTTACAATGTGGTCTCTATGCTAATGCCACAAACATTTACTCCTCCCTCGATAGTAAACCTGAGCAGTCCGACAAAAATCAAAATTGCAGCCGATGTCCAAAATGACTTAAGTCCGTCGTTAATTAGGAAAAAAGTTTTTAACCCCTCCAAAACTAAGCTTTCCTCCATTACTCATATGAGAGACGCTCTCTGCCTTCCATCAACAATAGCTGATTCTAACCTTCAGGAAAGTGATTCGTTGCGTCTTCTCTGCCTAACATTCTGAACTGAAAAGTGGAAAGACTACACTGAACCCATTGCTAGGTGGGCTTCTAAGAAAGTTGGTTCACTGTGTTGTGAGAGAACATTCTTCTCTCCAGAATATATCTTTACATATCTATGTCTACCATTTGCCCATGCTTTTAATATTGCTGCCACATATGCCTTAGTGTCCCTGCTATTTAACTTGTGCTCCTTGATAACATCCAAAGAAGAGTCAGCAATATTATTGTTCCTGATCTGGAGTCTCGAGTTCAGTCACTCTCCCACCGTCGTAAGGTTGCCTCTCTGTGTCTTTTCTATGAATTCTTTCATGGTAATTGGCCGAATTAGCTCTTCGTTATGGTACTATACTTCCGCCAAGATCTCATTAATTTGCAATTGAGCTGAACAGATGTAGCCGTTAGTTCTATACTATTTCTTTTCTCACACTTCTCACTTGTGGAACTCTCTTTTGACACCATGCTTTCCGGTCAACTTTAATCCGCAAAAATTTAAATACAAGGTCAATCGCTATCTAGTGTCCTCCTGATAACACTTTTTCTCTTGCCGCTCATTATTAATGTTTCTGTTCCTAATCCTTCCACAGTCTGTAACTCGTTCGTTT
The DNA here is from genome assembly GCA_903632075.3 of Acanthosepion pharaonis. Classification (NCBI taxonomy): domain Eukaryota; kingdom Metazoa; phylum Mollusca; class Cephalopoda; order Sepiida; family Sepiidae; genus Acanthosepion; species Acanthosepion pharaonis. The sequence continues at coordinate 3,343,919 of CAHIKZ030004979.1, read as the reverse complement.
TGGATAAATTTGGCCGAGATTTAAATGGTTTTACAAAGCTTCATTTGTATGTTTATGATATCCATCTTTTTGTTTTTATTCATCGAAACTTTGTTGTAACATGTAAATCTACTTGGGATCTTAGATTGAAATTAATTTAGTGTATTTGCAGGCGAAAGCTGATTTTATAAGAATGTTGTCTTAAATTTCAAACACAGTAAAGCTTTTTTGCATTTAATTTTAACCGGGGGGGGGTATGTAAAGCCTGACGATGTTCCGGTTCCCACATGATCACCAAAGTTAAGTAACGTCGAGCCTTGTTAGTACCTAGATGAATGATCACTTGAGAATATGTGCTGTAATGGATAATGACTTGGAAATATTATTCGGAGATACGTGCTCCAATTCCTGCTGGGTAAGTTATAATCACTTGCGCACAAATAGGACTCTATCTCGTTTCCCTGTAGCTACGGGTTAATTAGTAAGAGTTATCCCCAAACCATTATTTTCTTAAAAAAAAGAAAAAGAAACTTCTTACAATCTAAAAACATCTTCTGGCTTTAAATAATCAGCTAAAGGTTGATACGAATCCATGCATCAATCAAACCCGAACGTTGTTGGAACAATGTCACCTTTTTTTTTTAACTTTTTAAAAAAATCTATTCTACAGACTTCTTCTACGACTCATATGAGACGGAATTTTCTATTGTCGACAATAGTGCCATGGAGAAAATATATCACCAAGCTAGATATCAGGATGGTAAATGTAATATTAGTAAAAATATCTTTCGCAAACTCATAACTGAAAATAATCAAATAAAAGATGCAAAATGATTTCGTTTAAAGTAAAACAGATATATGCGAAAAGATATAAGCGAAAAATCAGTCGAATTATTAACATCAGACTAAAGAAAGTAATAACAGATGCTAAATCAAAAAAAAATCCAGTAACGTTTTTCATCTCTATACTAATACGCCTAGAATAAAACTGAAATAAGAGACAGGAAATATATCCAGAGGATGAGAAAATGTTAATTAATGCTATGTCATATATATATATATATATATATATATATATATATATATATATATATATATATATATATATATATATATAATATATGTACAGGGTACCCTATTATATTTTAGTTCCACAGTTGTGTGGGAAAGCCCTACTCAGCTGTGGAACTAAAACAAATCATCCGTACAGTTAGCGAAGCCAGCAGCCATTCCATTTGATGTGATAAGGCGCACTATGTTTGAAATGATGGAGCGAGCTCGTGCATATTCACTTCCATCTCAGAAATACCTTGTGTAAAAGCAAAATTATCCACATCGTGTAACATCCTTATCTATCCCACAAAATTTTTAATATCTAAAAAAAAAAAAAAACACTAAGCTAATTCTGTTTTTTTTTTTCGAGTTTACAGATAAAACGCTTTGCCATCTTGACATCATTTGCCGTAAAAATCACTGAAAACACTTTGAGTTAATCAGCAATAAGGAGAACAGGTTAAAATCGTTTTGTGTCAGCCCCATAGTCTTCCCAAATGAACAATGTTGAGAGGAAAAAGATCATTCAAGCCTTCACTGGTGGCACCAGCATTCGTACACTGGCTTCCATCTCCAAAGTCCATTCAATAATACCACTATTATATATACCACTAGACACATCAAAACAAAAAAGCTGAGATAAAATAAAATGCGAGGACAATTTTACTAATTTGAGGCTCTCTCTGTATCAGCATCGCCTCGACTGTCTACTATCTGCTTCACAACCGAGTAGTGGCGCCTGGCTCAACGCAGTGCCCTCTTCATCTACCGGTACTATTCTAGATGATGAGTGCATTCGGGTCGGAGTCGCGATCCGTCTTGGACTCAAATTATATGAGCGTCACAGATGCAGATGTGGAGCTTCCATCGATGAGTTTGGTTTGCATCCTCTCTCCTGTCGTCGTAGTGCCAGCCGCTTTCCACAGCATGCAGCAATAAACCACATCATCAGAAGAGGTTTGGATGCAGCTGGGTTCCCTTCCCAAATCGAACTCGCAGGCCTCGACCGCGGTGATGGAAAGCGGCCGGATGGCATAACCATTTTCACTTTTAAAATGGGGAATTCGTTGATTTGTGCGGTTACATTTTCGGCCGTTAATTTGATCAGGTCGGCGGTTGAACCGGGGTCAGTCGCCCGGGACACAGAGATGAAAAAAATAGTTAAATCTTCTTCTCTTGCTGATAGTTTTTTTTTACTCCTGTGGCAGTGGAGACCCCAGGGGTTATTGGCCTTTGTTCGATGGCGTTCCTTCGGAGGATTGGCGCGATAGCGTCTCGATTAAGGGACGAGCCTCGCGAAACGGAGTGGCTCTTGCAGCGTGTCTCACTGGCGATGGTTCGTGGTAATGGTTTCTCTATCATTGCGGCTGGCAGAGGATAGCAAAAAAAAAATGTTTATAGTTTCTGGAATTGTCACCAATGGTCAACTGAACTTTCTTTGTTTCAATAAATATTGCATAGTATTCAATAACCATCAAGAGAACGATGACTAAATTTTAAAAAGAGGGAATAGTAGAGAGAAAAACTAGATCAAGAGGTCACAACAGGAAGAGGGGTCAACATTTTAACTTAAAACTAGAGAGATTAATTAGAAAATTTCCACCTCAATCCATAGGATATTTGATACGTGAGAGATGAGTTAAACAGTCCAAAGAGCAGTGAGAAAAGACTTGAAAATGAAATCATACGTAAAACGTGTGAGGCAATCGTTACTTTAGGACATAAAGATAGAATGTTAGAGAGGGCGAAGATCACCGTGAATAAGTTGGAAAATGATCCAGTAGTATACGTATGTATATATTTGAACTTTATTTCAATCCATCATGAGCTTCCGATTCTTAGCTATGATTAATTATTAACATGTCATTTTCGTTTATTATCGATTTCATAACGATTCTTCTGTTAAGCTTGGAAAGTAATTATACATTCTTATTGCGCAAAGTAGAGTCCAATAGTGTTATAAAATATATCTTTAATCATTTCTAAGATACAACGGTTCAAATCTTAATCTAAGAAATAGACAAATTTGCTTTTACACGATTCAGACACTTTTGCTATAACACGCGGTATATTTGATACTCTATGTCATGCATATAATTCAAGATTCCTGCATTTAAAGTGTATCCTTTCATTATAGGACACCCTGTATATATGAGAGAATCTCGTAGGAACTCCAAAACTCTACTGTGTGTCATTGTTTCGTCAGTATATAGGCTTTCATTTCTTTGATTTTCGCTTATTTTCTTTTGTTTTGTTTTTTCTAAGAAAATATATATCTCTATTCCCATAGGGAAACATACTTGAAAAAAGATTGCAAAATTGGACGGCTGTGGCTTTGTATTAACAAAAGAAATCCAATGAGAAGCACATGTTCATTAACGCAAACACATGTGAAATGTAAATAAAAAAAAAAGCTTCTTCTCATCCATTCACTGATGATTACGATATCCGGCTGAAGGCGTTGTACGCTGCTTGACTTATGTGTTCCAGAAAACCTGCCTGAAAGTTTATTTCCGTTGGGTTGTTCCATCAATGCCAATCACTGGAAATCCCTTTTGCGAATGACCTTTTTTTTTATATATTTTTAATCGTTTCATCCCATGCAAGGCGGGATTGCCACTAAAACGTCAGAAGTCATTAAGGGTGAAAGAAAATTTGGAGAAAGAAAGTGAAGAGAGAGAATTCGATTGATCTGCATAAATGCCTAAACATTTATTTACTCAACATTCTATATACTGTCAGTTGTTGATTACATTTTTCAGGGGTGTTTTCACTTAATACTAACATGTTAATCCGTGTATGTTTGAGCAAGTGTGTATCTGCGCATCTTATTATTTTATCATCTCATCCAAAAGAAGGTGCTAATGTCACTAAGAAACAAGCAGTTACGGAGAAAGAAAACGAGAAAACATTAGTGTTGTAGTATAACGAAGGACGATAATGTGTATGTTCCCATTCATATAAATTCAGTAGTAAATATTGTATGTTCGTCGGCAGTTCAAGATTTGTCTCCAGCTGAACTGGTCAAACTCTCAGCCTCCGGGCAGAGAGGATCCCCAGACGAGGCTATGTCGAAGGGCAGAGTCTCGTCTCGAGAAACAGCTATCCGACGACATTTTATACGGTGTGTACGGTGAATATTTGGTCGAACGTACGGGCTCGGATACCCACATTAAATTTAGCTTTGTGCCACATCTGACTGAGTTGAGCGGTTGTTAGATAGCCTGCATTGTGGAATTCACTTGATTCACTTTTAGAAGTTGACTACTTCTACTGGCGAATCTTATATGTGTTGTCCTTGTGCTAAGTATTATCGTTCATTACCAACCTTCGTGTGATTATTCTACTCAGTAACCATCCCTAGGTTACAAAAATTAGTAAGAAGAAAATACAATGAAAGTACAGTATCCAGTAAGTCAGAATATGGCGTTTAATGTACCACTTCCGTTTCTGAAGATCGTAGGTGAGAGGAAAAATGTAACCGGAAGGGAGTTCCACTATCAGGAAGTTCGAGAAAATAGAATAGAAATTACCCTTACAGCTAGTAATTACAAAAGCGAAATAATAAAATCTACTTACCAATCTCGTATTACGTTTAAATTCAAAGTACCAAAGAGAAAAACTCACGGGATTAATTGTCATATATACTATTTATAAGGAAGACAGAAAGAAGCCATATTTACGGCGGTTGGAAAGTGACTGAAGTCGATATGACAGGTCAGGACCGATAATATTAAAGACCCTTTCTAAAATTCCGAGATAAATAGTAATAGCGACATACTAGAAGTGGCAACAATATTCGATGCATAGTCGAATGCTAGATTTATAGTCGCGAAATATAGATTCTGTCGACGAAAATCTGTCACAACACGGTGAACCAAACTCTCTAATAGCAGGTCTAGCGATAGATTAAATATAATCATTCTACTTCCTATCAGTATAAAATATGAGAGTGAGATGGCGTAGTGTGTTGCTCTCTTGGAGGTTGACATCAGCTGTGCTGATGGAAGGAAGTAATTGTCCTATAAGATGAGTAAAAGACAACAGTTTAATTTTGGAAGCCTTAACGTTTACAATCCATTTCTTGAACCAGATAACAATTGATTGAATGTCATCTTCAAAACCCACTGCCAGTTTGTCTTTATCGGCCGTAAAAGAACTTACAATGGGCATCTACAGTTTTTAATTAAGGTGATGTCAGTCAGATATTCCGATAGTATACGTTTACTATCGTAACTAAAAATGATTAAAATAGTTACTACTTCTATAAGAGATTACCCACACTTTCTGCCGGCAGCACTGATTTCGTGATCAGACACTGTTAAAACTACTGGTACATCGGCACTGCTACACTACACTATTACCTATTACGTCACACATAAACGTCATCCAAGTTTGGAATCGGTACATCTGCAGTGTATTGCCGTCTCTATAGTTTTGTTACTTTAGTTTATATCGTAATATAATTATAAACCTGGATCGTAAATTTAACTTCCATGTCAGTATTTCTTTACTAGAAATGGATATTCTCTGAGTTTGCTTTCCGCTACATTTAAGAGATTCGTGTCAATATCCTCAACAGTTGAATAGATTTTACTTGGTTCTCGGCTGTTTACTCCAATTATTTAATCGGCACCAGCAGCAAACATTTAAAGAAGATATTTTACTTCCAGAACGGCAATAATAAATTAATAAGTCAAGAAGAAAGACTTTTGCTCCTTTCGCTTTGGGCAAACTATAAAATTATTTATTCTCCGAGTTTAATCCCGGCGATTCTTGCATTATGTCAATTGGAATCCGGAATTTCGATAAGTAATTAAGTGAAAAAAGCAAAGGAAGTGACGAACAGATCAAAGAGTAAGAAAGCTGCGTAATAGAAAGATAGTCAATTATGGCAGATTTTCGAATTCTCTAATCAAATCAGTTATCTCGAATCAAAGCTGGAGTAGTTGAGCCTTATTAGAAGAGAGATGCTCGTCGCAAGAAAGAGGCTTATTTCACTTCGCTAGAAAGTCCCGATTGGATTTTAATGCGAAATATAATTATATATTAATTAAGCTGCTAAAAATATCTCCGTGAACAGTGATAATGTAAACTGAAGCGTGTTGAGGTAGCGACGCTTATCTGTTAGGCAAATTGAAGCGAGTTTGAATTCTAGATCGAGATCGTTTATATCGCATTACTGAAAATGCTCTTGGGAATGACACTGGATTTATAACTATTTCGCCACCTACCATTCTCATTAAAAAATATCCCACGAAAATACAAATAGAAACAATATTGTAGTATGATGTTGGAATGGAGATTTTATGCAATTCATGTCAGATCATATGCATCTGAATTACGAAACAGCCACCGAATGGGAAAGTACTTAATCTCAAACCAACCTCCACTTAGAAGACGTAGAAATGAATATATACACAGGCAGGTATATAGAAAGAATATAAGAAGCTGAAACACGATTGAAGTACGGACAGTCTTACACTTCACAGCCGAAGAAATTAGGAACACATACTGGAAGAGAACGCAGGTCTTTTATTACAGACTGGCCGAGAGTCGTTGAAATATTAATGAGAATAAAATATTTACTAATGAAAATTTGTCCCGTTATATAAGTTTTACCGGTACACCCATTTCTTTCCAGTAAAATATAATGAAATATTTCGTACAGATTGCCTAAACACTTGTCTATATTTCTGAGATGAGGTATTATGTACATTATTTACATTATTCGGACTATCGTCCTCATCTTTGTCGCCATATTTATCACAACGTTTCGGCCGTTGTACGCTCCGGCCTTCTTCAGGTGGCTCCAGTGACAGGACCCAAAAATGTGAGTTCAATACCTGGTTAAGGCAGTGAAGAACTTTCAGAGGGAAATTAATCGGAGATAACTGATAACTGACATCCATTAAAAAAACATGAGCGAAAAAACTAGAACAGTCTACCCAAGTGAGCGAAATAAAGGGTTCAGTTTGACATTCCAACCACCAGAAGAAGGCCGGAGCGTACAACGGTCGAAACGTTGTGATAAATATGGCGACACAAATGAGGACAATAGTCTGAATAATGTAAATAATGTACCTAAACACTTGTTTGAATAGATCCTTTTTCGTCGGCTATATTACATCAGGACGTTTGTGGCTTTAAGTACTTTTTACCTTACTTTTTATTTTTCTATTTGTTGTGGTGTCTTCCTTCTAAAGGATCTATCTTCTACTCCTACGCCTACTATAAGATTAGTAGGAGAGAAGGCCTTGGGGAGAACAGTCGAATAGATCGGTTCCAGCAGAGCTGGCCAAACTCTTTGCCTCCAGACAGAGAGGTTCCCAGACGAAGCAATGCCGAAGGGCAGAGTCTCGTCTCGGAAAACAGCCACCCGACTCCGTTTTACACGGGGTCTATGGGGAATTTTTGGCCAAGTCTACGGGCTCGGATTGCTCCACATTAAACTCGGTTTTGTGGAAAATGGGGTGTAGTGTGAAAAACTCTAAGTAGATTATACGGATAGGGAGGGAATATAACTGTTAAGCCTATCGGGGAACATTCATCTTGGGAGTCGGCCCTTCAGAGCAGTTTTTCGCAGGAAGAAGCTACCTGGGTGGCAGATACATCTCACAAATGGAACAGGAAGGGAAGGAGGGGGATTCGCTACAACCTGCGTAGCATGACAGCTTCTAGTCGTCTAAGTTAGAATTGGTGGAACCAAAGAATGTCGTCCGTCTGATCACCTTCCATGGAAATAGCGATAGAGCATCCAGAGGATTACGACGTTTCGTCTGTGGGTTGATGGGTTGAATGGTGGAAAATAACTTATCACACATAAGGATGGGGAGACGCTTTGGTACTCTCTCGTGACTGGAAAGTGAAATTTTAGCGTGGTGCCTTTTAACTCAATAGAAATAACAACTAAATAATACTCGTGAAATATTTATGCTTTTCCTGTTTTAATTCTCTGGTGAATCTTTAATCATAATATGATTGATTAACCCCCTTGCGAGTTCCACGACTATAAAATACCCATGGAAAATTCGCCTCATGCTTCATTATATAATTAAGCTTAACGACTTTAATGAAATATTACAATAACAATCATAAATATAAATGCAGGTAATTACCATATATATTCAGGTAATATGCAATCTCGTGTATCGTACGACCCCCAATTTTTACTTATATAAAAAAAGATTTTATCCTGTATCTCGTGCGTTCGTTTTTTGAGAGACCAAATTTACAATAGTAAATACATTACTAATTATTTTATGAGAATAGTCTGCAAATATAGATAATTCCATCCTGTGATGCCAGAAATTAAAATAAGTTTCACTAACAGAATAGGGTTAATATATATATATATATATATATATATATATATATATATATATATATATATATATATATATATATATATATATATCAGTACTATTTTCTTAAAAAGACAACTACTTGCAGAAACGTCAATGTTTCAAATAATAAAATAGTTATGATGGATTTTTATATGTTTAATAAACTGGAACACAATGATCTTGCTGCAGAGAAAATCTATTTAGAAAGAAAGCATACGGCATCTGATATCATTGCGCCAAGTTTGAGGGGTAATATTTCTTACTAAACTACATTATGTATAAGGCCCAAGAGCCAGCTAATGTAGATGACGACTGATTAAATGGTTATTATAAATGAGGTGTGTGAGCTAAATGAAAGTAGAAAGTAAAAATTATAATTTATTAACTGATTAATTAACTCTAATGATTTTAAGATTAAGGAGGACAGTTATCGATTTATACTTTAGGAATTATTTGTGTCGACATGTATGTCGGTATTTTGTACTCAAGAGTAATGCTTGTAATAAATCCAATATATATATATATATATATATATATATATATATAATAACCCTGTTCTGTTAGTGGAATTTTCTTTATTTCCTGACGTGTGGGGATGAAATTTTCTCCATTTTTAATGCACTTTCCTTGCAAAATAAATAGTAATCTATTTATAGTGTACATCTATCTTTATTTCGTTAACACTAAGATTAAATCAAGGTCACGGATACTGCCAGAATTCTAATGTATTTTACTTAGGAGAGCGTTTGAAAATGCACATACATTACGAGTATGTATCTGTCCGAATCTTTCGTATTAACATCTTGCGAGTGAATATGTTTCCCTATTTTTAATATTAAATATGCAGACACTGACAAAAATGTATTAAATTATTTTACGAAAAAAATTACTAAGTTTGGTGTACATTTTTTTTTTTTTACTATTTATTTTTATTTCTTTTAGCCTTTTACCCCTAGCAAAGCGGGAGTGCCACTAGCACGCAAGGGGTTATAGAGAGTGGGGCAAGAGTAAAGAGGCGTTATAGAGGAAAGGATGACGAGAAGAACGGGGAATAGATCAAGGCATCTGAAAATGTCGATTGACATTGCATTTGAATATTTGAAGATTATAGCTATCAGGGAAACAAGTAAGAGGAAGGGAGTTCCACACACAGGAAGTGCGAGATATGAAGCTATTGGAGTAGAAGTGACGGCTACATTTAAACGTTTCGACAATGAAAGAGTGGCACTGAGATGCCAAACTAGTGGCATGTTTAAATTCATGCAGTTTGAAAACCAGAGAAAGCAGCTCGTCGGAGCAGTTACCATGAAATTATTTGGAGAAAAAGACAGAAGGAAGCCACAGAACGTCTGTAACAGAGCAACTGTAAGCTTATAAATATAAGAAATAATAAAATTTATAATGTCGTTTATGTATAAAAGGCCCAATAACCCATCGAGGTAGAGTGTTACAGAGTAAGAGATACCTTTTATGGTGATATTTGGGGAACATAACGAGTGATCCTAGACTTGAACAGGTTTAAATTGTAGTGATTTAGGAAACAACATCTTGAGAGTTTGTTCTAAAAAGCAGCGGTTCGTGAGAAGTTATTCGAGTGGAACTTACATATCCCCCATTGAATACGAAGGGATTGAGGATGGATCGCTTCAATGAGCGTAGCATAGTGGATTCTAACCGTGAAGTTTAGAGCTGATGGAACTAAGAAATAGAGTTCGTCTGTACATTTCCCATGGATATAGCGATAGACTAGGGAAAGGATTGCGAGAAAAAAGGTTATCTTACCCCTCCCCACAATTTCTATCGCCAGAAATTTGGAGCATTTTGAACATCAGTAGGTAGTAATGAGGATTGGTTGACTGTTTTTTTTATGGTTTATCAACCTCTATGAGTAATTTAATTCTGAAAATGAACTATTTTGAACGCAATCTTTTTTTGTGGGGGTGGATATGATTATGGGTTTAGTAATACAAGTTTTATTAGTTAACCCATATAATGGGAAGGGAAGATATGTATTTGTTGAAGCTTGGATAAGCATGGAATAATAATAATACAACACAAAATGTACGTAAACAAAATGTATTGAAACAAGGAAAAGGTACACAATATTTACAGTTAGTTTTGGTATATTCTTGGGAAGACTGTTCCTGTAGAATGGGTTGACTTAATCGCAGTCGGGCAGAGTCTCTGGATTGGATCTCTTGTTACTCCCCCGTCTTCCCGGTACCAACCCATATTTATATGGTCGGTACTCCACTATGGAAATTAGGTGGATCGTGGCACAACAGTATTCATACCATTACCAAGGTTATTTGCACGGAAATGATTATAAAGAACACAACCAGATTTCGACCTCGGCTCTCCATTACATCAGCCGCGCCGTTATCCATTACCCTATCCAATCTTACAGCATCTTTATTCCAAAGCGGTTACTAAGCTCAATTTTGACCAGGCTCAACGTTGTTTTACTTCGGTGATCGTACGGGAACCGGTGTTTCAGCGTGATACGGCCGTAAGCCTTGTAATGATGAAAGTCTTCACCTTGTATATATGTATAATACGTAAATGAATTCGTTGCTATAATTTATATTCCATTTAACTCGTATTACTTAACATTCTTGTGTTATCGTCATACTTAATCCTCTTTGTGATTGCAAGTCTGTTTGCTCCATAAGTATTAACCATGATAACAAGGGTTACAAGAAGATAGTTTAATGTAATAAATATAGATTTAATTCTAAAAGGAAATAAATCAATTTCGTATCAGCAATTAAACCATGAGAGAATACACGTGATCTATTTAATAATAGTTATTTAAGATACACAGAAGACGAATGACGCAATTATCCATTCTAGAAAGCTTCAGCAAGCCTGTCACATCCCACAACCTGATCTTCGAACGAACACTGTTACTTCCTCCTTTTTGTACATTATTTTGCATTAAGCTTATGCAGAGCGCCAGAAGCATTCACAGGAAGTTGAACATTGTATTAATCGTTATTGCCACTTAGATCTTTTGATAAGTCTTGGCTGAGAGTTGATGAAAGAACAACACAAGATTATAATATGTATCTGTTAATAAAATATACAGTATCTGTGGCAGACGTTCCAATTGCAGTTTGATTGGTCCAGAGAAGAGGATGGGAGAATTGTCTGGTGGTTTTGTAACAGGAAATTAAATTATCCATTGTTCAGGTGTCTTAATGAACAAAACTGTGTCCCCTGAATATCTCAACTATATCCGACCGCAAGCCTTCTAATCAGGAGATTTTGAAGCGCGTCAAACCACCTTATAATTGCTGTTGTTCCCAGGTCCACTTGACCTGGAATGTTAGCACCTGTTTAGGGTTCCAGCGATGTGAAAATAGTTAAACCCCAAACTGGGTCAAAACTCTTTGAAAGTATAAAAATAGATGTTTATAGTAAAAATACCAGCAATACATTTACGAAAAAAAATATTACAAACAATAAACCAGACTTTTGACAAAAAAAAAAAAGAAAAACTCTTCATACGTCATTGGAACCTGATATGAAAACTGATGTTTTGCAAAGAATGCTTATTCTATTAATACGAACCTATCGTAAAAATCTTGTCAGCATTAAAATAACCACCAACTTTGGTCTGTTACTTGTTAGAAATCAGTTATTTCGCAACTGAAAAAGACAAATTCTCGATTTTAAGCAGCAAACGAACTAAGCAACCCAACTGTCTCAACAACTGGGTCATGGAAATTTATATAAATAATTTAGACGAAGACAATAAACTAACTCCACTGAAATCAAATGCAGACTCTAACCATTGTTATATTGGTTTGATTTTGTATTTACCTATTAATATATTTCCAAAAATCTCAAATAACAGGCGCCATTTATATTTTTCTAGATATTTCTCTATTCTCTTATATTTTCATGTAATATTGTTTCCTTGTTATCAAGAAAATTCAATTCACTTTTGTAGTTACGTTGCTGAATACATGACATGGACAATTTGGAAGAAGTAAACAGAAAATTCCTATGAAACAGAGAAAAGATTACTGAAATGTTACGTAATATCTCTCCTCCTAATTATCAGAGAAGGCTGGAAATCTCCACACAGATGAAGAATAGACTTAGAGCAACAGAAATGCAGTTTTACAGAAGGCTGCTGGATTGAAAATATGAGCAACGGTAAAGTTTTACAGAACATGAAAACAAAAAAGGATATTTATACTTTAACATCAGGAAGAGACATAATAAAGAGGGCTTGGAAACTCATAGGACAGATTGAAGGCAAGAGGGAAAGAGTAAAACAACGCATAGCCTAATTAGAGAACGTGAGTAAATGAAGGGTGTTTCATTAAGACGGATTATATATACGGCTGTTTCATTAAGACGGATAAAATTCAGAAATAAATAAATCAGTGGTATTGGTGAAAATATATTTATTTCGCTATTGCATCATGTTATTTAACTCATGGCAATTATGGGTAAAACAATATTGCCAAGATATTTGAAAGAAAAAGAAAAAAAATCATTAGACACTTAAACTTAATTCATACTTAATATCGGTCCAAGTTATTGGAACACCCTTTACACGGTAGAGCAACTTTTAGTAGAGAAAGCAAAACTACAACACTTATTAAGAGCTGGAAAGGAAAGGACGTAGTGGAGAGGCATGATTGCCAATGTCCTGAAAAGAACACAACACAAAGGAAAAGAAAAAAAAATATTTTATTTCCTCATGAATATCAGTGCCATCCTTTTTGACAGACATATTTTTCTCTCTGTGTTCTGGGTTCATTGAAGATGTGCTCCTCCATGGCCTAATGCGCGTTACTGGATCCATATCGTAGTCATCTTTTGGCAGAGGTTACTTCGATTTTACTATTCATTATTTTTTTTACTTAGAAGATGTTGTTCAGCTTGCCTCGTCTACGTGCAACCTATCCGTCACACGTCTTGGAGCTGTGAAGCTGGTATTGTAGGCGCTTGACCCGAGGACAACGATATACTCCTAACCGTAGTTGATTACACTGACTAACTAAAAGAAATTACTCCCGCTTAAAGTACATAATCTGTCTTGAGCGGTATTTCCATCTTATGCTCACACTCGCGCACACGCACGCACACACACACACATACGTACACACACACACACGTACACATACACACACACACACACACATATATATATATATATATATAATTTGCCATTAGTCTATAATGAAACTCTTATAAAAGAGGGTTGGTGACCAAATACAAATTTTGAGAAACCAAATTACAATTGATTAACCTCTTTTCCTCTATCTTTTTATCCCATGTTTTAATTAAGTTAAAAAGTAAAAGAGAATGATAAAGCATTTTCAAGATTCAAGATTTTTCCGCCAAGGTAAGTTAGTTTCTCTTTTAATAAGATCGCCATTCTTCAGAGAGTAGAGTTTGAACCTATTTCCATGTATGACTAATGCATTTGACAAATTGTTAATATATATATATATATATATATATATATATATATATATATATATATATATATATATATATATATATATATATATATATATATATATATATATATATATATATATATATATATATTCATATATATATATATATATATATATATATTCATAGTATCTCACGAGTCCTGGTGTAACGCATTCTTCGCTATTAAGTTTTTTTGATGACTGATGCCGCTAGACGTTATAAATACGTTTGAAAAATAAACGGAACGTCTACTTAATAGGCTTCGATAACTTTAACACGTTGTTTGATTGATAGTCTTTCCATGGTTGAAAGTGCCAAGGATTAAGTTGTTAAATCTGAAAGAAAAAGAAAAAAAAATAAGACGCTTAAACTTAATTCACATTTAAAATCGGTCCAAGTTATTGGAACAGCCTGTATTACTGTTGAGTAAGAAAAACCTCCACTCTAATTCATGATTACGAGAGAGATTATTGTGTCAGACAAATTATAACTGAATAATTATAGTCAGAAACATTGGCTTAAAAAAAAACATCCAATTCCAATTTACTCGAAATGGTTAGCAAGGTATTCTCGTAGAATATTCACATTTGTAGGCACCAAATTTTTTATTTTTTTATTTTTGGTTAAACTTTTGTGTATATCTACACGAAGAAAGGATAATAGGCAGACGAGATTAGTGTTAGTCGTATCGTAATTGACGACGTAAACTGAAATCCAGTTATCCGGTGACGCACAGGAATAGCGAAAGATATCTTCCAGAAAGTAATCTAAATATAAAAATCGTGGAAAATATCGTTAGTAAAAATGGTAAGTCTTCCAAACTGCTGTGTAATGTCAAATCTCTGTAGTAGTGATTACTTACAGATGAAAAAGAAACAGGAAGCATCTGTGATGTAGTTTACGGAAAAAAAAAAAAGACTAATCTTTACTGTGGACAGAACATATTAGTAAATAAGAGATTTTGAAACTGCAAATAAACATATGTTTCTAATAATTTGAAATTTATGTGACATATAATGAGAAAATATGTCAAGAATATTTTACAGTCACTGGATAAATTGAAAGGTGAAGTCAAGTGTAAACAGCGTGTTACATACTAAAAAAAGTTTGCGTGTAATGATGGAAGAATAGAGACTGTGAGAAATGTTAATCGGCCAAAAATTACTTGGAGCTAAAAGGAAGGAGAGGAAGAAATGACGGAGCATGTTCATTCAAATAATGGAGGTTTTGAGAAATAAAAGATGATTGTATATAATCGTGTCACATTATGAAATGGACAAAGTCTGATAATTATTTAAAGACATTTTTATGTTTAACATTCTTTTTATAGATACAAGTATTTAAGTAAGTGCTCTGTTTATAATAAACAGTATTAAATAACATTTATCGGTAATGTGTGACGTGATTTAGCGGTAAATGTTATTTAATACTGTTTATTATAAACAGACCATTTACTTAAATACTTGTATCTATAAAAAGAATGTTAAAAATAAAAATGTCTTTAAATAATTGTCGGAACTTGTCCATTTCATAATGTGTGACGTCATTGGCTTACATTTGATAAGCCATGAGCAGACATGAATGTACGTGAGAGCTTCATGGAAAATTGAAGTTTATAAGCAGTAAATTCGACCTTGCCAACCGAACGATCCTTTGCAGCCGAGCGTTAAGGCACGTCAGTCGATATGACGGTTCCGTATAGGATACAGGTTCGAATCGTGTCGAAGGACGAATATTTTCTATGAAAATTTCTCGGACATTCAGGCCAGTAAATGTTATGTAATACTGTTTATTGTAAACAGAGCATTTACTTGTATCTATAAAAAGAATATTTAACATAAAATGTCTTTAAATATAATCGTGTGTAATTAAATTAAAAGGGGAAATATTTCATAAAATAACAGCAAAGTAAATGTTTTGCTGTATAGACAACTAAAGAGGTGTATCTATGAATATACCTTTGCAAACATCTACACTGGGAAATATACATATACATATATATATATATATATATATATATATATATATACAAATTTATTTTGGGTTGTATTTCATAGTTTATTATTCATTGAGATTGTATGATTTTTATTTATGTGTATATATAACATAGTTATTCCATTAAAATGATAGATAGATAGATAGATAGATAGATAGATAGATAGATATGATCAGTAATTTACAGAGGCGTAGATAGATATGAACATAACGAGATAGATAGAGTGATAGACAGATACAAAATGATCAGTAATATGCATAAGAATGCAGATATATGAACAGAACGAGATAGATAGATAGATAGATAGATAGATAGATAGTCCAAGATGAAAAATATGAGCTACAATATATTTATATGAAGAATGGAAAACTATTAGTGCAAAAACATGCATTAGTAAAATTATAAATTATGGACTTTCTTCAAAACATCTTTATCTTCTACAATACGATCACATTCAAGTATCTATGAATAGTAATTCCAATGGTATAGTGAATACATGTAGCCTTCGTCATTCATTGACTTAATAATTAGCTTTCTTACCCATGCCGAATACACAGGATCAATGACCATCATTTTTTTTTCTTAATCAATTTGTAAGAAAGAAATTCCATTCAGCTCGATCTCGTAAACAGCTACTTCTTGGAACCGAAACCCAAGATGATAATCTTAACATCTTATTTACCCAATATACCTTCAGAATCCGCATTTACTTCTTTGTCTGATGTTCGCAACGATCTAACTTGATGGGCGCTTGGCCTTGTATTGGTTGACTCTTTAGTATAAGTCAAAGGTCCCCCACCAAAATTAAATCGAATTTATTAAATTACTTATTTAGCCAATGTATCGAGCTTAACCATGACACTATGGAAGGAATTTTTCAATGTTATTAAAAAATATTATATATAATTATTAATTTAATTCCTCTGCTTCTTCTTCTATGTGCCATGTTCCGTTAGACCGGGAGCGAGTATGACTCTCCATTTTTTCAATATTATAGTTATCAGCGAAGCAAATTCAAGGAAACGAATTCCACTGCCTGGAAGTGCGAGAGACAAATCTCATGGAGTAGAAGAAGCGGTTACATTTAGCTGTTAAAAGGGTGGGACCGATCTGCCAACCTAGCAGTACGCTTAAATTCGTGCAGTTGGGGCCACAGTGAAAATGGCTCGTCAGAGGAGTTGCCATGAAAATATTTCTAAAAAAGACAGAGGGAAGCCACGTCACGTCTGTGAGAAATTGACTGTAGCCGAGATGCCGCGTTAAGACCTATCACATTGCATATCCGTCTTTGGATTTTGTCGAGAACCTCGAGATGAACAGCGGGGCAACGGACCATATATGACATCAGTATTCAATGCAAGGACGAAACTGTTTCTTAGTAAAGTCTTGCAAACAAGCTTCCGAAGTCCACTAACAGTTATCAATCTTTCTAGTACTGATGGGGGTTTCCTCCCTAAACATTTGTTTAAAGTAATGTCGAAAGGCAAGCATCCTGATTATAAAATTATTTCCCCTATTTAGCTACATATGCTATCTATTTTTGCTGTTGCTGTTATTGGAAGTGTTAAAGTGATATCGTTTATGTTATTTGGTAAATGTATTTGTTTGTGATTCTGTAGCACCAGTCTATAAGATCTAAGGAATCTTCGTCTACTTAAACACCGGGAGTTCTTATTCACTTTGTATACAACTAATAGTTTAGACGTTTATCCAATCCATTATAGTATAAATAGTCCGCACAGGGTTTTCAATAACCTCCAATCTACAACGATTACATGTATTGCATTGAAGCCGAATGTTCTAGTAGCATAATTCGTATCATTTTAGAAATTATTAGAAATCTCTTTCATGTTTATTCAACTCTTTACTACTTGTGCCTGTATGTTTTTTTAAAGAGAAATATTTGTGGTAAAGTGATAATTCAATTGATGTGGCTGAAAATGATGGCTTAATATAAAATGCACATTCAGAGCTGTTTATTCTATCCGTTTTTTTCTGGTCTAAAGTGTAATGGAATATAGAAAGTGAATCAATAAAACTGTATCAATAATTCATTACTTGCAAACATATCACGGGTAATCTTTTGCAAATATTTATTTAAAAAATGAACAATTTCGCTCAAGCTAAAAAACGATTTGGAAAATGTCAGAAGTCGAATAAAAAAAGGACGAATTTAAGAAAATATCTCGGGGATTCGTACGCAAACATAAAAAAATGAATCAGTCAACTCTCTTGAAGGTTGGAGAGAAAAAAGGGTCACTGTGTTCTTGTTAAAGAGGTGGACAAGTGAGTTTTTTTTTCTGCATGACAACGACAAATCTTCTTTAATATGAGGGAGAAAAATGATCACACAACTAGTTTTTCTAGCTCTTCCAAAAACAGAATATTTTACTGCTCTTGAACAGCTTATCTCCTATTTCAGAATATTTCCTCAATCTGAGTACGTTGAATATATAGAAAATAATTCTTCAATGAATCGACCCGATCAAAAACAGCATCGGTCTTTCATGACAGAAAATACAATTTGATTGTCTATTTGTTTAATTTAATAAAACATTCAGTAAAATAATTCGAAGACAGCATTCATCTTCTTTGTTTTATGTGCCACATTCCTTCCGGATGTAGACGATCATGGCTATCAACTACATCGTGTATTTTTGTTTAAGAAATTACGAACTTTACGATGTTTTTTCTTGCTGTTCAACGATCCATTTAGTGAAACTCATTAAATAGATTACTTGCTGTTTATCCTGATTCTATTTGTAGTAGAATCGTTCAAAACAATACGTATTGCTTATTAGTAAACTTTAATAAACACGGTATTTAAACAGTCCTCCATTGACACAAGGTGACACAAGTCGAGATATCTCCGGGAAAACCGAGCGTGTCCATTCGGGCCAATAGTCAAAATTTACCCAGCCCCGGCATTCGCGGGATGAGGTACAATTCTTCTCTCTCTTTCAGCCTAGTATCTGTCTGTAGACATAGCCCCGACTGAGTCTTCCTCTGCCCGAAGACAGAGAACTAGACAATCGAAGCCAGGCAGCGTACTGCTTGACTCCGATGAACTTTGATAAACTCAGTATTTACAAGTACCCCCACCCCCGGGATGAGATGCGACACAAAGTTTAGATTTCTTTGGGGAATCAGAGCGTTTCCATCCAGGCTAATGATCTAAATTTACCCAGCCCTCACATGCAAAGTATCGGGTACAATTCTTATGTATTTTTCTCAGTTGACAGATTTCTTGCCATTAGAGATCCACAGCCAACTACAGAGCAAGACAGCAGATCGCATGAATCCGAAGAGGTTTGGTAAACACTGCATTTACCTATTCCCGCCACTAGGATGCCACACATGGTTGAGACATGTAGAGAACCCGAGCGTTTCCACCTGGGAAAATAGTTTAAGTTTACCCAGCCCCCGTGTTTTCGAGATCGGATACTATTCTTGTCTGTTTTACTGACGAATGAGTCCCCTCTGCACGAAAACAGAGAGTTTGAAAATAGCGAGCCAAAGGCATCTTCAGGCTACGATCTGCCTGATTCCTAAGAGGTATTTTAAACTCAATATTTATACAAGTTCTCTCCACAAGGCAGGGTGTGGCAGAAGGCCGCTTTTTAAATTTGGGGCTTTCCGAGCTTGTACGCCTGGGAAAAAATTCCCCGTAGACTCCGCATCCACGGGGTCAGGTGGCTGTCTACCACCCCAGACGGGGCTATGCCTACAGACATAGCCCCGTCTGAGTGCCTTTCTGCTCAAAGGCAGAGAGTTCGACAAGCTGAATATTGGCAAACTCAGAGGTTTGGTCGACTATGCATATCAACTGAATTCTTCTGAATAGATGTGTTAAGAACAGATCCATTAATGGGAAGGGTGGATCATTACAGACGACTGTCAATTAATATCGTCTGTGTGGGTTAACTGTTTTCAGCTCTCTTTTCACATTGAGATAGAAATCGTATTTCTGTCTAAATAATATCCTCCTGTAAACTAGTATATATATATATATATATATATATATATATATATATATATATATATATATATATATATATATCTATATTTCTGAGATGAGATATTATGTACAGTATTTACATTATTCGGACTATTGTCCTCATCTTTGTCACCATATTTATCACAAAGTTTCGGCCGTTGTAAGCACCGGCCTTCTTCAGGTGGTTGGAATTTCGAACTGAACCCTTTATTTCGATCACTGGGGTAGACTGTTCTAGTTCCACGGGCCATGTTTGATGGATGTCAGTTATCAGTTATCTCCTGCTAATTTTCCCTCTGAAAGTCCTCCACTGCCTTAACCGGGTATTGAACTCACACTCTTCATACTCTGGCTACACCAGGAAGATGTCCAGGTTCTACTGGACCATGTGAAAATAAGATCTTCGATACAGTTCACAATGGAGAAAGAGAGTAACAACACACTCCCATTCCTGGATGTACTAATATCTCGAACAGAGCATGGGTTCAAGACATCCGTATACCGTAAACCAACATTCACCGGACAGTACCTCAATTTCAACTCCACCATCCATACAGCGTAAAAGAAAGGATCGTCCGATGCTTACAACACCGAGCAAAAAAAGTCATAAGTGGCAACCCAGAGACGCTAGATAAGGAATTGGTCAGTATAAGTAGTACCCTACAACGTAACAACTACCCTGGGTACATGGCAGCAGCCCCCAAAAACTGGGATAGGCGGGTACAAGAGGAGGAGGAGAAGGAGGACAACAACACTCAGAAAACAGTCTGCCTTCCTTATGTGAAGGGGTTATCAGAGAAAATACAAACGGTCTGCGGTCCATATAACATCAGAACAACCTTCAAAAGCTTGACAACACTTCGCAGATATCTCTCTCGAGTGAGACCCCCCACCCCCACAAAGGAAAACATGACTAAAGACTGTGTACGCTATTCCGTGCAGATGCGGAAAGGAATATAAAGGAGAGACAGGCCGCCCCCCTCAAGGTAAGGCTTCAAAAACACCAGAAAGCTATAACGCGAGGGAAGTAGAAAAAATCAGGCGTGGCTGACCACATATGGAGAGAGGGAGATCACCGCCCCTGTGGGATCATGTTGAGATCACAGACAGGGGAACACCATTGGAAAATTCGTAAACTTAAGGAATCAGCACATATGCTAGGCCACAAAATCTCTGACCGACCAAGCATAGAAATAAATACAATATGGGAACCAGTAATAAGGAGAGCCAGAGAAAAGCAATAATAACAAAGTTGCAATATGAGCTCTGGTAAAAACATTCAAGGATAACAGCAAAATTGCAATATGAGCACTGGTAACAATGGTTGCTGAAAACATGTTTTCAGCAACCATTTTGGTTATCTGAATGTTTTTACCAGAGCTCATATTGCAACTTTGTTATTAAACTCAGAACTGGGTTGGGTGTGAAAAAGTATTTGTTGTTAACATTCTTTTTTCATTCGGTTTTTCCAGTTACGAGTCCTTTTTTAAAGCTGATCATTTTGTGTTCATTTTTTTTAGTTCTTTTTTCGTAACAGATTTAATGTTTAATATAGAACTTAGAAAAAAATTCGCAGTGTGATATA
>CAHIKZ030004979.1:3305000-3317500 GCA_903632075.3 Acanthosepion pharaonis | reverse complement strand
GACCATATATGGCAGCAATACTCCATACAAGGGCGAATTGTTGATTTGTAGATCTGGAGGATCGATTCCGGGGAGAAGAATTTCCTGGCTCGGCACAGGGAGTCAACTTGGACGAGCAGTGGACGAAGCAATTGACTCAATGTATTTGTTCCATCTCACGTCAGCCGTCAACGTGACACCGAGCAGCCGCGGAGAGGTGCTCTCGAGAAGTTGAGCGTCAGACATTCTAATGGAGGGCAGGGAAGCATCTCTGTGGTGATTAATAGAGAGCAGTTTTGTTTTTGAAGCATTAAAGTTGACTAGACAATTCCTGCCCCAGTTCAAAACCGATTGGAGGTCCTTTTCGAGACGCACGGCCAGGTTATTTTTGTCAGTGACACTAGATTTGTTTTTGAGGCAGGAATAAATTGTGGTGCCATCCGCATAGATACCAACTTGGGAATTTATGACGTCAGGAAGGTCATTTATGTAGAAAAGGAACAGAGTGGGGCCTAGGATGGAGCCTTGAGGAACACCTGCGTTCCTGGGAGGAGAATCCGTTGAGAATGACCTTCATTTCATGGTTTGATAGGAATGATTGTATTAGGTCAAACAATCAACCCGTAATGCCATAACCCTGGAGCTTGCGAAGAAGGCCGGCATGCCAAACCCTATCAAACGCTTTGGAGATGTCTAGAGCCACGGCACGAGTTTCCCAGTTATTTTGAAGAGCTTGGTAGACGGTTTCAGTGATGGCTGTAAGCACATCAGCTGTAGATCGCGCAAAGCGGAAGTCATATTGCTTGTCTGAGAGCAGATCATGGGATGTGAGGTGGTTAACCATTTCGGTATTGATTAGGGCTTTGAAGACTTTGCCGAAGAGGGGTAAGAGACTAATAGGACGGTAGTTAGAAGGGTCAGTGGGGTCGCAAGAGTTGTTGAAGACAGTAACAATCGAAGAGAACTTCCAGCAGTCAGGAAAACAAGATTCCTTGAGGCAGTAGTTATATAGTTTAGAGAGGGCGGGCTCCAGTTCAGGCGCGCAATTCGTTGGAAGATGACAAGGCCCGAAGTAAAAGAAGCAGACAGTTATCGACCATGACGTGGGCAGAGAGGAGTTGGCACAACCTGCATCATAATGTGGCCTATTATATATATATATATATATATATATATATATATATAGAAGAGAGAGAAAGAGAGAGAGACAGAGAGAGAGACAGAGAGAAAGAGAGAGACAGAGAGAGAGAGAGAGAGAGCGACAAAAAGACAGAAAGACAGACGGAGACAGAGATGAAGTTGGATCAGTATCAAATATACCGGAATTTATATGTATAAACTACTTGAACATAGGAATAAAAATAACACAGTAACTTTTAATCTACCGCCTCAGTGTAATCATAAGACTTTTATTTGAAACTGATAATTTCTCTGCAGTATTTATTCCTGTAACTATATTCTATCTATCTACCTAACAATATATATATATATATATATATATATATATATATATATATATATATATATATATATATATATTTATATTTGCGTGTATGCATGTTCACGTGAGTTGGGGTGAACATCGACATGGATTATTGGTTAGTAAGGTAAACTATTCCATTACTATTCGATACTCTGTGTGACCCTCATTGAAAGCCCCTAATTTACACATTCTGCCAGACTTAAAAAAAATAAACTTTAGAAAATCCACACTTAAGCTGATTCACTTAAGTTACTATTTAGAGAATTCATATTGCACAATCAGAAATGTGAAGATGCCTCGCTACTCAGTGGCCGGTACATAAATAATCCTTGCCCAACTGAAACACTATATCAATTGACGGTGATGAGGACTGGTCAGCTCAGAATAATGGTTAATGAGATTATTCTGACTGAATACAACTCGTGAGTAGTTAGTTCGAACCTTACTGGCTAACCCAGAGATCATTCGACATTAAATATCGCACGTTGTAAAACCAACCAAAATACCAAATTTAGCTGCGGTGTCACTTAGACTGGCTGACCATTAAGTTTATGTATTTAGTCCAATTTTTTAGAAGTAAGTAGAAGAATGCAGAACTGCTACGTAATATGTAATCTACTTACTGTTAATCCATGAGTTTTGCAAAGTCGATGTATAATTAAATCGGATTCTTTAAGTTTGATTTTCTGATCTATGTTATATTATTTTTTTGTTTATTTATTTATAGATAATTGTTTTTCCGTGCGTCAAAAATGATTATTGTAATTGACGACGAATGGGATTTGTATACTTATACAGGCACTTGTAACATTTATTTCAAGAGAGTTCTGACTATTTAAAAAGATTCCGAATAGTAAATGCTGTTGGCACATTATTTGGAAGTGGGTCAACCCCGAGAGTGCTTCATCAACTACTCGTATATATATATATATATATATATATATATATATATATATATATATTATAAAAATATGAGTTACTTGTCAGTGAAAATGAATACCCTACCAGCCTTTGTCAAAATCATTGAATTTCCCCGTATCCTTATAAACAAATATTATGAATATATGTGCTTATATAACTTAGTAAATTTCAAAATAAGTATATACAAAAATTCCAGTGAAAATGAAGCAAAACTAGGGACTTTAGTTTAATTCTATAATTAAATTTAAAATTTTTAGTTTCTGTTTTTGAAACATGGTAATTCCTGTGTAGCGATGGAACCATAATTTTAAATTAGTAAATTTATAATATATAATCGATTCTCCCGAGATTCGACGTATGAGGGTCAAGCAGATCAGTTTCCAGGAAACCGACAGCCCGACACCGGCACATGCGATTTGATTATAGAGGTGAAGGCCTCGTGCAGGACTATCCACACTTTTTGAAGGGACGAATACAGAGACCTGGTGCACCGAATGCCACAAGTTCCCCAAACGACACTCCGCAGGTTTTGAATTCAGAGTTGTCCTTCTCCTAGACCAGTTGCCATCCAAGGCTATAGAACCCAGTCTGTCCTGCTATTTTACCCATAGCTGGGGGGAGAAGAAGAGGATTCATACCTTTCCCAAGGGTATTAGCACGTAAGTGAATGTAATAGATTCGACTGGAATTCGAACTCGTCTCTGCCATTCCTCAATCCAAGCCGTTATCCATTACTCCACCGTATGTGTATGTATGTATGTATGTGTGTATATATATATATATATATATATATATATATATATATATATATATATATATATATATATATATATATATATATATATATATATATATATATATATATATATATATATATATATATATATATATATATATATATATATATATATATATATATATATATATATATATATATCTATGTGTGTGTGACTATGGTAATGGTTACGTAGCTGAGTGATTACATCGTTCGCTTTCCAGTCATAAGAACCGGATTCGAATACACTAGGCTCTCATGTATCTTCTTTATCTTATCTGGGGTAAACGAAATTATTTGGAAGACGTCGACAATGCTAGCAGGATCCACAAGTCATCGTGACCGATAGTTTGAGCGTACTGATATTGTTGATCAAGACAGAGAATTTGCTCTCTCCATGAAACTTCAAGTTATGTCAGCGCAGTATAGTTGCTTTATAAACAAAATGTGGGTTCTGTGATTGTTGTACAAACACAAATGTGCCTGCAACGCGTCTACAGCAGGGATTGACTAACCACCCTAGTAAACGTCATATTCGGATAGCTATTTTTACTATTAATGGACACTTCCTCCTTAACATTTTATTTAAATAGGTCTGTAATATCGAAATATTTATTATTTCTTTCATTACTTTCTCTTCGATTTATATGTGCTATCCATTTTACTTGGTGCTAATGTTGGTTGTCTTCAAATGTTGTGATTTCTATTATTTGGTACAGTTATTTGTGATTCCCTATCGTCTAACAACAATGCTCAAAGAAGTACGATCGCTGCCAAGTCCCTCCGGCTTCACGCGCTTAAAGACATTTTTAACCGTTTATAAAAAAAAAAGCGTTTGTATACAGCTGGCACTTTAGATATTTGGCGCCATGCTTGACATCTATATCAAAGTCTCGATCTAACAACAGCTATGAAAGAATATGACTCGAGTTTTCTGGTTGATGTTTTGGTTTTATAGAAATTTGCAGTACAGAGAAAAACTTCCTTTGGCGCAGCATATTCTATGTTCAATTTATTTTTCTCCTATACTAATTTTCTTAAAACTGAGCAAATGTATCTGAATTGTTTAGTATTTATAATTCCACATCCTGAACTTTTTTATGATAGATTCAGGGTATGTGCTATCAATGCTTTTATCCCAATTCCAGAATATAGTTTTGAAATGGAAACGTTTAACTTGAACCCTATTTCTTGGAACACTTAGTAGAGGATTTTGATTTTCTGTTTAAATCCTTCTTATCCCAACTATGAATGCCTATATCATCAGCACACCTCTCCTCATAATCAGTACATCGGCCTCGTGAGGGAAAGCAATGCCGTTACCTATTATTGGTATATCCGTTTGGAATCTAGTATGGAATACTTAAATGGTCAGTGCTCTTTTCATTACATCTCTGTTTGTAAATGCGCAGGGCATGATCTACGAAAAGATTAAATACTGTCGTAAATTTTCGTACTCCGGATAAGGTTTGAAATGCTTCAGTCATCGGAAATGCAAAACATTTTGAAGTTCGATATAGTACCTCTATTAAATCAATGCATTCAGTGGGTTCGAAACATGGAAGGCGGTTTCTAATGGATGAGTATAGGAAGAATCTAAGTTGATGTGGTCATATGCTGCTGTGATGTCGTTATACAAAGATGTAAGCAATTTGTTGGTGTTTGATGACATATATGACATCATTACATATCTTACCAGAACGCAAACCAGCATGAGTAATTGACATTCATAAAACGATGAGAGACTAGTTAATATAATATTCATTAATACTTTCACTATGATGGATCCAACTGAGTTATCTCTCTATATGTGAGGCTCTTGAAGGCCACCTTTCTGTTTCCATAAAAGATTAATACGTAATAAACCTAATATTTTGGGGATGTATTTCTAGCTCCTAACTTCTTCATGAAACAGAGAAACTTGTTATTATATCCAGGGGAAAAGTAATCTTTTCAAAAACTCACCCTCATTGTCGGGGGATGCTTTATTATTCCTTAGTATTTTTAATACCGTTCTTAATTTTCTCATCAGCAGGTTCGTCGATGGTTATTTTTGGAGAGAGTCTTTGTAATGATTGGATGAATATTGGCATATATTCTATTTCTGCGGCTTTAATGTGGTTAATATTGAAATATGATTAAAAGTCATTTTTGAGACCAGGACATTTCTTCTGTGGAGATTTGGTTTGTATCATATTGGGATTAATAGCTTTTCTCTCCTGTTAAGACACTGTCTGTGTTACTTGGCTTAATTAATTTCTTCTCCAATTTTATGTAGATACTTGTTTCCCAAAAAATTAACTAGATTTTTTATTTGTTGATTGATAGGTATTTTCCTGTTCCTTTAATTTTTCTGATTGTTTTTGTCTTGTATCAATCTTTTTCAGCCCATCATATAATACACCCATGGGTGTATTATTTTCCTTCAATTTATTCTTGAAATGTACTTATGTACTTCAATTTATGACTAAAAAATTACATTATTTGATTCCTCTATGGTTTTTTCAACATTTACTGATTAATTTTTAATCTATTCAATTACTTAATTCTTTGTCTACACTTTCATTATTAAGGGCATGGACTCGGAATTTTTATTAACTTATTCGAGCAGAAGCGAGCTCTTGTTTTGGCTGGTATTGTGTGTTTACTTTCAAGGAGTTTGTGATCTAATTCAAAGTAGGAGTTTTATACTAACATCTGTCACAAACGGCTGAATACCAGAATCTGAGAGGATGAAGTCAATAGTATTTTTTTATTATCTGGACTATAACATGTGATGTGGTGTTTGATGGGATGGTAAAACCATGTTTTAAGTTTGGTATGTCTTTCTGAGAAACAAAAATTTGGCAAGCGTTCACCATTGCTATTTGAAGCTTCTGGTTCTAATGGTGATGTCTTCGTACCATCAAGGAAGAAAAATGTTTAAAAATGCTAGAGTTTACATTAAATTTCCAATTAATGCACAGTTTTCTGTTTTTCTACGATACAAATTTTAATAAATCCTTTGTAAAGTTCTCTTTTTTCAGTTGGGGCATAAGGTGACGTCACTTGAATCTTTCAGTCATGAACCACAAAGTCGTCACCCATAGGTCTTTCTACCTGGTGTATGATATTGACTATAACAACATGTAATGATTTACTTATTGCGATTCCAACTCTATGTTTCTTTCCTTCTTGTGGCCAAACCCAATAAAATTGTATCCCAAATCTCCAATCGATCCGTAAACAAGCCGACGCACCTATTTCATACAGACAGCATCAATTTTGATATTTTACATTTATCTAAAAGTGTGCCCTAAAATCATTCGATTCTGACTGGAGTTTGATTTGTTGCATTTTCAACTCTATAGTCAATTCTTTAGTTGATTAGTTGATTAAATGTGAGGTGTCTGACTCGAACTTTCTTTAACAATAGCAGTTGTTTCAACCTCGGACTGGTGTATCACAGACCATTGCGTCCCTTGTTAACCTGCGTTCAGATGACGCGATATGTACTTATATTTTTAGGCATTCACATGAGGTTTAAATATTGCTTTTATATTAAAGTTTCCCTCTCTAACGTAGATGAATATGGAAATGGCTAATAAGCGTTATCTATCTATCTATCTATCTATCTATCTATCTATCTATCTATCTATATATATATATATATATATATATATATATATATATTTGCTTATATATCGGAACTTGTCTTACCTTGAATGAAGTGCCTCCACTACGGCAAAGGGTGCTCATGTCACATAAAAATCAACGTGCGTTCTGGGGATTGATAGTGAAGTGGTTTTCCGTTGCTTTCCCCACGGTTGTTTTTATTGAGACACAACCTCCAGTTAGCAGCCTTTTCGATTCTCAAGAGTTCTTACTCCCTTTAATATGTCTTATTTTTCACCCTACGACTCTCTCGCAATAAATTGTAATTTGGGGGCCGAAAAATCTAGTGGAGATTTCATATAAGTTTTAACATTTAAAAATTATTTTTTAAAATTTTGTTATTCTCCACTTTAGTCGATTTTTTGGGACAGAGTGGATGGTGTGTTGCATTTCTAAGCTTCCGTATGAGACTTGGACGATATCTTTTTGGTGCCAAAATTTACAGAAGCAAATTTGGTCAAAACTTAAAGGGGGAAATTTA
This sequence comes from Acanthosepion pharaonis, assembly GCA_903632075.3. NCBI lineage: Eukaryota > Metazoa > Mollusca > Cephalopoda > Sepiida > Sepiidae > Acanthosepion > Acanthosepion pharaonis. Next base: position 3,310,207 of record CAHIKZ030004979.1, on the reverse strand, counting down.
CAAATCTAAATAACACATTTCCAAGTAGAAAATATAATTTGAAAAATCACAAGGTATACAAATAGAAAAAAAAATATTGCCAATCACCTCTGAAAAGATCCTGGGTCAACATTAGGAGAATAATCTGAGAAGGTATTCCCAGGAAACCATTTATTTTTCAATATGCCTAAGGTTTGATCTGGCAGAACATATACAGTTTGGAACTATCCATTTTTATTTCACATCTCTCTCTCTTTCTCTTTATGTCTCCTTGTCCCTCTACCTCTCACCTTCTATATATATATATATATATATATATATATATATATGTGTGTGTGTGTGTGTGTGTGTGTGTGTGTGTGTGTTGTGTGTGTGTGTGCTCGTCTGTGTGAATATTGGAAAATGATATATATATATATATATAGAGAGAGAGAGAGAGAAAGAGAGAGAGAAAGAGAGAGACAGAGATAGAGAGATATAAAGGGGGAATTGAAATGACTCTCACATGTTTGCTGCAAGTTAGTCATACACGTGTAATATTAGACATACCGTCTTTTCAAAATAAAAACAAGTTAATTCGTTTAGCGACCTGAACATTCGAATGGGAGGAAATGAAATACCAATTTTTATATACCAGAACAAGGTTGGTTAAAAATATTAAAGAGAAAGTGGAAAATTATTTGCCTGTGGTGCGTTTCCTTTTTCTTAACGACTTCATCAAACTCAAGAGATGTTTACACTGATTTAACTACTAATGCACCCAATGCGAAAGGGACTTTGCATTTGTAAATTTTGTAAGTTAAGTAATTTCATTTAGTTTCTGTTTCTTTTTTCGTTCTGAATATGTCCTGGCCGGACACACGATAGGCATAGTTAAAACAATAAATCTTCTTGGGCAGAATACATATCCGAATAGAAAATATAAGAAGTTAAATCAAAAAGTATACAAATGAAACAAATTAAAATAGTGTAAAATATCTATGAAGACGTCTATATTTCTGAGATGAGGTATTATGTACATTATTTACATTATTCGGACTATTGTCCTCATCTTTGTCGCCATATTTATCACAACGTTTTATCGTTTAGTGATAAATATGGCGACAAAGATGAGGACAATAGTCCGAATAATGTAAATAATCTATGAAGACATCCTGCTCCAGCTTTTATAATAATCTGGGATGATTTCATTCTTTTATTGGGTTTTGTAGATAGAATCTAGCGATTTCATTTGGAATGATTTCTTTTTCTTTCATGTTTCTATGACTTTTGTCATTAAAATCTCATATTGTGATAACAGATATGCCAAGAATAGTGGAAAGTTGTACGAACCTGGATTCAAATTGACTGTTGATGATCTATCAACGAAAGCAATTTCTAAAAAAAAAATTCTCTTTGTGAATTGTGTTCACTTTTAATTAGAGTAACATTTTTAAATCAAAATTGTGGTCAGTTTCGTTACGTAAGCAACTAATGCATTTAATATGATCTTTTATGTTGTACATGATCTTTTATGTTGTACATGATATCTTGCACATTTAATTATCTATCATCCTTCCGTGCATTGAATACTCTTGCCATATGTGGTCTGCTCCTTCTGCTGTATAAATAGAGGTTGTTTAAAAATCCAAAAAAGGATATGTAATGTAATCAATCCTGACCAAGTATCTCGAATTCAGTCACTTTCTCATCGACGTGACGTGGCTTCCTACTGCATTTTCTACTAATATTTTCATGGCAACTGCAGTGAAAAGACATTTTACTCTGGTGCGCCGACCACATGAATGTAAACGTGTTACTAGATTGGCATCGAGGCTCCACTCATTTACTGTTGAAATAGGTAAATGTAAACGCCATTTTAACTCCAACAATATGGGAAGTGCCAGAAAAGAAATTGTTGGAGTTTATTTGTTTGCCAGATAACTACAATCTTCAAAAGTGTAAATACAATCATCTTCTTCTTCTCTTATATATATATATATATATATATATATATATATATATATATATATATATATATATATATATATATATATATTAAGATATTACATCGAAAACAATTCAAAATTCAATTCTAATTGCAGCCGTCTTTCGATGCGTATCAATGCACCTCCTCAGACATTTAGAGGTTACTTGTGAGTGAACAATTTATTTAGATTTAAAAGCAAAATACAACGTCATTTTACGAAAAAAGAAAAAAAAATGATGGATATATGGTTTGTGAGCTTTACTCAGATCAGCCAATCAAATATGACCTACGTTAAATTTAATCTAAGCGAAGAAGCAAAACTTAAGAAATTTTTTTTCATAAATGTCATGACCTGTAAATTAGCAGTCAATGGCAACGCAGACGTTAAACAGTAGCGGATGTTAATTGATACACATTATACACACAAGACAATGCCATTTGAAATAGAGTAATAATTTAAGTTATATGCTTTGTGAGTTTTCTGCATAAAAAAATATATTTATTGTTGATAAATAAATAGATTTCTTTAAGAGACCAGCAAATGATCTAAACGTATAGAAATACTTGGTAATTTAATGTGCAGTTGTTGACTAAAGATTCTTTATATAAGATGTTAACAACAATAATCTATTTGTTCTCATCTTACTTGTATATATATATATATATATATATATATATATATATATATATATATATATATAGTCAAACCTAGTGAGCCAGAAAAATCTGCAGGTTTCACCTAAGTGGATCGTCAGAGAAAGCTGGGTTTTTTAAAACCTTTTTTTCCTTCGAGATTGATTTGATTATTGGCAAATGAAAAATTCGAAGGTTTTTCCAGACGAGTATAGTTAACTATATATATATATGTATATATATATATATATATATATATATATTCATATACTATGAATTTTATATATGTTATGGGGTCCTTCCCTTTTCATATAAGTGGACTCTACCAGTGTTACTTAGAGAAAGAGAGAGAGAGAGAGAGAGAGAGAGAGAGAGAGTATACGAACGGAGATAGTGTGAGGTAACCTCTTGTAGAAGTCAGTTACAAGCACGTAGACTCTAAGGAAGTCCTACTTCGAGACTGTATATATCTATCTGTATTTTTTACTAACCGTGTTCCTGGATTTACTAACAGTATTACTCTTTGTATGATTGTGTAAATACATTTTATTTCTTATATTTAATTATTGCGTTTGTCATTCATTGGAGACCGAATTCATCTCCGAATCCACAACAACTTGGCGACAAGGATTCGAACACACGCGGAAAACCAAAAATCAACAAAAGGAAAATATTCCCTCGTCGTCCAACAACTTGGCGACGAAGATTCGAAAACACGCGGAAAACAAAGAATCAGCAAAAGAAAAATATTCCTTCGTCGTTCCAAAAAAAATTGGCGACGAAGATTCGAACCCAAGCGGAAACGAAAAAATCAACAAAAGACAAATATTCCCTCGTCGTCCAACAAGCAAATTAGCTTCGAGCGATTCGAACTCACACGAAAAGAAGAAATAGAAAATCTTTCTCCTGTCGTCCAACAACAAATTCGCGACAAACAATTTCGAGGAGTAAAAATATATAAAGTTGAGTTATCATGGAAGATTTTAAAAATATTTTGGTAGAACTGATAAAACACCAAAATGAGCAACAATTACAAATACAAAAATACCAAAATGATCAGCAGTTACAGCTACAAGAAAAATGGCAAAAGCAAATATTACAAACGCAAAAGGAAAATCAAGATAGACAAACAGAGCTCCAGGAACTAATATTGAAAGTAGCGGGCAACAAGCAATTAGATATTGAAAAAGAAGCAACATTTTCGCAAGACGCAGTGTGGAATACCATAGAGATTTTCAAATATTCTCTGGATGAGGACAAAAATTTTGGAGATTACTTCAGAAGACATGAAGACATCTTTAAATAGACTGTCAAAATTGGACAGAAGCAAAAATGCTACGTCTATTGCTTAGAAAATTAGGAACTGAAGAATATACAAAGTTCGTGGATTATATATTGCGAAAAAAGACGAACGAATTAAAATTTGACGAAGCAGTGACATGTCTTAAAGAACTCTTCAGCCCCAAAACATCCCTCTTCCATAGGAGGTAGAAATGCCTTAACCTGGTAAAGGGCGATAATGAGGATTATTCCACGTTTGCCTCAATCGTAAATAAACATTGTGACGACTTCAAACTAGCGGAATTAACCCCGGACAATTTTAAATGTCTCATCTTTGTTCAAGGGCTAGTTTCTACAAAAGATAGCGAAATGCGCAGAAGAATGCTTGCAAAATTACAAAATGAACCAGGTCTAACATTACAGCAATTATTGGAAGATTGCCAGAGATGTTTAAGCATGAAGAAAGACGCAAATGACATTGAGGAATCAGCTGTTTCTCATATACGTAAGTTAAACAAAAGTCTACGTTCTTCACCCTCCCCGGAAGAAAACTAAAAATTTTACGACAATGAAAAAGATTCTCACCCTCCCGGAAAGAAAAATAAAATATTATGATAAGAGAAAAACTACAACATACAGGACAAATTATGACAAATATCGAAACAAATATAAGCCCCTTCCATCAGCATGTTATCGATGTGGAGGATTACACTGGAACAAGGATTGCCGCTTTAGATATAAAAAAATATCTTGAATGTGAAAAAAAAGGCCACAAGGCATCCCAATGTAGAAATAGAAAAGATACTAATAGAATAAGAGCTACAAGAATGAATAAGGATGACAACATCAATGTAAGGAAATATGTGGAACTGGAAATTTTAAATAAAAAGATTAAATTACAACTGGATTCGGGTTCCGGACTCACGATAATCAACTTACAGACGTGGAAAAAACTCAACAGACCTACCATGTTACACACTAAAAAAATTGACAAATCAGTTACAGGCAAAGAAATAAAATTTGAGGGAGAAATAATCATGAATGTTAAATTTCACGGCAAAACAAAAAAGTTAAGATATAAGTCATGAAAGATACTGAAAATCTAGTAGGTATCGACTGGATGCAGAAGTTCAAGGTTTGGGACCTACCTATCAACTCTTTTTGCAAAACGTTAGAGGTTGAACAATCAGATACTATAAAATTGAAGGAGGAATTATATAATCAATTTCCTGAGGTATTTTCAAGTGGGTTGGGACGATGCAACAAATTTAAGGCCAAAATAGAATTAAAAGAAAACGTCTAACCAATTTTAAAAAAGAAGTGAAATGTACCGTTCGCTACTATA
>CAHIKZ030004979.1:3270000-3300000 GCA_903632075.3 Acanthosepion pharaonis | reverse complement strand
TATAGTAACATATGTTAGGATGAACGTCCTTGGAAGATAAGCACTTTCTATTCTTTCATGATCCCATTTTGTTTCCACGGTTCTTTCGTTTTTGTGACCTCCCCACTCTCTCTCTCTCTTCTTATACATACATACATACATACATACATACATATATATATATATATATATATATATATATATATATATATATAGAGAGAGAGAGAGAGAGAGAGAGATAGATAGATAGATAGATAGATTTTTGTGTATTGGGGCAGCAGATCATTATTTAAACATAAATTGTTAAATATAACAGTCAATGTATTTCTGTTATGTTTGATCATGAGCCGTTCTAAATATTTGCTTTAATTTCGCGTGAAAATAAAGAAAAAATTGCCCCAAACTTGGATATTTTTTTAAATCTGTTTCTTGATCTAAACTTTCTTCTATGTCAATATAACTGAATATCATCTTTGATGAATATCTTTGTTTAAATGTCCGTATAACCACTTTGCGAGCCGAAAGCTTAGATCAACACCTTAATAAAAATATCCGAATGTTGGACAATGTTTGTCTTTATTTTTACCCGAAATTAAAGTTACCATACGAAATTTAGAACGGCTCATGATCAAATGTAATGGACATTCATTGTCTGTTATAATTAATAATATATATTTAAATATATATATATATATATATATATATATATATATATATATATATATATATATATATATATATATATATATATATATATATGAAAAAGATTTTTGGTGCCACACAACTAAATAGCATTCGTAATACAGGGAACGATTTTATTAATCAAAATTTCAGATAAAAAGGTATCGTTACGATCGATTAAAAGGACAAATGTTATGGTAAATTTAAAGTTGTCGACACCAAGACAGGGACCCGCCGAAGTGTGTCATTTTTTTATTTTGAATTTAAAAATAAAATGGCACTCTTCGGCGAGTTTTTGTCTTGTTCTTCGCTATTTTAATGTTTGTTTTTTTTTTTACTTTTTTACCTTACCCATTCACGTTGTTTCTCTTAATTCTATTCCAAAGAACTATATTTCCTTTCCGTAATGTCTCCCAATCCGACGATTTTTCTTCTGACGAAGCGTCGACCAAAGGTATCTTAAAATTTCTTTTTTAATCGGCATCATACTTTTGTATGCGACTTTTTGATTGAAAATATATTCCCTGTTTTAAGAATACTATCTATCTATCTATCTATCTATCTATCTATCTATCTATCTATATATATATATATATTCAGTACTGTATTTATTTAGCCTTACTTTTGACAAATATCGCTTTTGGCATACGTAGAATTTATACACACACACACACACACACACACACGCATATATATATATATATATATATATATATATATATATATATATATTTCAAGGAGGTGTTGTTTTGGTGTTGTTAGTAGTTTGTCTTTATGTTTTGACTCTTTTATTTTATTTTTGTGTTGTTTTGAATAGGAGCGATCATTACGAACCTTCACGTCTTTCACTTTTACATATATATATATATATATATATATATATATATATATATATATATATATATATATATATACGTGTGTGTGTCTGTAATGTTTAAATATGAAAAATCCGTATATTCCCCAGTTCACCCGTCATTGCTTCCTATACCAAAATCGATTCCACATGATTTGACCGAATATAAGCTTTGCTTATTTCTCAATTATTTGTCTGAATAACTAATAAATTCAGACATCTTTCAAAACATGTGAGTGGGAAAATGGCGATAATGGTAAAAGGTGGGTACAGCGTTTGAATAACAGCAAACTTCGCCGCATTTTGAGAATGTATTGTGAACAGAGAAACGGCTAATCCCCTTTTCTTTTATGCATGAGGGAAGATCAGTTAAAGGAGGTCGAGACTGCTAAGAAAACGATCGTATGCCAGAAAAATTAAAAGCAATGCAAGTAAAAGAGTTGAATAATTCTTCGCCTTAATACACATACTTTAGAGACAAGTCTTCAGAAAAGGATGGAAGTGAGATTGGAAATTTCACTACATCCGTTAGACTTACCTGACCTTTCTTTAAACATTTTCATTCTGTTTCAAAGTAATTAAATATTTACAAATCATGAAGCTGTATTTGTATCCTTCAGGTAATACATATGAGAAGGTGCTGAACATCGTAAAATAATATTTGGTTTACTATCATCTTGGCAAATTGTAACTGTTCTGGAAATAATTTGTTGAAACTCACCCACGTTGCACACACACCAACTGTGAACGAGGGAGGCGCAGTTTCAACAGGATAGGCCCTCCTTCTTTCGCGTCGTCTGCAATTAGATTTTTCACAGGATGGATTTGTCTGTCCCATGCCCAAACGATTTTGAAGTCAGTGTTGTCGTTCCGCAGATTGGATGCGAACAAAGGATGTAGAACCTAGTCGTGTACTATTTTACTCATTGCTAGGGGTAGAAGAGATGTATTGATACCGTTCTGCAAGTGAATTTCTACGAAAGGAAACAATACGAACGTCATCAAAATTCGAAATCGCTTTGCCAATTTCTCCTTCTAACCATTATACAACCGGCACATCTCACGTGTTGAAATGTTCGTATGAAAACAAACAAACATGAAAACCAATATCTGGCGAGCGATTTGACTTCTTCAGCCGGCGGGATAATGTGGTCTTTCATTACACATACATGCATGTACAATATATATATATATATATATATATATATATATATATATTAAGAAATGGACAAAGTCCGACAATTTATTTATTAAAGACATTTTTTGTTTAACGTTCTTTTTTATAGATACAAGTATTTAAGTAAATGCTCTGTTTATAATAAACAGTATTAAATAACATTTACCGGCCTGAATGTCCGAGAAATTTTCATAGCAGTTATGAATGTACGAGATTCATGGAAGATTGAAGATTGAAGTTTATAAGCAGTAAATTCGAACGCTTCTTTGTGGCCGAGACGGTAAGGCACGTCAGCGTAAATGACGGTTCCGTATAGGACGCAGGTTCGAATCCCTAATACTGTTTATTATAAACAGAGCATTTACGTAAATGCTTGTATCTATAAAAAAGAACGTTAAACATAAAAATGTCTTTAATAAATATATATATATATACACAATGCATGTACAATATATATATATATATATGAAGAGTCAGACAGAGGCAGAGAGAAAAGAAGGAGGAGGAGGAAAGAAGAAAGGTATTAGAAATAGTGAGAAAGAATTGAATGAAAATTATATACTGTATGTAACTGCAAGATTGTCCAAATCGTGTAACCACAAAATTGACCAATTGTTAGATTAAGCTTTGAACCGCTGTATCTTAGAAATGATTAAAGATATCTTACTGGAATTTTGCGAGTTTTTTTTTTTATAACACTATTAGACCCTTCTTTGAAAAATAAGAATATATTTCGTTCTAAGTTAAATTTAAACTTTATTTAGCTTTAAGTTTGCTATTTTGACCCCCCTCCCCCGATCCAGTTTCCCCTCTACGGCTCCCTCTTTTTCAAACTTATTTGCCGTTCTCTTGATGGTTCTTTAATGGACTTTGAATATAGAAGCCAGAGGTACAATTATTGAAGGTCTGAAGGATCTTTCTTTTTTTCTCACCATTGTTCAATTGGAAAGACATAGTGGGGCTGACAGAAAATGATTTTAACCTTTTCTTTTTCTAGTAGAATAATTCAAAGGGGTTTTCAGTTATCTTACAACAATTAGTTTATCATACAAATTAAACTTAAAATGCAAAGTTCCGTTCCATTATCAAGCGATGTCATAATTAACTTTTTGAAATTGATTCGCTTAATTCATAAGTCCAGACAAATTTGATATTTTGAGATGTTGAGGTTAAGGAAAATTCCATCTTTTTTTATTTTAGGGGTGTAATATTTAAATTATTTTGAATACTCATGTATCCAATGTATTGTAGCTATCAAGTCGGTAAAATTCAATATGGAAGCTGGGCTATCTTTCTATTGATACAAACATCTTTTTTTCAAGTAGAAATTTGTGGTAGTGTCTATGTTCCAACATATCGTCTAAGCTTCGATAGGAATACATTTGGCATTTTTATTTTTTATTCTTATACAAAACAAAATCCTTAAGTATTATCTAATTAAAAAAAAGAAACTAACATATTTATATTTGATCATAAATAAAATTGTTTATAAACATATAATTAGATTCTAATATATTAAATTCAATATTAGCATATATGTACACAATTAGTAAATAAATTATAATATCTTAAGTCGGTACAAATAAAAATATAAATATTAAAAATGTGGCTAATTAATATTTGAATGTGCATTTTGAAAAATTCGTAATTGAAGCTTATAAAAATAAAAATTAAATAGAAGATAAAAATTCCAAATGTATTGCTATTGAAATCCAGACAATGTGTTGGAACATAGACACTATCACAAATTTCTACTTGGCAAAAGGAAGTTTGTATCAATAGACAGATACACCAGCCCCCAACTTGACTTGAACGACTTGAATTTCCTAAATCCCTTTCTTCATTATGTATCCTAGAAATTTCAACTGTCACTTATTGATGTTAAGCATAAGAGTCCTTTTTGCTTCAATATTGAATAGTTTTTGTTTATTAATACTTTGTTTATCTTATGGAAGACGACTTTCGATATTCCAGTTTGCCTTCGAATTTCAATGTCGCACTTTCCGTTCTCTGTTAAACATTTCCCAGATATTTAAATTGTTGTTTTTCGGTATCTCCAATTTGTAATTTGCCTTTTGGGCTATTTTTTTTTTTTTTTTCTAACAACCATGCGTTCTGTCTTTTAGCAATTGATTCATAGTCATTTTCCCCTCTTTCCTTCACTCCTTTCCTTAGGATCCATTGTAGTTTCAGTTCTGTGTCAGCTAGCAAAAGAGTTTCATTTATTTTCACATGCATTTTTTGAAAAACACACTATTTACCTAATACTGTTCATATACCAATGTCCAAATCGTTTAATAGCACGGGATTATTGTCCTACCCACAAAATGTTTAATAACTAAAAATCCACTAAACGAATTGAGTTTCTTTTTTCCGGGTTTTCAAATAAAACGTTTAGCCACCTTGACACCATTTACCGTAAGAAAACCCTTTGAGATAGAAAGGGAACAGGTTAAAATCATTTTGTGTCAGCCCCATTATGTCCTCCCAACTGAGCAATGGTGAGAGGAAAAAGATCACTCAAGCCATCAAGAATGGTGCCAACATTCATACTTTGGCTTCCATCTTCAAAGTATATTAAAGAACCATCAAGAGAACGGTGAATAAGTTTTAAAAAAGATGGAACAATAGCGAGGAAAACTGGATCAGCAAGAGTGATCATCATTTCAACTTGGAGCTAAATACATTCTTATTATTCAAAGGAGAGAACAATAGTGTTATAAAAAAACTCTGAGAATTCCAGTAAGATATCTTTAACCAAGAAACGACAGTTCAAACCTTAATCTAAGAAATGGACAATTTTACTCTTTGGTGTATATTTATAATTTATTTAACAATATTAATAGTGTGTGAATGCATCAAATGATATATATATATATATATATATATATATATATATATATATATATATATATATATATATATTGATAGGAGGTGGTGCTATGAGTTCACTTCAGAACGTATGATAGAAAATCTTAATAAATCTTAATCAAATTGATGATAGAAAGAAAAGGATTATGAGAGGAAGAATTTGTTCAAATGCCATGTTCTTTCAGTCGGTAGGTGCTTATGAACCTTCAGTAATTCAGTTTCTTTATCTTTTTTGAAACTGATTTCTTGCGAAAGAGAAACAACTGGCTACCCATTATTTCCACCAATATTTCATGTTTTCTCTTAAATAACTGAACTGCAACACTTAAACCCGAAACAAAGAAAATTATTAAGAGACAGAAATATTCATTAGAATAAAAAAAAAAACAAACACAAAAAACATGGCGGTCCGAAAGTCTTGTCACCCTCTACCAAAACGTAATGAGAAAAGAAGTAATTGAGTAATACAAAGCATATGTAATGGATTTAGTTTATTTACTTTCATTGACGCTGTCACCGTGTCAAAAATGCAGGCGCTCGAAAACTCAGCCATTTGAAAAATTACATTATATATATGGATGACAAGACTTTTGGACCACCCTGTAGTACTGCGCTGTTACGTAATGGCAGTTCTCCTCTATAGCAGTGAATACTGGTAAATCTCCTCACATATGAATAGGAGACTTGAAGAAACACAAATTTAGTTCTACAGAAGGAGGTTGAGAATAACATGTACCGAACAATGACGTAGTTTTAGAAAAAATAGAAACGAAACAGACACTTATACTTAACATCAGGAAAAGCCAGTGGGAATTTGTCGGGTACACAATGAAGAAAAAGGGTTTAGGAAATTTAGAATTCACAGGAAAGATTGAAGGCAAAAAGGACGGGTGAAATCAACACGACGTAGAGAGCTTGTTTAATTGGATAGCGAAACAAAGTTTAGAAAGATAAAAGGACAAAGAACATATTAAGAGCTACAAAGGGTAGGAAATTATGAAGAACCATGACGCCAACGTCCTGAAAGGACACGGCACAGAGAAGAAGAAGAAGAAGAAGAAGAAGAAGAAGACCAGATTCCACCCAGGGTTAGACTGTACCATTTACTCTGCTATTTAATCTGTAGCTAAGATAAGACGAGATGGATTCTTGCTTTTCAAAAAGTGATAAGTTGGAAAGTGAAAGCAACAGACATGGACGGATTTTGAATTCCGCTCGGCGATTTAACATTTTTTGCAGATAACCTTTACATTACCTGCAAGAAAATTAGAAAGAGATTATGAGATAGATAGATAGATAGATAGATAGATAGATAGATAGATAGATAGATAGATAGATAGCGCAGCCACTCGAATCCGAGGATGCCAGATTACTAGGGGCGGCTAGCTAATCCCCATTGCAGAAACCTTCTCAGGCACATTCGCGTTTGTTCAACACCTACTGAGCCCACTCATGGTTTATAATGCAACTATACTGAATGGACCTTAATTACAATTTCTGAGAGATAACGTGTTATCTAACGTGATCAATGGTTTGAACAAACTCTCTGTCACGATGACTTGTGATTTCTTGCTAGTAACAACCACCGACGGCTTCCAAGGGTTACTTTTAACCAAATTCACTCACAAGGCTTGGGTCAACCTGGGTATAGACGGGGAGTGTTGTAATTTTCGCTAATCCTCGTCGCCAAAATGTTGTAAGCTAGGGAAGGTTACTGAATAGAATAATCACACGAAGGTTGGCAATGAACGATAATAATTAAGACACGAACAGCACATAAAATTCGCCAGCGGCGCGTAGAAGAATAGTCAGCTACTCGAAGTGTGTAAAGTGAATTCCACAATAAATCTCTAACTGCAGGATATTTAAAAACCGCACCACGCAGTCAGATGTGGCACAAGGTCGACTTTAATGTGGGGTATCCGAATCGGTAAGCTCGGTCAAAAATACGCCGTAGACACCGTATAAAACGAGGTCGGGTAGCTGTTTCCCCAGACTAGTTTCTGCACTTCGTCATAATCTCGTCTGGAGATCCTCTCTGGTCGGAGGCAGAGATTTTGACCAGCACAGCTGAAGACGAATTTCTAACTGCAGGATATCTACTAACTGCCCCAAGCGGTCAGATATGGCACAAAGCCGAATTTTATGTGAGATGTCCGAGCCCGTATACACGGGCAAAAAATACCCGTAGACCCAGTATAAAACTGGGTCGAGTAGCTGCTTCCCAAGACGAGACTCTACCCTTCGACATAGCGTCGTCTAGGGTACCTTTCTGTCCGGAGGCACAGAGTTTGACCAGCACAGTTGGAGACGAATTGCCAAATTCATATCAACATACAGTATTTACTTCCCTACGAATTCTAAATTTCCTAAACCCTTTTTCTTCATTCTGTACCCGACAAATTCACACTGGCTCTTCCTGATGTTAAGTGTAAGTGTCCTTTTCGTTTCAATTTTTTCTAAATCTACGTCGTTGTTCGGTACATTTTATTCTCAACCTCCCTCTGTAGAACTAAATTTGTGTTTCTTCAAGTCTCCTATTCAACTGTGAGGAGATTTTCCAGGATTCACTGTCATAGAGGAGGACTGACATTACGTAATAGCTACAGTGTGGTCCGAAAGTCTTGTCACACACATAATGTAATTTTTTACTAGTTTATTTATGGGAATGGGGACATAACCATTATCGTCCATAGGTATGCTACGATAGATAGATAGATAGATAGATAGATAGATAGATAGATAGATAGATAGATATGAACAACCAGAGAAACATGAATTTGCAGAGATATATATGAAAAGATCGAGATATTTTCGGTTTGTCTAAATCTTAAAAAAGTAATGCAAAAGAAAATTGATTTTTCTCAAAAGATGTGTCAGCATTAATAAAGCGAATTTGCAATTTTTAGCAAAATTTGGATAGTATATTAATATATTTCAGATGTTATCGAATTTGTCATTTATTTGATAAAATTCTCTAAATCTAAAAGCGTTTCCGTTTTTTTGTTTTGGTCTATAATATTAATATTACCCTAGAAAAAAAACTCTACAAATTCAACAGAAAGGGAACCTTGCTGCCTAAATCTATCCACATTTTTTCCCACTTAACTGATTTGGTAATTGTCTTATGGCAAATATTCTGATGACAGTTGGGTGAAACGGGTGTGCGATATCCTACCGAAAGTTATTTTTTTGCAAAACTCTTAAAAAGATATGTGGCAAAAAAAAAAGCAATCTCACAGCATGTTCTAGAAATATTCAACGAAACGGTGCCTAATGAAAACTTAAACCAGGCATTTACCTGTATGCTTTACGCGAAAATAAACTTGGTAAAGGTATGAATCCATCCGCCTATATATGGGTTAAATAATGGAACTTGCAACCTGAAAAATCATAGTTTATTCCATAAAATGATTTTAATTCAGTATTCACTCCCAAAAATAATTATTCTGACATGTTTCAGCTTTACATAACCCAGAAAGTGTTGATAAGCTGTAAAAAATAAATCAGTTAATTTGTACTGTTGTTCTTAATTAATATTTACCAATGTTTATCCCGTTTGTTCATTAAGTTTTCCTCATTTGTTGATTAATATTTTAAAATAAATTATGCATTTGTTTTATTTTTGTTTTCAGATGTTACATTTACTGTATTTTCTTGTCTCTAATACGACTTGAGTATAATTCGATACTGTGTTTTTGAAGCTGAAACCAGTGAACTACTAACATCCTTAAAAAGTATACAACCAGATATTCCACCCATTTCTATTTAAATCTTAAAAGAAAAGTAGCTGGGCCGAGCCGAGCCGCTCCGAGTCGAGCCGAGCTGAGCCGAGCCGAGCCGGACACTGTCGTGTAATAGATATCGGTTCGCATTGAAAATTCAGTTGAATAATACAACAGACTGATTCTATCGTGGCGTGTGGTACTTAACATGCTGGTCCATTAGAATCTCAACTTCGCTAAAATATTTAACTTTTCACAATGGTAAAGACTAGAGATTAACCGGATATTTAGCCACTGTTCGTTTCTTCTCTTAATTTCTATTCCATAACATTTTTTCTAATTTTCCAGGAAAGGCATCAACATAACATAATATAGTTTGAGTTGTTAATTAATCTGTCATGCTTTTCTGCGTGATATGACTTTTTTTATATCGATAAACTATGAAAATAAAATAAAAGTATTTTCTTTTATTATGAAGCGAGAAAACTTTATAAAAAAGAAAATCGAAATATAAACAAACAAAAGACGGCCATTCATGCCAATTCCCAAAGAACAAATATTGCCGACATATCAAATAACATTTGTAAACAACTGTTATCAACACCTGTCTATTTTGTGATTTATTGTCTAGTGTGCCGAGTGTTTTTGCAATCTGGCTGTTTCAAATAAGAGGTTTTTTCAACTCAGTAGAAATTTCTGAAAATGTGTAATTGTGTATAATACGACCTGTCTTATTTGCATTTAATGTTTGGTCAAAGCTTCTCGGTTTGTGCATGAGAACATAAAGTAAAAATATATTTGAAATACCGAAACAACACAAAATACTTCACATAGTTTAAACCTTCATAGAAAAAATGGTCTATCGATGTTATATGTGGAGTGGATCTGCTCAATTCCCATTGTCTAGCCATGATAGCGATCAAGATTATTTACGCAGTCTTATGAAGGAAGACCTATTCTTGACCCTAGAGTCTTTTTTACGACGTTGGAAGCCTATAACTGCTCAGTAGATATGACCATGAAAATGTTCTATCTTTTAAATCCAGCTGTTATGACATTTACTGTAGGAACACACTTATCTATCTATCTATCTATCTATCTATCTATCTATCTATCTATCTATCTATCTATCTATCTATCTCAGATTTTTGATTATCTATCTATCTATCTATCTATCTATCTATCTATCTATCTATCTATCTTAGCGCATTCATTATGCCTCATCAATCTAATCTCAGATTCTTTATTATCTCTCTGTGTATCTATCTATTTATTCTATTCTAGCTTTTGTTGGATTCTATTGCGTTAAATCTAGTATAAAAATTATAATTCACAGAATCTTGAATTAAATAGTAAATAATCCTTTTAATTCTTTCCTAGATTTTTTCGATAGCCGAATTTGACTTTTAAAAATGAATGAGTAAAATTGATGACGTTTAATAGAACGGCTAATATTTTTTGATAAGCGTAGTTAAAATGTTGTATGAAAAATGGTTGAGTATCGAATGCCAGCTATAACATATTTCTGGTATTAACCATTTTAAAAATAGCAAATACATTCTTCCCGAGAAGACACTTAAAAATGAAAAGCAAAACATGAAATTAGCAGAAGACATCGCGAATTAGCGATGTGAAATATACAATAAAATAATTTTCTTCAGCTGTTTGTCTCCCACGTTCACTAAAAGAACGATACTTTGAAAACAACGCTCCAGAATTAGAAGTCGTACTCTGTGCGTTGAAGCGATATTAATGAAAAGCACATGTGAAAAGAAAATGAGGTGATAGCTCACTGGTTATGGCGTTGGGACAAAAGCCCAACACGTCTGGAATCTGTTAATTGCACATCGGAGATAATAAAATATCATCTACGTGCGCTATTTAAGAATATTGTATTACATACAATAAGGCTATATATTCGTGTGGCAATATTGAGCTTGCTCATATAGAAGTGCATTCAAAATAATTTCGATTCTTACTGAGTGGTCCATGGTTAAAACTTTCTACCAGGATAAGTTAGGCTTAGTAAACACGTAGATTATATCACGTTTTAAATGAAAAGTAACCTATTAGTATACTATGCTTTTTGTAACGGATATCGATGCGGAAGGTAAGAGACAAATCGAATTTGAATCCGAGTTAATCTGTTGCGTTTACTTTCGCATGGATGCTCTTGACACAGGCGTCAATTCAGTTCTTCTCCTCCTATGTAAGAGTTAAATAGTTGGGTAGACTGGATTCTCTTGGCTTGCTTGGTAATTTCTTTTTCTAAGAGAACGTAAAGTCAAAATTTCACAGAAGAGATCAAGCAATGGGAAACCACTCCACTGTATTTTCTACAAATGCATAGCAATTCACTTATAATTAAGAAAAGGAATATATTGAAAGGCATGATCGTCTGCACAGTAGAAAGACATGTTAATTTAAAATATTGTATTATGAATATTTCAGACATTCAATTTGACCAATCATTGATAACGTGAACCCGAACAGAGAGGTTTTTTTTTAAAAAAGAATAACATTCACTCTGTACATGGTTTAAGTGTAACTCGGGTTACAGAGTAAGATGTAAGAGCCCCAGTCTATGAGGATATACAGACTAGATAACAGTTCGCCCTAGAGATGAACAGGTTATTATCGTAATGCTCGGTCTAGCATCCTCTTGCCAGTCGGTTCGACAAGATAGCGATTCGTCAGAAGAATCTACTGGCATAAGAATGGAATACCGGTGGCTCGCAGCAATACTTGTGATATGCTGGGGCTTAACTGTGATGGTTACAACTGATGGAACTCAGGAAGAATATCCATGGAAATAGTGATAGGGTAGCGAAAACCTTGCAACATTTCGTCTGTGAGAAAGGGGTTATAAATGACCCACATGTTGACGTAGACAATTTTGGAATCTATCGCTGTTGCAAAGTTAAGACTGAACAACACCTGTCGAATATATAGCATTTTCGTCCTGATCTGGCTCTTGTAAAGGTAGATGGTAGTAAGAAAAGTCTTAAGACTTAATGGGGCAGCAAAGTGAATCAATCATTTTTTTCCAGCACTTCTAGCAATGGATCGTATGTACGAGTATCACTTGAGGTTTTGGTTGAGCTTAAGTCCCAAGGAGCGTTCAAGGAAGGGGTCACCCTGAGGGAACAGATTCATCGCAATACACGAAATTTCACATGGCGTTCGGTGATAATGGAACGTTACTAGTTTATTTTTTGTGGTATTGAATGTGGTCAGCTATTTTTAACCTACTAAGCTTTTAGAGTTAGAAGAGATCAGCTGCCATATTTTTGCTTTGTTTGTTTTGATTTTAAGTCATATAAACCTCAATGGTTTATTTAATGCCGACAAATTTTTATTTCTGATATTTTTTTTTCCAAAAATGTATTGTTGGAAATAATTTTGTTTGTAATAATTTTCCTTTAAAAATGTATTGTGGGTAATAATTTTTCCTTCAAAATTGTATCTCCAATAATATTTTCTCCTTCAAAACTATATTGCTGGTAATAACTCTTTCTTCAACAATGTATTGCATTTTTTCCTCAACAATGTATTGCTGTTAATAATTTTTCCTCAAAAATATATTGCTGGTATTAATACCTATTTTTACACCTCCACGGCATTTTAATCCCAGTTTGGGGAGATCAACTTTTTGCCCATTGCTGTTACCCTGACAGGTTGGACCTGGGAACACCAGCAATAAAGATGTGGTTCCACACTCCTCAAAGCTTCAATCAGAGGCCTTGCTGTTGCATGTAGTTTAATGTTATAGCCAGAACAAACGCTTTTGGTCATCTATAATTTTGGAGGTGTTCCCATTTTATTATCAGCATAGATATCCATAAAAAATCGCTGTATACTCAGGAAGAGTATTAACGTGATGTAGAAAAGAAGTTGAACCAGGAAACGAGCCTTGGGGACTCCTTCTTTAAACAAATGGGCACAAGACGAATTGGCCCTTAGCAACTACCTTCAGAGACCTATATTCATAGGTTGGACAAACATTTGAATACATCAAGAAAGCATTCTACATATCTTTTATGAATTTCCATTGAAAATCGATAGAGATTTTACTGAATTCTCTGTGAATTTCTGGGATGAGGATTTTTCAATATTTGCATTAATAATACGCAAATTATTGTCCCCATCGTTGCTGTTATTATCACAACTTTCATCGGAAAATTAACGACACAGGACATGGAATCAATGGAAATGGGACAAACAAGGACTGAGCAGTACTAAGAACTAGACGAGATATCCTCAAATATGGCCCGCAAGGCAAGGGCAATATGCCACTTTACGAATATTTTGCTTAAAAGAGTCATTTGCAAATACCCTGAAGTCAGTGTGATATATATATATATATATATATATATATCATTTGGAGACAGTACTGTTTTGCTGTATCACAGCTCCTCAATGCGACTAGACAAACGAATGCCTCAAGCCCGGATCGAAACCCAACCGATTTGATGTCAGTCAGAGATTCTAACACTGAGCCATCTTACATATATATATTACGGAAAGGAAACATACCTCTTTACAATCGTATTAAGAGAAACAAGGGGAATGGGTAAGATAAACAAAAAAAACAAACAAAAAAACATTAAAATAGCCAAGACAAAAACTCGCCGAAGTGTGCCATATTATTTTTAAAGTAAAAAAAAAAAAAATGGCAGACTTCGGTGAGTCTTTGTCTTGTTGTCGACAACTTTAAATTTACCATAACATTTGTACTTTTAATCGTAACGATACTTTTTTATCTGACATTTTGATTAATAAAATTGTTCCCTGTATTAGATTAGGAATGCTATTTAGTTTTATGGCACCAAAGATTTTTTTTCATATATCCCTATATATATATATATATATATATATATATATATATATATATATATATATATATATATATATATATATATATATTTATAACAAAAAATAAATTAATCATAAAATATGCTTTTTTTCTAATTCTAAGTATGATAAAACTGAATATTTCAAAGCATGTTTAACTCCATTTGACCTTATGCCAGATTCAATTAAAGTAATTATTGCAGTTTATTACACGAAAATATTATATATTTTAATATCTGGTTAAATATTTTAAAATCCTGATTTTGACTTATAAATATGGTATTTTAGAATTTTGAAAACTCCCATTTTAAGTAAATTAAATATAAAATAAATTTACGTTAACCTAAAGCAATAAGAAAAGAAAAGAAACCTTTTTAGTTTCTTGTTCAAAAAAAAAGAATTCTGCTAAATTATTACAGATAAGACATTCTAACTTAAAAAGAACAGTTAATTAAAACCTTTACTTTCACGGTGAGAACACCTTTTTATCTTGTTAAATTTCTGGTTCTGAAGCAATAGAGTCGTGCTTTAACATTATGCAATGTCCTTGATATTTCACAGACAATTTCATAAACAGCCAAATTATCAATCCTTACCGATTTCTATTCACCCACAAAAAATCTTTCATCAGTTCTGCATGCAACATCTTTATTCCCATTGAATAAAATAATAGCAATGTGTCTTCCGCTTTGATTTAACATAAACGTATTTTCTTTGTTTCTATTGGATAAAAGTTTGATGACGTATAATTAAATTTTCCAATGTTGCATTCTCTTTATCTCCTTTACATCAAAATTAATATTCTCTATTTAAGCATATACTGATAGAAACGGACAGAAAATTTAATTCGAATCACTTTAAATTCGTATACATTAATGTATCTTCTAAAACCTATGAAAAAGTCACATAATTCGGAATAAATCATTTGATATCTTGAAAGTCTAATGCATGTATAAAATCAGAATCATTATCTCTATGTACTGCGTTCTTTTGTTTGGCAGCCTACCATTCTAATTATTTTAAAAGATGTTTAAAAAAGAATTAGTTATTCTACTCCAGATAACGATCAAACTATGTTTATGTTAGGCATACCAGATTACGAAAAATGGCCGCCAATTATGAAATGTGTAGTGATCATATCAATAAATTTTCTAGTGATAAGATTCAATGAGACCATAAAAACATGTCGGGCTATTCTAAAATCAGATTAATAACCATGCCAATTGTAGAGCCATCTTCTAAAATGTTAATGTTAGGCAGGCAAAAAGAATCAATATCTACTCTCTTTATTGTAGCTTCGTGTCAATTTCTTTTGTGTTGGTAAATATCGAGGCGTTGGCAACAAGATTGAATCCATTAATCTGAAATGCAATCTTCTAAAATTTAGATTCCCTAAAGACTTTATTATTCTGTGGATATCATTTTGATTTTATTATTATTATTATTATTATTATTATTATTATTATTATTATTATTATTATTATTATTATTATTATTTCGCCTGAAAACGTGGATACGACAAAAGGCTGGAGATTGAAAAATGGCACCGGCTGTTCAGTACCTTTGGACTGACCAGGCACATTTTCATTATGATTCGATACGTGCTCAGATTATACGGGCATAACATCAACATAACGATATCCACAGCGTCAACAAACACCAACGGGCATGATTTCCACTCATTTCACTAGCCACAATTTATACTAATAATTTTGCTGTTTATTACTTTTCGACTATACTGTCTGGCAGGCATGCAGTGTCACTGACGACGCACGCCCTTTCCGTTTTATCCATCAACATGGTTATTATTATTGCGTGTAGTAACATTTTGCCAGAGAGTGATTTTAAATGCCTACTTACCAAGTCCCTTCCGAGGTCAATGAATACAATGGGCACTCTACGTGTGTTATCTATGCATGTTTGGTTAGTTTCGTTTAAGTGGAGAGTGCTTGCACATAAAATATGTAGTTCAGCACAAAGAAATCTTTTGTAGTTCTGTGATGCTGATATGTCCAGAAATTTACTCACAAGATTTTCGATGCCCTTCTTTACCATACCAAAATGCCCTTATCACAACAGGGATAATTGTAGTTTTAAGTTTTCACATTTTTCCATTTGCAGGTCCTTATAATTTGACAGTTTTGAAATCCTTTTCTGGAAACATTGTTATCCTGTAAGCAAGATTTGTTGGCAGATTATTACAGCAGTTACGTGAAGAGCGTGATTTAAGACAAAAAAAATGAAAAAAGAAAATGTGTTTGACAATCTTAAATAATATTTCGTTATAGATTTTTTTTTAAAAATCAACTATAAAAATAAATGAATCTAGAAAAAATTATAAGTCTTTGTACAAACGTTGCTTGTCTTGTAAATAAATTAAAAACGCTTGTACTGCTAAAGAACGCGTTAATTGAATGATACGTCATCAGTGTGAAGTCATGTAACTGAAACGTGTTTAACATGATGGTGACCTTGCTCATCTAGGAATTTTCTGTTAGTTGATTAATTACTAAGACAAATCACTCAAACAACTTAGTATAAATCTTACAGAACTCACCTGTCATTATTATTATTATTGTTATTATTATTATTATTATTTTCTTTGATTTCTGGCGTTTACACATTTCTTTCCGGGGCCCGCCCAGGGACCTAAGGTTAGAAATGGCATCATGACACTTTCCACTGACAAAAAAAAAAAAAAAATAAATAAATAAATGAATACATAGATAAAGCCCTTCGTAAAGTGTAGGCTGTATTTGTCAGAACAATTTTTTGTATCTCCTTTGGGCATGGACTTCCAGGAATCCCTTCAGTTAGTCTACTGCAATCTTTTCCAACCAGTCCTAGGGCTTCAAATACAACAGGGATTGTTGATGTTCCCATATGCCACATTTTCGAGATTTCTATTTCATGGTCCTTATATTTTGACAGCTTTTATTATTATTATTATTATTATTATTATTATTATTATTATTATTATTATTATTATTTCTTTCCTCATTTCTTTCCGGGTTCCAACCAGAGAGCTAAGGTGAGAGATGCCATCATGATATTTTACACTAAGCATTTTTTGAAGAAAAAAAAATCTTAAGATCATACATATTTTACATAAATCGGGAGATGTACTTTCGAGTGTATTTTTTAAGGCTTGGGCTACTATGAATCCCTTCAATAAGTCTATCGGAAACTTTTGCCATCAATCCGACAGTTTCAATTACAAGCGGAATTACTGATGTCACCATATACCATATAATTCTTCTTCTTATTATTATTATTATTGTTGTTGCTGTTGTTGTTGTTGTTGATGTTGTTATGATTTCCTTTGAATTTTGTTGTAGACACATTTTCTTCAAGAGAAATAAGGTTTGAAATGGCTTCAAAACATTTTCCACTGATCATTTTCGTAAAAAATCAGAACTAAGGTCACAAACATTATTATTATTATTATTATTATTATTATTATTATTATTATTATTATTATTATTATATTTAGAATTCAGTTATGATCACACTACCTACCAAATCTGCAGGAAGAACTAAGACAGGGTCTGTTGTTATGGCTACATATCATGATCTTTTTTCTAACTCCCATAATATCACTAGCATTCCATGGACAAAGATCTTGTTAGTGTGTGGGCTGTACTTATCGAGACAATGTTTTGTATTTCTCTTAAGCTGGGATTTTTTCATTATTATTATTATTATTATTATTATTATTATTTGTTCAGTACAATCCTTTTGAAGGGCCATTACCGGAGATTTGAAGTAAATCAAGACATTTAACAAAGTAATTCTGTATGCGTAATTTCTGATATTAAACGCTACATAACATGTACAATATGAATATTTTGTTTTATATTGATAATTCTCTCCTGATTAAACAAGCAGTTTCGCATGGTGAAAACTTTGAATCTCTTGTTAATGTTCTTATCTGTACCTTTTTTTGATCGAACCCAATGCTCCATTTCTTATTGGTATAGCAATAGTGTATATTCTAATAGTCTGAATGTTCAAGTCACAAATAATTGTGAACTCATGCCTTTCTGCGACGGTATCAGAGTGATGTTCATACCATTGTTTAATTTGTGATAGTAATACTGATATAACTTCCAGTGAACACTGCCCAATTTTATCAATTCGATCTTTGTATTCGGTAGCAAGATTGGACTGCCAGTCACTAAGTAGTCAATAGTCTCGTATTATTATTCTTCTTATTATTATTATTATTATTAGTAGTAGTAGTAATAGTAGTAGTAGTAGTAGTATTTGAATAGCGCCTTCGAATATCTTGTTTCTTTCGTTGCTATCAGAATGTCGAGGCCACTCGACTTAATAGACAGTCTGGAATAATATTAGTCGTAGGAGATAGGCAGAGATATCTTATTCTAGGTTTATACAAATCTAAAGTAAATGCGACACACGACCAGTATGCATGATGAAAAGATACTGGCCTGCATGATAGTTACCAAGTTACTTATCTGTTTAGCTTGTCCCTTTCACTGACACAGCCAATCACTTTTAATACATGCGCCTAATATTTTAAGGACATAGTTCTCAAAGTGCTATCATCATAATCTCGATGGTACTCAATTAAAGACTAAGCTATTCATATACTCACAGAAGTACAAACTGTAGACTAATCACAGTATATGCACACGCATATATGCAGTGTCTGTGTTATGGTTGAGTTTGGCGCTACACATTCATTTTGGTTCAGTTAAAGTCTATTCTGGAAAATGCACACTCACACATATATTGTCTACTTGATGCTTGAGTCTGACGCTACCCAGCAATATCCATAACTTTATTAACGGTTGAGATAGTTGGGTTTTATTCCTACTGCTGCCAGAGAAAAGTGCGAGAAGCTTCGTAAAAAATACTTTTTAGATCAACGTTCCATTCAGACATCTGGTCTTTCCTAACGAAAAAAAAATGCTTACAGCTAGGCGACCGTCACGTTTATTGCATGCCTCTATCCATATTTTTACAGTAACCGCTGTGCAAGATTCTAATGGTGTCGCCAGAAGGTCTCTTGGCGAATTAAATCACATTGTGTTGTGCTCACTCAGTGATGGGAATTATTCCTCCTTTCATGGAAGCGATGTATGCTTGCATGCACCTCACAGAGTTAGGAATAGACTTTATGATTTAGGGGGTCCCAAGTTGTTTAGTTTAATCATATTACCTGATGCAAGGCAATAAAGACACTTAGACACAAGTTGTTTGTTTGAAAGAGTGAAAAAAAGGGAAACATTATTAAGGAGCAATAACAATAGAAGAGTAATCAGATGGACAGTAGATAACGATTGACATTGCATTTAAACTTTCGAAGATAAAATTATTACCTGATGCAAGGCAATAAAGAGGCTTAGACACAAGTTGTTTGTTTGAAAGAGTAAAAAAAAGGGAAACATTATTAAGAAGCAATAACAATAGAAGAGTAATCAGATAGACAGTAGATAACGATTGACATTGCATTTAAACTTTCGAAGATAAAATTTGGCTGGAAAGCATGGAACCGGAAGATTATTCCACAAGCGAGACTTGCGAGAAAAGAAACTGTTAGCAAAGAACTAACGGTTACATCTAGCCATATCAAGTGATGAGACATTGCCGCCAAATTCATTAAGTCGAGGTACAATAGCAGAGAGTTAATCCGAACAATTACCTTGAGAATATTTATAGAAAGGGCACTGGGAAGCTACATTACGGCGGGGGAAACGCGACTGAAGCCGGAAATCCAGGTCAGGATCATTAATATTGCCGATTCTTTTTGTATTTTATCAAGAATCTCTAAGTATACAACATAAGCACCGAACCAGACGTGACAACAATCTTCAAACAAAGACAATTGATAGACTTATAAATATGTAATGTAGATTCAAGAAAGAAAATTTCCCTGGCATGACACAGGGAAACAGTTTTTTTAGCAGCGGACCTAGAAATGGATTCACTATAATCTTTTCACCTCATGGCAGCCGAGAATTTTATCCTGAGAATATGCAACGAGTCTCATGGATGCTGTAACTCTCGTTCAACTTTGGTGTTTGTGTAGAACCGGCTGAACATTTGCCATATAAGCTCAGATATTGTCCAACCCATTCTTCTGGAATTTGTTCAACAGAAGGTCTATTTTCAGCACTTGCTTGATAATGGATGTCCGTATGTTTGTCTATGATACTCTGCACAATTTGTGACGATATCCATGGCTAATATATAACGAATATGATGAGACGATGCCTGATGCTATCAATTAGCCCACCTGCAACTATGAAGCTTCATTGTATGAACAGGAGAATAAGGCGGAATATAATGTTTCAGCGCTTGTTGTGCAACTATACAGGACTCAACATCCAATTACGCTGTACAATATACTAATATCGTGTATTGTGTACTTTTTACACACTCCGGCGCGTACTGGCCAGTATGTATGATAATTTATTGTAACCCCACTATATGAGCTGTATGTTTACTCTTGAGTAAATTGAAACATATATCAAGTTTATCAGTTACGTAATATCAGTTCTCCTGTATGGCAATGAATGCGGGACAATTTTATCGAAGTTTAAGAGAAAATGGAAACAATATGGATACCTATACTCAACATCAGGAAGTATTTTTACCAAGCTGCTCGGACTTTTCTCTGGCAGCAATAGGAAGAAAACCCAAACTATCTCAACCGTTAATAAGGTTATGGATATTGCTGGTCAAACTCAAGCATCAAGTAGACAACACCAGGAAGAGACATTTGAAATTTTTAAGGAACATAATGAGGAAAGAGGGAATGGAAGATGGAGACGCACACCTTAATAAATAATTTCGAGACAATAATGTATTCTTAGAGTTCGAAATAAATTAAACCAAATACTAGGTTTTTCTACTGGACTTCTTTTCTGAGAATAACCTACCATACTGTCTGGTGGAATTCTCGATTCTCATCTCATAAGCGAGTAGAATGTTTACGTCAAAGTAAGAGGGGTGAAAATAAATTTGATGCTTGGGCCGAATCCAGCTACTTCTTCAGATAAATCTTTCAAAAGGAATCTATATAAACGTAATTTCTTTGGTTATTGTCACTAATAGTTTCGAGTTTGAATTTATTTTTTACCTGCCATTAACTGAGACATCATAGTCATATTTTCTCAAGCTACAAAGTATGTTACACGAAACTTACCTTTTGCCGAAATATATTTAAAACCGATTTGTCTTTTTACTTCCAAACAAACCAACTAATCAACTGGAAAAGATTCACATCTATGAAATCCCTTCTGATGCGTCGACCAAATCACAACAGGTCCAAGGTCTAATATACACAGAATCACATAAGTACTTTCATTTTACAAAATTCGAATTCAATGTATAATAGTTAAGGAACCTTTTCTTAGAGAAATTGCATCAATAAACTTCTACAGTGAATGTTTAAGTTGCAGTGAAAAAAATATATATTGGGTAATATTCTCATAATGATAGAACGTGGCCTCTAGTAAATTATTTTGTATAAGTGCTAATGTTTTCCTGAGACAATGTGCATTTCGAATTAGAGGTACGTAATTATTTTGAAGCACATCAGCATGTTCAACCATGTGCCTTCCATCGTTGCTTGTAATTGATATCTAACTTAAAATCTTATGCAATGCATTAACTCGAAAAACAGTATTTCGAGAAAACAATCATAATCTTTGTGAGAACAATTTCTATAGATGAATTATTTGTTTAACTTCTTGTTCTCAAAGGAATGAAGTTTGTTAAACCTGTATAGTAAATATTCAAAAGATTACCACCATTGTTTGGTAAATGTTTGTTACTGGTTCGTAAACTAACTTTATGATGTAATAAAAAGAAAGAAAGTGAAATAACAAGTAACATTGACTTATGCGATGCGACGGATAGCGCTGACTGTTTCATTTTCTACGACTTATCAACACTTTGTAGGTTATATAAAGCCAGAATAAACTTTTAAATTGTAAGAACTTTTTTGACATGATAATAATTTAGTGATACATGTCTTACTAATTAACTTAGAAGTAGGGGAGAAGCGGGGAATTCATAATTTTCTCAAGGTTGTATGTGCGAAAGGGAATAGATCGAAACCAAATAGAACTCGTCTCTCCGATTAACAGCCATTACCAATTGCACTAGAGTTCGCATATCCAAACCGACAGCACCTGATATTTCGAAGCGCTCACCCGTCTAGGCAGTGACCAGCCGTTGTTGCTTAACTTCAAAGATTATACGAGAACCTGTGTTTCAACGGGATATGACCATAATCCCACCATTTTTAGTATGCTTTAACAAATTGTTGAAACAGTCTATAGAAGAATTTGATGAAGGTTACATAAATTAAGTGATCAACTTGATCAACATAGAATAGAATGAAGTAAATTATATGCATATACCTGAGCAACCTATAAGATCATGCATTACAAAAGCTAAGGAATATCGACTTATACACTCAGTCCGCTTTGAAGAAAGTTGGTTCACTGTGTCATGCGAAATAATTTCTCTCACCCGAATATACCGTGAACCTTTATAAGCCTAATATTTGTCTCTACATTGAATATTATGGTAATATCTAATCTAGTGCTTTTAATATCGATCTAGAGATTTTGAAAAAAAAATATCTAAAGAATCTGCAATTTTATCGGTCCTGACCGGACATCTCGGCTTCAGTCACTTTTCCATTGCTTTAATGTATCTCCATATGTCTTTACTTATTTTTCATGGTAAAGTTTTTGATGAGCTTTGCTACGTTGACGTCATAAACTTAAGCGTAATAATAGTTTGGCAGCTAGATCTCACTATTTTACTGTAGAAATTGCGATTTTTAACCGTAAGTTGTATTCTAATAGTCGGCTCCTGATGAACATTCTTATGGCTTCCGGCTTTCCTGTCAACTACAATCTACAAAAATTAAATGAAATGCCATTCATCATCTTGTCTGTCTTTGGATCCGCTTCATTTTATTTTCCCCAGTAACGTTTTTCTTTTTCATCTATGGAACCCTCTCCGAAGTTTCGGCATCACTGATAAATACAATCTTCAAAAAAGGTAATATAACGTCAATAGTCATTTTCTGTCTCAATTAATCCTGTTCTTTATATTAGTCTTTCTCTTCTTCGTAGCTTTATCACCCTGAACTGAGATGTCTTTCTTCTTTTATGTGTTGTGTCTTTTCAGGACGTAGGCGATCATGGCCTGTCGCCTCCTATTGTCCTTTGTAGCTCTTAAAACTTTTGTCTTTTTGTTATTTCTCCCAGAAACTGTTCTGCCATCCACTTGCTTAAGCCCGTTAAGTACGCCACGCTTTGCTTTCCCATGTCCCTCTTTCTATCTATCAGTTCTGGGATTATAAGATGTTCCACCCCTTCTTCCTCATTACGTGTATCACAAATTTCAGCTGCATCTTCCTGATGTTAAGTGTAAGTTTCCTCTTTGTTTCCATTCTCTCCAAAACCTCGTCGTTTTTCATATGTTCGGCCCATGGTACCCTTAGTATCATTCTGTAAAAAAAATAAAAAATCTGTTGCTTCGAGTCTCTTCTTCACTTTAGAAGACATTGTCCAGCATTCACTACCGTACAAGATGACAGATATCACGTAACACTTCAGCATTCTTTTCTTTTTTTCCAACGAAAATTTCCTGTCTTGTAATACCCTACTTAACATTTGGAATGCGTCATTGACCATCTCAATACGTCTTCGGATCTCAGTATCGTACGTTCCGTCCCCTGTTAGAACACTTACCAGATATTTAAATATTTGTACCTGCTTGATTTTAGTGTCACCGACCTGTAAATTATATTTTAGGCTCTCCTTTTTGCTGATGACGATACATTCCGTCTTCTTGTAGTTTAGGCTTAGCCCCTTCTTCCTTTCCTTCGCTACCTTCTGCAGGAGGTTTTGTAGTTTCCTTTACGTGGCTGCTACTGTTTTAAAACTAACTGAGAAAACAATTCAAATTGTAATCCCTTATCGCCATATGCGTCTGGATCGACTGAACTGGATACAGTCCAGAATTCAACCAAACTTGCTGTGTCGTTTCTTCTATCGTCAATAAAGAAAATTTCATAGATTCACGCTGGTAATTTAATTGAAATTATTCAGTTCTTAGTATTATTAATGTATACTAAATAAGAATGTACCAAATAGTTATACACCAGATTTAAGTCACTTAGACACGGTGGTTAGGAGCTGTATGAAAGGGATGGCCTTAAACTTTCCACTAAGAATTTTACTTTTCCTGCCATGGTGTTAGTAGTGGTTGAATAAAAATATTCAAGCTAATATCTCTGCAAAACACTTGGCCTAATATATCTTATTTTCATCTCCTGGGATATTCCGTCAGTGGTAACATTGAGAGGAAACCCGATCAGAAAGCCTTTAATATAAATGGCTTGTTGAAAGCCGCAGCCGTTGACGTGATGAAAAAGATTAAGAAGAACCATAAGACAAGAGCATGTAATCGCTTCCGAAGTGTATTATAGTCCATACTTTTAGTATACTGTAGGGCGGTTTTATTAAATAACCACTTTTAATTGTTTCACAGATTGAAAATAAAGTTATTTTCTCCCGAGATTTCTCCGAATTTCTTTTTGGTCACGTGTCCTAAAAAGTCTGTGAATCAAAGCCACCAGAATGACCAGGAGTCGTTTCAAAATCTAAACCAAAAATATAGAGTTTGAATATTTTATTAGACTTTAGCAAATGGGTGTGTTCGGTCATTTTCGGCAGCACTCGTAATCCAAATCAGGTATAGAGTACTTTCATTATTGTCAAAGATTCTTGATGTAAGACAAAATAAAAGAAATCGTACTTTAAGAATTACGTTGGCAAAAAAAAAAACATCGTTCATTTTATACGAGGCTTTATTTCACTGCACAACAGGAAGGAACCAGAGCCCATGGTGCCTCATTTAAACGGGTAACTCTTGATATCTCTTGCAATTACACCATAAGATAGTTTTGTGCTCACGTGCAATGTTGTTCAATTTGCTCTTGAGTTCGCTAATATTTAGATATAACATATATATACAAAAAAAAAACCCGAAAATTCCTTAAAAATATGATATTTCGGAAAAGAAATAAGAATTACATGGAGTTTGTTTCCATTTAAATTGCATTACATTTAAATTTTTACATATATCCTTATTTTTCTTATCTTCATTGCTTGTCGCAGTTATGAGATGACTTCTGGCCTTTACCTTTTATTGCATAATGTGGAAAGATTACAATTAACCAGAGAAACGAGAGGTTAATAATTAAACAACAAGGTGATTAAAAAATGCTTGCTTTTTTTTACTGAAAATGTAAATTAATGAAAATTTTCATCCTCAAGTCACACCATCTCTCTCTCTCTCTCTCTCTCTCTCTCTATATATATATATATATATATATATATATATATATGTGTGTGTGTGTGTGTGTGTGTGTGTATTTCATTGCTTTAAACGTTATTATAGCGTATACTTCAGGGTTGAAATAGACGCATCATTTTTTTTTTACTTAAACAGTGTATTACATTAATTGACCTGCTCATTCGAGAAAAGATAGCAAAGAAAATGAATTCTCCCTAAAGAAAGTCGAAAACTTGGACATAATTCTTCGAAAACGTACTTTGATCCATTTCTGACAGAATTCACATCCTTATCTGAGAAGGATTATTCGCAATTTGGAAAAAGTCAATCAAGGAAATTAATTGATGTAAAGAGCCTATTGTATATATATATATATATATATATATATATATATATATATATATATATATATATATATATGCCTGGGCTTGTTAGGGCCTGAAATAAAGACCCAAAGAGAGGAATTGAGTTAAATATATATTAACAGAAACAGCAATACAAACATATACAAACGAAAGTGTCGGACCAAGAATGTTCGGTCCGACTCTCAGAGCTGACTGCTGGAATCTTCCCTCTCCAAAAGGAAGTATCTGCTTCAATTTATAGCTGGGAGTGTCCATGCATACATGGCTAAATTGCCATACCACACACACACACACACACACACACATATATATAATATATATATATATATATATATATATATATATATATATATATATTTATATATATATTGTATGTGTATATATTTATGGGGCACTGTACTGAGGTTATCTGAATACTTGGATGAGTATCGCTGCGGAACTGAGTGAGTAGCGACGCTATATCGAGTCTATTTTGTGTCTTCTTCGTTACCGAGGTCCGTGGTACAGTTGGTACGACGTTTACGTTTTATCAAAACGCTGATGAGTCCCAGATAGGACGAAACGGCCGTCCAGTGCTTTCTGCATTCTGTTGAGAATTATTATAGGCTCGAAGAATTAGTATATATATATATATATATATATATATATATATATATATATATATATATATATATATATATATATATAGAAAAAAAATAATGGTCAGATTTGAACTGGACCAGAAAACAGTATTAATAAAAAGTGCTCAATAAACGCATAAAAAAATTTAAGTTTAATTTACAGAACTTTTAATTATAACAAATTAGGAGATCAGTTGATTCCTCTCCGTTGGTTTTAGCCTTTCGGTGTCTACATGTGATTTCAGTCAATTGTTTTAACTAATGCTTTATTTAAAATAATTTAAGGAACGCTATATTATATGAAAATAAATAAATTATCGCCCGACGTGAGGTGTGGTAGAAGGGGGAGGAGGGGAAAGCAAGATTTTTGGAAATGTATCAGTAGGGTTTAAATGAAATATATATATATATATATATATATATATATATATATATATATATATATATTTCTTTTCAGCCCTGTTCATATGAACTCAAAAGGAAGTTTTTACTATGTATGCAATGGGTCATAATTTCTGTTCTCTCATTCAAAAAGTTTCCTTGGTCTGGAAATGATATTATAGCTAACTTTTCTTGTTCACAAAGTTTGCAGACATTACTATAATTTTTTTAATATTTGGCATTTGAAAATATTGTCCTGTTTACAATCGGCTATCTTTATTTTTTCCTTTAATTTCCCCACATGGTTAGCAAGTCTAATAGAATTCCTGCGACATTCTATTTTGCAAGGTGACGAGATTATTCCACCTCTTGAAGTTCCCTTCAGAACACCCTATATACACGATTTGAATTTAGATAGATAGCAGTATAGATAGATAGATAGATAGATAGATAGATAGATAGATAGATAGATAGATAGATGTGTGCATGTGTGACATGTGTAGAAATATAGCCACGCTATTTCTTTCACTACAGGTTTAGAACCACTTTTGACTGAAATTATGACTATACATGTCGATTAACATATTCTCCAGGAATTAAATGATCAACGCATTTACCACGCAATAGCAGGATAAGGTTTTGAGTAAAAAAAAAAAAAAAAAAAAAATACGCCTATCGTGCACATATTATTATAGTGCATTTAACCAAACGTTGTTGACTTTAAATGCGTCTAATTCCGGTGACTGCTGTCCATAAGGGAAACGTCTTCACAACATATATTTACAGAGGAAAAAGAAATTAGTCTCGATTATGGTAAAAAAAAAGTGACTCCTGTTCTTATTTATACAGTGTAACCCGGATATAAGAGAGTTGGCGGGACCGGATAAGAAGTCTCTTATATCCGGGTTTCTCTTATATCCGGGTTTGGTCTATTTTATATACATTAACACAGGGTCTAATTTGGGACCAGAGAAAATCTCTCTTATATCCGGGTTTCTCTTATATCCGGGTTTGGTCTATTTTATACACATTAACACAGGCTCTAATTTGGGACCAGAGAAAATCTCTCTTATATCAGGGTTTCTCTTATATCCGGGTTTGGTCTATTTTATATACATTAACACAGGCTCTAATTTGGGACCAGAGAAAATCTCTCTTATATCAGGGTTTCTCTTGTATCTGGGTCTCTTATATCCGGGTTACACTGTAATTAATAATAGTATCGTATTAAAATATAATTTCTTTCAAGGCTGATGAATCATTGTAAACAAAATGTAACAAATTACCTACCGAATGGGAGACGAATTCTCGAAGACCCCCAAAAAGTTGCGTGATGCATCTGACAAGATACATTTATAGGGTTAGAAAGAGAAGAGGAGATAAAATAACGCTACGTGATAGGGTCCACATTTTAATAATCTCATAATTCCTTCAAGTTAATTAATACAACATACTTTACATTGAAACAGGAAATTAAATGTCATGATAGGGAATGAAACGCAGACCACAGTATCTCCGATATAAAGGCGCAAAGATACATGGATTTGCCAGGAAACCACGGAGGTAAACTAAGTACACTTCAGGTGAAATGATCGTAAGGAACCCGGTGTAATACCACACCTCATCTTTCAATAAAGCCTCGGAGTCGATTCTACTGCTTGTACAGAGGCACTACTTAGTATTCTGGATCAAATTATAGCTGCGCGTGTTCAACCTGGAATCAGCTCCCTTTCACGTAATCTGGAAATAGATAATCAAGAATCTTTGGATCGTGTGAAATTAAACATAGGGCCTCTCTCCTCCTGGAATATTATATCCGGGGCGATTTTGTCAGAGAAACAAAATAGCAAACGCACAATATTAGGAATCATTCCGATTGTTGTCACCGTAAACGTCATGGATATCATGAATTGATACGGGCATTCAGTTCTTTTGGAGACCAAATCATGACTCACCTGCTGATTTATTCATATAGGATTTATTAACTAAAGCTTTCGCTGTTTTTATTCATTCTTATTTATTTCAGATGACCACGTGTATAAATTATCTTGGAAAAGAGCTAATATTTTCATTGAATTTGATTTTCGTTTTATTATAACATGTTTAGAGTTATCTGGTGCACACTGTTTATCTCTAAGTAAAATGAAATCCGCTAACATATATAGAATGTAAGCTTATATATCAATAACGTAATAATGTTCTTAAAATGTATGTGAAGCCAAGGGTAATATAAATCCCATTGATGTTTGCTCGTTGTCAACTCAGAATTAAATCTCCGTTTCAATAAAAAAATAAGGTGTATTTGAATTAGCTTCCAGATTATGTTTTCAATGAAACACTACGCAGTTTTGCCTTCTCATTCGCTGGTGTTGTTATCATCATTATTATTATTATTATTATTATTATTCAGAGTGACAGTATTGATTTTATGTACTCGCATACAAAACATATATCTTAAGGTTTTTCATACAGTATGTTTCTAAAGGATATTTCTGTCCCCACCGGCTTAGATTCCCTTTGACCCTACACACTGGTATTGGTTCATAAATGTAAAAAAAAGCATGGATTTTTTTCCTTGACTGTTACAGAAAACCAGCTTTGAGTGTATCAAAAGAAAGTTGAGACAGCGACGGGGACTGTTTTTATCTGATATTTTATTGATCAGAGCCTTCAAATCGAACAGTTGAAAATGGAGAGGTTTAAAGAAAGCATAAATAAAATAAAATCCGTCGGTAAAAGAATAGTCCGATTTAAAAATGAGGACACCTTAGACGAAATCCGATAAGGAAAGGTCAAGGGATCTGATCTGGTGTCTTAGTGACGCCCTGAGGAGACCAAGAAGATTTAACTACCGGATAACGCAAGATTTCACATTTGCCAGCCAAAGAAAGAACCTTGGAGACATGATTTAGTTGTCGATATGGATGTCCTAGAAACTTTATCTTTGCGAGAAGTGGAAAAATGCAAAGTAACGTTATTCGAATAATGGATTTGGGTTTTCTACCGAAAAAAAAACCTTTAAGTTAATTGTTGCGTACAGATTCTATTTCAATTGCTGCCAACAAAATCTATTCAGGTTTTGACCATTCCATTTTGCGCTTTCTTGTAAGAAAGAAACCTT
Source organism: Acanthosepion pharaonis (assembly GCA_903632075.3). NCBI lineage: Eukaryota > Metazoa > Mollusca > Cephalopoda > Sepiida > Sepiidae > Acanthosepion > Acanthosepion pharaonis. The sequence continues at coordinate 3,270,021 of CAHIKZ030004979.1, read as the reverse complement.
TTATTACTATGCTAACGTTCT
>CAHIKZ030004979.1:3190000-3267500 GCA_903632075.3 Acanthosepion pharaonis | reverse complement strand
AATAGTATATTACATATAATTTGATCAATCGTGATGAAGACGTGTGGAGAACCGACAATTTTTTTCAGAAGAATATCATCATACTATCTATCTATCTATCTATCTATCTATCTATCTATCTATCTATCTATCTATCTCAGTATTTTCTTATTAGATACGCCTATATATCTAAATGTCGATACAATTACGGTGTGTCATATAATACGTACACTACATTTGAAAAAAGATATTTCCAATTTTACCATTATTAATCACATAGATGGGTTCATATATATATATATATATATATATATATATATATATATATATATATATATATATTTGTGTGTGTGTGTTTCGTTAAAAACGACAAAAAAGCTACTACGATTAAGCTTTTTTTTAATTTTTCTTGTGTGCGAACAAGTGTTTTCTTTTTTTGGACTGTGTAGAAACTATCCAAATGTTATATAATTCCGAGAGCTTTCGACGCTACTTTTAACCACTATGTTGTTTTTATTTTTAAAATTTCATTGAGTGTGTGCGTTTTGTGTATGTTTTAGTGTTATAGGCATGTTTTATTTTACAAACCTTGTGGGCGTCTTCGTAGTTAATATTATTAAGTGTTGGCTTTTTTTTTGCATATATATATATATATATATATATATATATATATATATATATATATGTGTGTGTGTGTTTGTGTGTGTGTGTGCGTGTGTATGCGTGTGTGTAAAAGAGAGAGTGAATTACATTGTTAAAGATTTTGTGTATATAGGAACAATACTAAATTTTGGAGATAGCGAAAATCTTGCAGAAAATGACATAGAAATCAAGACTATATATATATATATATATATATATATATATATATGTGTGTGTGTGTGTGTGTGTGTGTGTGTGTGTGTGTGTGTGTGTGTGTGTCTGAGTGTGTGTGTGTATGTGTGTGTACTCGTACAACGCACACGTGTTGAGAAAACATACCGTTAGTGTGTTCATTATTGATATCACAGTATATAATTTGCTACGAAAATCTCTGCTGGAAATACATTTTTATTTAAGTTCCCTGAAATAACAATAAGAGCAACAGCAGCAAATATTTACAACTTCTCCTGATGAAATTATCATATTTATATGCCAAGATGTCAAATCTTATATTAAATCGGATTTCCATGACAAATTTCATAAGAGAATCCTTCAAGATGCAGTGATGAACTACTCTTATATGGAATATGATAATCACTTCACAAAAGTGTGTTTCAAATTAAGTTACCTTTAATAAAATATATATTTTACATACAGAAATGCATACACATGGACATATATATATATATATATATATATATATATATATATATATATATATATATATATAAAAGAGTGTTTCATTAAGACGGATCAAAATCAGCAGTAAATAAATCAGTGTTACTGGCGAAAATTCATGTATTTCTCAATTGGATCATGTTGTTTAAGTCAAGCAATTACGTGTGAAAAATAATATCGGCCAAGTATCAACCAAATGTGAAAGCAAAAGAAAAAAATCATTAGAGGCTTAAACTTAATTCACATTTAAATCGGTCCAAGTTTTTGAAACACCTCCACAATTCGCCCTTGCATGGAGTATTGCTGCCATATATGGTCTGGTGCCCCTTCTGTTTGCCTCGGGGTTATTGATAGGATCCAGAGGCGGATATGCAATGTAGTTGGCCCTGCTCTGGCGTCTCGTCTACAGTCTCTTTCTCACAGACGCGTCGTCGCCTACCTCTGCCTGTTCTACAAATACTTTCATGGTAATTGCTCCGAGGAGCTGCATTCGCTGGTTCCCAGACGTCATGAGTTCCAGCGCCCTACGAGGCTGGCATCCCGCTCTCACCCCTTTACTGTCGAAACTCTTAAATGTAGCCGTCTCTTCTACTCCAATAGCTTCATGTCTCGCACCTCTGTCCTGTGGAACTCCCATTCCTATTCCTGTTTCCCTGTGAGCTGTAATCTTCAGCTATTCAAGTGTAATGTCAATCGACATCTCCGGTTGCCTTGATTTATCCACTACCCTCATCCTTTCTTCTATCACTCCTATCTGATCTTGCTCTAAATTTTCTGTAACCCCTTGCGTCCTAGTGGCTTCCCGCCTTGCTTGGTGTGAAATGCTTAAAAATATATATATATGTATATATATATATGATTAAATCTAAAATAAAATATTTTAAATATTAATTATATTATAAAAATCTAAAAATAATTCATCGACAACAACATTTCTTCATTTTTCTTTATTATTGCATAACTTAACATCCGTCATAATTTGCCTATACTTTTCAATTAGCCAGATGAATAAATTTAGCGTTGCCTGAATTTCAATATTTGGAAAATCTAGCAACATTTTCACTTTCTTTTATAAATTCTTCTGGCAAAATAAAATCCGTACATTTGCCTTGATAATCAATCAGAAGACGAAACTCGTCAGCAAAGTTTACCTTTTGGCTTAATTCATATTGTCCTTTTGCAGGTATAGTTTTGGTTAGTTGTCAGAAATGTTGCATACACGGACGAATATATATATATATATATATATATATATATATATATATATATAAAATTTTTAAAGAAAAGACTTACATTTGAATTTCACAGATATCTTTAAAAATTTTACTTTATTATAATGCTCTGTATGATGTGTTATTATTCTTATACATTGATCTCTCTACTAGAACTTTAACTGTATATTCATTTCTTAGGAACTTCTCGGGCTTATCCACGTAATCAAAGGATTATATATATATATATATATATATATATATATATATATATATATATATATAAGCTACATTAATTTCTATGTCCATACATTATATTTTGAAAAAGTGCTCAATACAGAGTAAAGCATAATAATATTTATTAACAATTAAAACAAAAACATTTTATAAATCGATACATAAATGACATCATGTTTCAGCACTCTAGATGCTTCTTCAGATTGTATTAGTTAACTGGAGAATAAACGATCATTTTATGATTTAAATGCTGCAATACCCTCACAGGAAAGGTGAAGGGGAAAATGAAAAAAACTCAATTTCTAACACGATAGGGGCGACCTACATTAACCAATCAAATATCGGACCTATGATAATTTCGAAGTTAGCGTCCGTATTGGATTCCTATTGTCTGCACAACTTGTTTAAAATCAAACTGAGATGTTTACAAAGTATCAAGTTTATCGTATTCTTTAGTCTTGACTCAATAAAATAACATAAAATATAAATTATCAAGATGAAAGCAAAGTATAAGTTATTAAGAAGGTGCTATACGCTAACTTAAAACGGGGTCCACAACATGGTTACTTATTGTAGGCATAAAATTTATTTCTACCAATAAACCAGTTAACGCACCGTATCAATATCAACGGGCAGTGATAACTAGCTCCACAGGACAAACCTCGACAAGACTCGGTAGAGGAAGGAAAAGGAACAGCGGTTAGGTTTCATCTCGAACGAGTAAATCCAGAGTAATTAAGCTAATGTAACTTTTACGTTGTGAAACTCCTTTATCAGGTAAAGCATTCAAAATCCTACAATTTAATTATAATAGACCCAAAAATCAGAAAGCGGCAATAATAACGACCAATTTTAATTAATAAAAGGAGGAACGATCCGTCTAGGATGTTAAGAAGGAAAAATATCCCCTGCACGCAGCTATACGTAGCACTATGAAATCTTAATTAATCTCCCACCGACAAATGTCCTATTAGTGTTAACAATGTTATGGTGAACCTTAAAAAATCCGGCTTAAGTAATGGGAGCGTTACAAAGTTACAGACAACGATGTGTTAACAAATATTGGACTAATAAGGACTAATAAGGAAGCTATAATAGTGGGAATCTGATATAAAGCATCCACGTCAACAGTCTTACAAGACAAGCCTCAGCAAGCACAATGATAGCAACCGATAACCGACCAACACACGTATAAAAACTTACACACACACGCACACCAATATAAACAAATATCAGTATGCATCATAAAAATACTGCTACATAAATATACATATATGCATGTGTACAATATAACAAATAGATACATATCCATATACACTGATACTCATACATGTAAACATGTACATATATATATATATATATATATATATATATATATGTGTGTGTGTGTGTGTGTGTGTGTGTGTGTGTGTGTTTGTTATATTATATGATTGTTTCGTGACTGAGAGTTAAAAAGAAAAACAACGGACTCGATTGCAGTCCTTATTGTAGTACCTGCTCTGTGGCCTGATCCTGCTAAGACAAGCATAGTCCCCGATCCCGCGAAATCGTCTGCTAGGCATATATATATATATATATATATATATATATATATATATATATATATATATATATACACAAACATATATATATATATATACACAAATGCATGCACATGCACCCACACACAAATACAAGGTTACAAACGTGTACGCACACATATTAATATACCCGCAAGCATAACAAATATAAACGCAAACCAATACATAAACAAATACGTACTCAGCCGCTTAAAACTGTACATATACATGCAAGAATCCATACTGAAACATGTTTGTTTGTTTGTGTGTATATAAAAATTAAATTTTTACGTGTAAAGTGAAAAATGTTATGTACTGCAAATTTTTTTAATTTTATCATGCAGACACGCATGCAAAACTCAAGGGAGGTAACTAAGTTATTGGTCTTTTTTATGAGACTCTCATAATGACATTGTGCTAATGTCGAAAGTACTCGGAATAAAATTAATATGCATCAACATGGTAATTTTCTTTCTTCTTTTAATAAGGATATTAAAAAAATTGTCAGTAATTATGAGAGGATATTATTAAAAATAAGTAGACAAACTTTTCTGAATTATTTAATGTGATATGTCTTAATGAAAATACGCTGCCAAAATATACGCATTATATATATATATATATATATATGTGTGTGTGTGTGTGTGTGTGTGTGTGTGTGTGTGTGTGTGTGTGTGTAATATAATATAAGGCTTAATAGTTACTGAATTTTCAACAATATTAAAAAAGAAAAGTAAAGTATTATTAAGGCTAGGAAACAATAAATGAACAAGCATTAAAATTACAAATCGTTTAGAATAACGTCGCATTTAGCTTTTTGTCGGTCAAAGTGGATTGTAAAGTAACAGACCGGAATACTTTTCCAGAAGCGGGAAGTGCCAAAGAAGAAAAAAAAAACTGCTAACATGGAACTTATGGTTAAGTCCAGGCATTTCAAGTGTAAAATGATGAGAATTTATTTCCGATCTAGCGTTGAGTTTAAATTCGTAAAGTCGGCATACCAGGGAATTTTTCTCCCCGGAATCGATCCCTCAGATCTACAAATCAACAATTCGCCCTTGCATGGAGTATTGCTACCATATATGGTCTGGAGCCCCTTCTGTTTGCCTCGGGGTTCTTGATAAGCTCCAGAGGCGGATATGCAATATAATTAGCCCTGATCTGGCATCTCGTCTACAGTCACTTTCTCACAGACGCGCCGTCACCTCTCTCTGTTTTTTTACAAATACTTGCTCCGAGGAGCTGCATTTGCTGGTTCCAGACTTCATGAATTCAAGCGCCCTACGAGGCTGGCATCCCGCTCTCACCCTTTCACTGTTGAAACTACTAAATGTAGCCGTCTCTTCTACTCCAATAGATTCATATCTCGCACCTCTTGCCTGTGGAACTCCCTTCCCTACTCCTGTTGCCCTGAGAGCTATAATCTCCAACTATTCAAATGTAATGTCAATCGACATCTCCAGTTGCCTTGATATATCCACTCTTCTTCTCCTCTCTCACTCCTATCTGATCTTGCTCCAAATCTTCTGTAACCCCTTGCGTCCTAGTGGCTTCCCGCCTTGCTTGGGGTGAAACGCTTAAAAAAAATAAAAAAATAAAATACCAATGGCAAAAGCTCCTCAGTAAAATTACCATGAAAATATGTATAGAATAGGCAGCAAAAAATTACAAAGTTGTTAAGTGACTGATGAAACAGCACACACACACACACACACACACACACACACACACACACACACACATATATATATATATATATATATATATATATATATATATATATATGTGTATTACAAATAAATACATTTTTTAATGCATTTTTTGTAAAATAGAGATTCCCACCACCACCCCTGAGTTAGTATGCAACATCACATATTTAACGTGGTGATGAATCATTAGTCAAAAGGGATCAGCTACAAAGCTTCGCTGCTTATAGCTGCTTGACCAGGCCACAGAACATATACTATAATATGGACCTCGACTGAATCCATTATTTTTCTTTCTGGGTATTTACCTAGACACCCGCCTCTGTGTTAGGATGCGACGCAAAGTCAGTTATTTATCGTGGTGAACCCGAGCGCAAACACGCTCGGGATTGGGTACCATGCTTGTCTTAGCTGGATCAGGCCACAGAGCAGGTACTACAAGATCGACTGCAATCGTGTCCGTTGTTTTTCTTTTTACATCTCAGTCACGAAAAGGCCATATTTAATGCGAATGTGCTGGTGCAGGTTATAAAATTTACTGTAATTGCAGAATTTGCCAAGAAACATTTGCAAAAATCTACAAATTCTCTGATTTAGAATTTTATTAATGTGGTGATGTGTGGGTAACAATCAAAGCTGCTATCAAACATACACGTGCACATGAACACACACACACGCACACACACACACATATATATATATATATATATATATAAAATATATGGAGATAGATAGATAGATATTCTTTTGAGTCCTAAGTAAATTCCGTTTTTGCGAAACATATGTAATGACGAATATCCTTATTATTACAAAGAAAACACTAGAGATTTGGAGCAGATTCAGATAACAATGTATTTTTACAGGATTTTGGTAACGTTTCCACTGCATAAAGAATGCTTTAATGAAGTGATTAAAAGTTAATTTACTTAAAAAGAACCACTACCGAAGACAGTGAAGGAAAACCAGAAAAAAGGAGTAAACATTAATTGCAAAAAGACAATGCATAGCTGTCATTAGAAGGAACAGCTCAACATTGCAAATTATAAATTGGAGATACTAAATTCAAGTAAATAAAAGGATTTAAATACCAGGAAAGTGTTTTAAAAGAAGACGTAAATTACGACAGACATACTTTTGAATAGCAAAAAAATCTTCCAGAAACATAAGCAAAGTATTAAGAAACAGGAAAAGTGAGTTAGAAACAAAGAAAAGAATGCTGAACTGTTATGTAATGTCATTCCTCCCATATGGCTGTGAATGATTGACCATCTTTACAGCGAAACAGAAGATACATGAGGCTGCAGAAATGTGATTATACAGAACAATGCTGAGAATACCATGGACTGAACATGTGAGCAAGTATGAAGTTTGAGAGAAAATGGAAACAAAATTGGCACTTAACATCATAAAGAGACAGTTGAAATCTCTGCACCATATAATGAGAAAAGAGGCCTAGGAAAATTTGACACGGATAGAGCGTCAGTTTAAAACAGCGCACAGACGAGCGTGCAGATCAGCCGAGAGATAGCAAAGACAAATTTTAATTAAGAGCTACAAATGACAGGCAGTTGTGGAGAGTCATGTTCGTCACATAGAAGAAGAAGAAGAATGTTATGGGAGTTCAAGCAAGAGTATAAATCTATAGGTTTATGGTCAAGGAGTCAGATGTAATCGGCAAGTCGGAAATTGCATTGCAAAATTCTGGTCTTGAGAAACGTCATTGGATGATTCGCCCAAAATCGGTCATTCATCTGACTTTGATGACGAAGATCTAAAGTCATTATTGGAAAACAATCCAAGGTAAAGTAAACGGAAATTAGGAAAATGCTAAACACATTACAATATACCATATGGCGACAATTACATAATATAGGGACAGGCTGTGTGTCTGGGTTACACATTCCAATACTGAAAAGAACAAAGCGGGTCGTCGATAAGCAGAAACGGATATTATTTAAAATAGAATCTAGTAGGTAGATAGATGTATGTCATCATAATTATATGCTAGTAAATGCATAATATCTATATCTGTCTGTCTGTCTGTCTCTCTCTCTCTCTCTCTATATATATATATATATATATATATATATATATATATATATGTGTGTGTGTGTGTGTGTGTGTGTGTGTGTATGTGTGTGTGTGTATATATATATATATATATATATATACATGAATTATTCACACAAAACTAATGCAAAGGTTAATGATTTAAATGGCGAGACATCCATCATCGCAAACAATTCAAATAGTATACAAAACCTCCAGATCCGTTATGAATGAATTGATCCTTGTTTATATAAATTTCTGCCGTATTAGTTGTTATTTTTACTACAAGCTTTCGTCTGTTCCTACAAACATCTTCAGGTATAGAATAGATGTTGTTTTTTTGTTTTTTTTTTCTCTTAGTAATATTTGGTATAAACGCAAACACTTTAAAAAATTTAAAATCAAACTCATCGTTGCTTTGGCGCGTTCCAAAATCAATAACTCTTTTTCAATAGCATTTTCGGATACAACAACACATATATTTTCGTTGTCCTCTTATTACTAAGAGAAAAACACAAAAAAAACAACATCTATTCTATACCTGAAGATGTCTGTAGGAACAGACGAAAGCTTGTAGTAAAAATAACAACTAATACGGTAGAAATTTATATAAACAAGGATCAATTCATTCATAACGGATCTGGAGGTTTTTGTATACTATTTGAATTGTTTGCGATGATGGATGTCTTGCCATTTAAATCATTAACCTTTGCATTAGTTTTGTGAATAATACATGTATTTGTAAATTGATTGCACGTTTATTGTATATATATATATATATATATATATATATATATATATATATATATATATATATATATAGTAATTAGTCATTTTCGTAATGTATCTTATCAAGAGAAACTGCAATCTAACGGAAAAATTACTCATTATTTACTTTTGGCAGAGACATATACATATTTCTTACGTTTTCTTTTATCTGGTGCAGCCTAGGGAGGCGAAATGCATAAACAAATTTAATTTCATTGAAACGGTTTTCCTTTTGTCATATTTCTCTCAAACCTTGTCGGGAGTCTATATACTATTTTACACATGTACACACACGCATATCTATCTATCTATCTATCTATCTATCTATCTATCTATCTATTTATATATATATATATATATATATATATATATATATATATATATATATGTATATTATAACAACTTCCATAATTTGCTGTATTTCATTACAATGTGTCCTGTATAAAATTTTGATGTAAACTACTAAAATGTGTCTTATGTTTTTAAAATAGCCCTCAAAATTTCCTATAGAACTTAGTGCTAAAATGATTCCAAATATTGTTTGGTATTCTAATAGCAAATTTTAACGACAAATTTTACTAAATATCACCAACGGATTATATATATATATATATATATATATATATATATATAATTGAATACGACAGACAAGGTGCTTTTATTTAGTTTTTTATACAATTTCTCATGTGATCTAATATTTTTTTTCTTTTTAGATGATAAATTATATAAAACCTGTCCAGTTGTTCTTTTTTTTCGAGCGCTTTCAGTTATACATTTAGCCATTTTCAAGGATTAAATATTTTATCGGTTAAATAAGAAATAGTTTGTTGTATGTATGTTTTATAAAATGTTTACTTTTTTCCAAACACGGTCAAGATATTGCTTTGAACATGGACATGTCTGTCGTATTCATTGAAATCTGCATGAAAGAAGGTTTGCTGCCTAAATATATATATATATATATATATATATATATATATATGTGTGTGTGTGTGTGTGTGTGTGTGTGTGTGTGTGTATACAGGTGAATAGAGCCCTATATACTTGGTAAATATGAATAAATTAATGTCAGGGCTGTTTCTTAATGCAAAAAGATTTTTCGCGAAAAGCGCAACCACGGTGCCATTCCATAACCATTGATAGAGAGTGAGAGATCTTGAATAAATAACTCTCGCAGAAATAATTTAGTTGTTCAATCGAAAGTCAACAAAACACCCGTGATCCAATAGTCGACCTTGACAGGTGAAAATCTTAACATGTTTCTATCCATAAGCCTATGATGTGGAGTATGTATTTCCAAACAAAGCCAAGTAAAAAGAAGGGATTTAAATGTTCCCTAAACATTTTAATATTACTGCGGAAGACATTTTTATAATTCTTCTCTCTATAAATATGAGAATTATGCAGTCTTTATTCAAAATAGATATATTAACGGAAGCATAATGAAAACAAAATTGATCTCATATATATATTTTCCTTTATTTATATTTGAGAAATGATTTTATATATTCAATTTATGTCTTTTCGTTTGGGATTTTCATTGCCTATAATTCAATATGAAATTTCAAATACATTAACCGTATTATGCCTTTGATACACGAATGCTCAGATCGCTCTCTCTCTCTCTCTCTCTATATATATATATATATATATATATATATATATATTATGTTTATCTAACTATCTATCTATCTATCTATCTATCTATCTGATAACTCTAAACATAATTTACGATCACTTTCTTAATTTGATCGATGCTTAGGTCGGTCTTTTATGTAAAATGTTATTTGGAACTCAGAAGGAATACAGTGATAATCTCTTGTACAACTTGAATACCACTCTTTGGATTTATCGTCAACTAATAATCTAGTAACAAAAATGCTAAATATGCTTGGTTATATCCTCACTCACATGTCCTTAATTCCGAGTTGCATTTGTCTCAGACTGATTTTCAACCAGAGCTGAAGAGCCCGTTATGCCTAGTTTAACCTATATAGTAGAAAAAGAGGAGGATTCGTACTATTTCCAAGGATATCTGCACGAAAGTGAATAATGCAATATATATATATATATATATATATATATATATATATATTTATATATATACATTCTTTTTATTGATACAAATATTTAAGTAAATGCTATGTTTATAATAAACAGTCGTAAACAACATTTACCGGCCTGAATGTCCGAGAGATTTTCATAGAAAATATTCGTCTTCCGACAGGAATCAAACCTGTATCCTGATGTGCCTTTAACCGATTCGGCTAGCAAAGTCAATTCTACTCTCTTTAAACTACAATCTTCCATGATTCTCTCACGTACATTCATATCTGGTCATGGCGCATCCAAATGTAAAAAATTACGTCACACATTATGAAATGGACAAAGATAAAATGTTAAATGTTGTGTAATACTGTTTATTATAAACAGAGCAAAATATTTGTATCTATAAAAAGAATGTATAAACATAAAAATGTCACGTCAAGCTATTTGACGGTTCCGTATAGGATACAGGTCCGAGGACGAATATTTTCTATGAAAACCACAAGGAATCTCCAAAAATGATACCAATGTGTTTGTAGAACGATGGGAGACAGTTATTAAGATCACGGGAGACTATGTACTTGATTAATAAATGTTTTTGTGAGTATGTAATATTTTGTTTTTAGTTTTCTAACCGGGTACAAACTTTTGCAATGATCTAATATGTTTATATGGGAATACGGGAGACGAAGTTAAAATTGAACTCGGCCAGAAAAGCTCGAATAAATAAAAATATTGAAAATCTTCTTGCATACTGAATATAATAATAAAATAATAGTAATAAAACTACTTTCAAAGTGCGATAACAATCCATTTGAAAGAGAAAATATTTAATTCACCTGGGTGAGCTTCATGTTCTCTTCTTTAGTTTTATATTTTCATTGATTGCTTCGAAATTGTTTTTAGACAAATTTAGCTGCATGCAAAACCCAAGTTCTGCTTCCAGCGTTCTATAATGAATATTCTGCGGGAAGATGAAGAAATCCACACGGTACGTTCAGAGTCTTAGGAAAGAATCTAATGTAAGTAGTAGTAATAATAATACCTATCTGTTTTGTTTCGCTTGAAACGATGTAAAAGAAAACTCTTCAAATTTAACGGTAGTATGAAGCAAATTAAAAATGGTTTCCAACTACGCTCCCATAATATTATTATTATTACTATTATTATTTTTAATAATAATAATAATAATATCACACTTGTGCTGAAGAGTAATCATGAATGGAATCTGATAGATGTTGTAGTGCCTTGAGACGAGAATACCGTGAAGATGGGACAGGCAAACATACAGAGGTACCAATAACTGTAAGGCAAAACAGAGACGTCTAATAAGCATCTGGCTAAGTTAACCGCTTTGTGGTTGGTACACGTTGGTCTATTTTCAGGAATCTATTTGCGCTACGCAGGATGCCTTGGTAATATCTGACATTATTGTCAGTGCGCAGAAGTTAAGTGGTATGTCTCTAAACTGCGGGTGGGTGTTGAGATATGATCATTATCACTCAGACGAAATATCTTAGACACAGGGAAGATATCAAATCAATTAGTAGTAATTCGTCATCTTTTTTTTTCTGTAATTCTTTTTATTTAGGCGTAGGTAAATCACGCCCCCCACGTCTCCCCATCCCTTGTAGCTCTTAATAAGTTTTGTCTTTTTGTTATTTCTCCTAAACCATGTTCTGCCATCCATTTGCTCAAGCTCATCAAGCATGTTACGAGCTGCTTTCCTCTGTCTGTCTTTCCGTTAATCTGTCTGGTGAGTATCAGATTTTCCAAGCATTCCTTCCTCATGACGAGCTGCAGAAAATTTAACTGCCTCTTCCCAATGGTAAGTATAAGCTTTCTTTTTGTTTCCATTTTATCTAAAGCTGCGTCGTTACACCCATGTTCGGTACATAGTATTATTATTATTATTATTATTATTATTATTATTATTATTAATAATAATAATGATAATAATAATGATAATAATAATAATAATGTTAAAAATCTCAAAAATATGGAACATGGGGACATCAACAATCCCTGTTGTAGTTTGAGCCCTAGGAATGGCTGGAAAAGATTCCAGTAGACTAATAGAAGGGATTCCTTGAAGTGAATGCCTCAAAGAGATACAAAAAATTGTTCTGACAAGTACAGCCCACACTTTACGAAGGGCTTTATCTATTTAATTGTTTTTTTTTTTTCAGTGGAAAGTGTCATGATGCCATTTCTAACCTTAAGTCCCTGGGAAGGAACCCGGAAAGAAATGTGTAAACGCAAGAAATCAAAGAAAATAATAATAATAATAATAATAATAATAATAATAATAAATGTCTTGATGCCGCCCCAAACAATGTTATCATTATCTCTAATCTTAATTACGTAGAGGGAATATTATAGATATATTTTTTTTTTTGCTGAATTAAAACGGACACCAGTAAATATCACATTCTGTACAGTAGATTTGTAATCAGTTAATAAAACAATAGTGGCCATGATTGTTGTTCTTATACAGGAGTACTGGCGGAGCGTCATGGGCAGATGGCAACTCATGTATCAACTCAAACAAATTATATTTTTTAATAAGGAACGAAAATTTCAATAACACCAGTTAGCTAATAACTATTTTATTTCGAAATAAATTGTATGATAACATCTAACCTTATGTATAATATCCAATACTATGGAATTATCAATTAAATAACATTCAGAATGTAGATATGGAAAACGTTAATCAGCCACGATTCGATAACTGATGAAATATATCAGAAATTGTCTAATCAATATTTTCATACATTTGTAAAAATAAGAAAAGTAGAAAATTCTTATATAGACATTATTTGTAAGCATCCTAAAAACTTGAGATATTTGTGAAACTTGTTAACGAGAAAAATCGTGATGATTTTCATTGGATAGTGTTTCAACAGGAATCAAACTGATTAAAACCAAAAGCGAAAAAAAAAAACAAAAAAAAAAAACAGCTCAAATTTAGGCAATGATAGTCGAAAAACGTTTCCGTTTAATGTTCCGAAAATATGAACAAATACAACATATATACTTCAGAATTAATGAAAATTACAGCAGAATCTATCGATACATTAATTTATTCCCATAGATACAGCATTGTGCATGGCTGATGCGTACATACATACACGCATACATACATACGTACATACATACATATTTATTGTTGTAATGTAATGTCACACACTGCCTATCGCCTATGTAAACTGACTATATCAGTAGCTATATATAGTGAGTACAGGATATACCTGGGATCTTACTTCGGCAATTAGTTGGAGATTCGTCGCCAGCTGAGCTTGTCGAACACTCTGCCTTCGGGAACCCAGACGAGGCTCAGCCGAAAGGCAGAGTCTCATCTGGGGTGGTAGACAGCTACCCGACCCCGTTATTTTACGGGGTCTACGGGGAATTTTGCCCAAGCCTCCGATCTCGGTTTTGCCCCGCATTAAAAACGGCTTTGTTCCACATCCTGCCTCGCCGGGCGGTAAGGTAAATATCATTGTTTCGAGAATTAGCGTTGAATACACCATGTTAAATTCGGTCTTGTACTACATGTGACCGCGTGGGGCGGTTGGTAAATATTCTTGGTTCGGGAATTACTAGCCGATTTCTTGTCTGTCAGTAGTGGATTCTCTTTTACAATAAAACTGTCTTTTAATTACGCACATGTTGCTGTTCTTTCACTAGAGTATCACCTTTTTCTTTATCACCATTTGTAAGCTCTTTAAGGATACAGCATCTCTCTCTCTTTCTTTCTCTCTCTCTCTCTCTCTCTCTCTCTATATATATATATATATATATATATATATATATATATACACTACAGTTCAAATGTTTGAGAGTCAATACTTGGTAATTTTATAAAATTTACCCAAAAGATTTTTTTTACATTTTAAATAAGAGAAAATTAATATATAAGGTTAAAAAAGTGAACAGTTTTTATTAAAAGTTTTATCATGGCAAAAAGAGCAGGATTTTGCACTCGTCAAAATATCATCATTATCCTTGCTTATGGCAACACAAATATTTTGCGTTCGTTTTAAAAGATTCTAAAAGTATAAGTTTCATAATTGATTCCGTTCTCATTTCAATGACTCTAACATCTCTTTTAGATTTTTTTCCACTATTCTCTCAAGATCATCCCATGCTAATTCTTGTGGTGGTTCCAAGTTTTTGAACAGTAGTATATATATATATATATATATATCTATTAAAAACATTTTTATGTTTAACGTTCTTTTTATAGATACAAGTATTTAAGTAAATGCTCTGTTTATAATAAACAGTATTAAATAACATTTACCGGCATGAATGTCCGAGAAATTTTCATAGAAAATATTCGTCCTTTGGCAGGATTCGAACCTGCATCCTATATGGAACCGCCATTTACGCTGACATGCCTTGACCGCTCGGCCACAAAGGATCGTTCAGTTGGCACGGTTGAATTTACTGCTTATAAACTTCAATCTGTATAGGATGCAGGTTCGAATCCTGGGAGGCCTACAGAAGTGAGGTCTCCTGAGGTGATCGAATCAGTCAATGACCTCATTCAGTCTGACAGAAGAACTACTGGGAACTGCTGAGGCAGGTCAAGAAAGACATAAAAAACAAACGCATATATATATATATATATATATATATATATATATATATAGAGAGAGAGAGAGAGAGAGAGAGAGAGAGAGAGAAAGGGTGAGACAAAGAGAAAAGAGAGAAAGAGAGATATTTACGTCTGCGACCTAATGGTCTAAGTTAAAAATTCCCTGTGCACTGTTTTTTGAATAAGGTCTAGGTCATTTCAAGACTAGACATGTGCAGTTCTTCTTGAGATAGAGCGTGTTAATCACATAATTCCCCACAGTGTGAAGCTTGATCCAATTTAGATTTTATTCACAATGATATTTAATTGATGGAGTTTGTGAAAATTCAGTCGTAAAAGAAGGGAAATTATCCATGTCTTGAAAATCAGAAATTGAATTCCTATATTTAATAACCAATCACGATCGCAGATGCAATCTAATTTATGGCATGGTCATTTTTCACAAATGCAGTATATAACATATTGATATGTTTTTTTTTTATATATATATATAGATAAATACGAAAAATAAAATGGTTTGTTCAGTGTTTGTTTTGGGCGCTTGCTAAAGAAAACATTCTTGTCGTCAGTAAACATTTACCTTTAATACCGGGAAACAACATTACTAGTCGGATTAATTACTACTAATGTCTTTCTGTTGTGAAGATAACTGAAACTAGTAGATAGATTACATCAAACTAACACGAACTGTGAACAATTAATACACACTTGGGATTAACATTTAAGGGTACCACCCCAATTCTAGGCATTGGAAAGATCCAAAGGATGGTAAAGAAATGAAGAGGAAAAGGGGTTGTAGGGGTGGTAGCAGAAGAAATTCTTGTTTTTTTTTATATTATTCTGTGTGCCGTAGGCGATCAAAGCACTCCAAATATCTCCTCTTCTTTGTAGCTTTTAATAAGTTTTGTCTTTTTGTTATTTCTCTTAAACCTTGTTCTGCCGTCTATTTACTCAAGTTCATTAAGTAAGCAATGCGTTCTGTTCCTCTGTCCTTCATGTCTTCAATCTGTCCAACATCCTCCTATAGAACTGCATTTCTGCTACTTCAAGTTTCCTCTTTATCTCTGAGGATTGTCCTTCATTCACTGCTGAAAAACTTGTATGACAAAATCTAATTCCCTTATCCATAAAGAACACACATGCTTTAACAATAAAGTTAACATAAAGTTAATATGAAGGTTATAGACATATAGTTTTCTATTATGTTGTTATCTGAAGTTAAAGGAATGAACGTTTCTGTGTAATTTGCTAATATTATCAAAAAAAGAACGAGATACACTCCAGCAAAATCATGGAGAAGGCATATGAAGAGGTAAACAATATAGATTTGTAGCTGTAGCAATGTAGCCATGAATGTTTGTCGTTGACATTTAATCTAATAGCATCAAAGAAAACTCGTACAGTCAGTTTAATGTCAGCATGGGCCTAAGTGGTGATATATATATATATATATATATATATATATATATATATATATATATATATATATATATATATAATTATTTATCACAAAACCGAGAAAGTTCAAAATCAAGGCAAGGACATGCAATAGAAAATAAAGCAAAACAAAACAAAAATAAAGTGAAAATAAATTGTTGGAAGTTTTAATTATAATTTTTTCTAAGATAGATTGACCAAAGGAAAAATTAGTTTGGCGCGTTTCACAGCGAAATTAAATTGTAAAATCACCTGCATTGTCCATATTGAAAGGCCTGTCAGTTCCCAAATTGCTTACAACTTAAACACAATGACAGAGTAAGTATTCCAAATAAAAAAAAAATAATTAAGAATATAATAGATGTAAATAGTTTGTCGTTTGAACATAGTGGTAGCGTGACTGTGAATATGTGGCCTTATATAAGTTATACATTACTACTATCTTGCTGCCGATATTAAAAGGGATAATTGACAGGCAAACATTAAGAAATAACACTGAACGCAAGCAAGAAAATGTAATTTTGCGATTGATCAGCAAGTGATATTTAGCTACCCCCCACTGGGGTTACATATAGCACAAGGCCGGGTTTAACGTGGGATTTCCGAGCCCGTAGGCTCGGCCAAAAATATTCCCTCTTTGAACACGCATTAGCGGGTTCAGGGGCAGTCAACCACCTCGAACGAGACTCTGCCCTTCGGCGGAGCCTCGTCCGGGTTCCTCTCCGCCCGAGAGCAGAGAGTTAGACTATTACTTAGCAAATGTTGCGATTGATCAGCAAGTTAAGTCAAGGAGATAGAACTGGAATAAAAGGTCGGAAAATATGTGTGAAATAAATATCCTGTTATAGTTATACTTGTCCCTAATGACCGTTACGCCCTCCTAATTACCGTTACGCCCTCCTAATACTTCATCAATAATGTCAGTAAGTCAGTTACGTGCCATGCGTGATACACGCTTAGGCGATCATGTATCTTCCGATACATGATTGACGAGGCAGACTTTTTTCCCGCAGTAGGTTGCCATTTCTTTCTGCGGTTGACAAATTGCCATCCGAGGCTATAAAATCCGTATAGTCCTGTATTTACTCATAACTGGGGGTTGTGGGGAGAAGAGGATTCATACCTTTCCCAAGGGTATTAACACGTGGGTTGAATGTAATAGATGTGACTGGAATTCGAACTCGGCTCTCCGATTCCTCAATCCGAGAATGTACTGTTCCGTTTTGATCGTGTGGAAAATATAATTCTTGGTGCATTATTCGGACTATTGTCCTCATCTTTGTCGCCAAATTTATTATAAAGTTTCGGCCGTTATACGCTCCGGCCTTCTTCAGGTGGTTGGGATGTCGAACCGAACCCTTTATTTCGCTCACTGGAGTAGACTGTTCTAGTTTCACGTGCCATGTTTAATGGATGTCAGTTACCGCCTGTTAATTTTCCCTCTGAAAGTTCTCCACTGCCTTAACCGGGTATTGAACTCACACTCTTTCGGTCCTGTCACTGGATCTAACCAACGCCTTTATCCACTGTGCCATGTGTCCTTGAGGACACATGGTTTTAGTGAGAAAATGGAAACAGAACGAAGGAATGGAGTGGGGTACATAACAGAATCAGATTAAGCTGATGAGAACAGATACTGCACTTTGCTCTTAGACAACAGACCAAGAAGGTTAGTTAAATATGGTGAGCCGAACCGCGTGTGTCTGGCCCAGATCAAAAAATAGCTCAACCTCAACAGAAAATAGCTCAACTTCCAGTTGTTAGCCAAGTTTTTGTTCCCTCTACAGAAACGTCATGAATATGGCAATACAGATAAGGACAACTGTCCGAACGACATAAATAGTTACAATATCTCATCTTAGAAATAGAGAGATATTTGTTAAAAATGTTAAGGTCAAATATATAACGATGTGATTTGCGGAATTTCTTCGGGTAATTTATTGTCGTGGAACTCGCCATGAGCTTATTGAATCATTAACTGAAGAATTAAGATTTCTTTAAAAATTAAAAAAAAAGATTAATAGATTAATAGATTAATAGATTTAACCGGGTCTTTCTAGTTAACGTAAATCATAATTTATACAAATCAAATTTCGACAACCGCTGAGTATATATTGAATACTGGGTGAGAATTTTCCCTTCATAAAGCGTTTAAGGGAAGAACGAACAGTTAATAAATCTGAAATAATGAAAAGTATATGTTTGTGAATGTGCAACAGGATGATGTGATGTTGAAAAAGAATACTTTTTCGTGATGTGTGTTTATACGACACGTGGTTCCGTGGAGACTATAAAGTCCCACCGAGTAGTAACAATATACGTAATTACTCTACAATATCTTCTTGGGGAGGAGAAATAGAGAGAGACTGTATGTGCGTATTTGTGCCCTTTCCTATTACACTGCTTAGTAACAAGTCCATCTAACGTAAGATAAGAATTACTCTGGCAGATGAATTATTCTAACAATTACTACACTGTCACAGCAGGTGCCAAATTCTGACACCATAAAAATTTAGATATCATTTGTGGAAATAATACTAATAAGTAACAGAAAAGATAGATAAAGAGACATTTCCGGATGTCTTTATTAAACATGTCAATTTTTATCTCCACACGACTATCGGGCACCGTTGGCGGCTGGAAATATAAAATTAACGTGTAGGCCGAAAATTTAATATTTAAATATTAATTGATTATTGCCTGTAAAATAGAGCAATGCTCTTGTATTGCTTTCCTCATAAATATGTGCAGTCAATGACAAATATATAATATATCAAGTTAAATAGATTAATGAAAGTGTAAATAAATTAATAAAAGAAGAAAGAAAACTAGTGAAAGAAAATGTAGAGGTAGCAATACCGGTTCATTACCTTCCGTTCTTTTGAAGACGTCAAAGTGCAGCATTTCCTTCGCCACACAAATTATGAACAGGGTACTATAATAATAGATCTTCATCAAAATCAATTTTTGGCAGACATTTCTACATAATCAACTGCAGGTCGACGACCCCAGGAAAATAAGAATAAAAAGAGAAAAATATAGAAAATCATGAGCTAGGAAGCGATTGCATAATGAAAAATTGAATTTGGGATTCTGTAAACAAAATATTTGGCTACTTGGTCTGTGAAAGAGAGAAAATAAGAAATGGATGGTAAGAATTGATTTTTTTCTTTTTTTTTTTTTTTTTCTTTTGGCTGGCGCCAATTTATAAGCATGTAATCGATATTGATATATAATCATTAATAAGTAAAGATGGCAGCTGCTGAAAAGTGAGCGCGAATCGGTTGTTAACTGGAGCAAGAAATAGACTGTAAATTTTGACGCATCGCAAACGTAACGTAAACGTAAACATTGTCAGAGTAGAAAAAAGACAATATCTATAAATGTAAAAGACAATAAGAAAACTGTTATATTTGCCGACGCGTTTTATCCATTGTACTTTTTCAAAGGAAAAACGAAATTAATTTATTAAAACAAATTAACTAATAATAAAAAAAATATTTCCACACGTGACAGCAGTTGACGTAATTTTTATTTGACAATAGGAATATAACAGCCTTTTTTAAATTCTTCCAGTTGCTAAGGACATTTTGTTTTGTTATTATTAGTTACTTTGTTTTAATAATTTCGTTTTTGCCTTGAAAAAGTCCACATTGGACGAAACGCATCGGGTCGTCGCGTCAGCTAATATTACAGCTTTCCTATTGTCTTTTACACACACACACACACATATATATATATATATATATATATATATATATATATATATATATATATATATATATATATATATATATATATATATATATATATATATATATATATATATATATATATATATATATTTGATACGCCAGAGCAGTTATGAATGAACGAGATTCATGGGAGATTGAAGTTTATAAGCAGTAAATTCGACCTGGGCTACCGAAAAGGTTCTTTGTAGCCCAGAGGTAAGGCACGTTAGCGTAAATGACGGTTCCGTATAGGATGCAGGTTCGAATCCTGTCAAAGAACTAATATTTTCTATGAAAATTTCTCGGACATTCAGGCCGGTAAATGTTATTTAATACTGTTTATCATAAACAGAGCATTTGCTTAAATACTTGTATCTATAAATAACAACGTTAAACATAAAAAATGTCTTTAATAAATAAATTGTCGGACCTTGTCCATTTCTTAATATATATATATATGTAAGCAAATATACGGATATAGATCCGACAGTATGAAGAAAAATATACAGAAAAAAAAAAAAAAATTAATATGCAATCATGCTGTATTAATATAATGTCAACGTCGGATTAGTCGTGTTCTTATGTCCATCGTCTTTTTCATGTTGAATTTGAATATGTTCTAATGTTAATTATGTTTTATGAATATGTCCTGATGATGGTCTAAAATAGACCGAAACGTAGGACGTTGACATTATATTAACATTAGTACAGCATAATTGCATATTAAGATTTTTGTTTCTTTTTTTCTGTATATTTTCTTCATATATATATATATATATATATATATATATATATATATATATATAGTAAGAATAAAAGCTAAAAAAAAATTAAGAGCTTAAAATATAGATTATACAAAGGGATCAATGCCAAAACCGACAGAGCTTAAATCTAATCTAATAAAATAATGAGATGCTCCGTTTCTTTATTAATTAAACAGTATATTTATTTATTTTCGTCTACCGACCTGAATATTCTATGAACCTTGAGAACGCTTGTTTTCTTTAATACGATTTCTCGTATATTCAGTCTGGTAAACGAAAATAAATACATAAATACTGTTTAATAAATCAACAGAGCATCTCTCTAATAAAAACACGCACACACACACACACACATATATATATATATATGTGTGTGTGTGTGTGCTTTGTTTGTTGTGTGTGTGTGTGTGTGTGTGTGTGTGTGTTAAATTATTTTCAACCGTGCAGACTGTGTAAAGTGGGCATTGCGAGCAGTTTCAATTAACCCAGAGGAGAATGAAAAGAAACACTAAACACGTAATACGCATTAATAGTGATACTCTTACAATATCGATCGAGTTGATATTGATAATGCTGGTGATGATGTGGATGACAAAGACTTAAGGCAATAAATGGAGATAACGTCTCTAATCATCATCACGAATAAGATAAATTGCATTTTCTTGAAATCAAGACATTGCAAATCGTGAATTTTGATAGGCCCTTCTAACCTCTCGCTTCAGCCAGTCTCTCATTATATTCCCCTTAAGAAACATTAGCAAAGGGCGATAAACTTGCAGTTATGATTATTGTTAATGTGGAAGTCACTTTTAGGGTGATTACAGCATGGGTAATGGGAATATTGCGCGCAAGCTGACCCATAAAATTATTACAGAATGTAGACTACAAGTTGACTTCTTTAAACTCTAAGGATTATTCATAACTTAAATTTTGCAATAAGAACCAAAATAGAAATTTACTTATCTGTCAATTAAATTCTGCCTGTCATCATCATGGCTAACGCTTGACTCCTGAAGAGCAACACATTGCGCGTACTTGGCCTTTCGTTTTCTACTAACTTGAAGTGGAACGACTACATCGAACCAATAGCTGCATCTACTGCAAGGAAATTTAGGTCACTTTGTCGTGTCAGAAGATTTTTCTTGTCAGAGTCCATCTTGCACATTTACAAATCTACCATTCGTCCCTGAATTGAATCCTGCTACCATATAGGCTCTGGTGTTCCTGCTATTCATTTGGGTGTTCTTAACAAAATTCAAAGAACGATCTGTGATATAATAGATTCTGACTTGGCATCTCGATTTCAGCCACTTTGTAACCGACGTGACATGGCTTCCCTCTGCCTTTTCTACAAATATTTTCATGACAACTGTTCTGACGAGCTTTTTTTCCTGATGCCACGACTGCATGAATTTAAGCGTGCTACTAGATTGGCATATAGGTCCCACCGTTTACTGTAGAAATAGCTAAATTTAATCGCCTTTTCTACTCCAGCAGTTTCTTTTTTTGCACTTGTTGGACTCCCTTCCGTTTACTTGCTTCCCTAATAAATACAATCGTCAAAACTTTAAATACAAAGTCCATCACCTTCTTCTAACTTCTTGAATCCCGTTCATATTTTGTCCATTTATCAATATTCCTTATATTTATACTTTTCTCTAACTTTCATTTCCCCTGCGTACTAGTGGCATTCTCCCCTTGCTTGGTATGAAATAATTAGAAAAGAATAGGTAAATATACCGGTATATTAATGTGTCCTTATTTCTATCCTTATCATCATTCCTAAAGCAGAATCGTAGCATTTGAAATGAATTTGCCTACAAACCTTGTATTTAAAATGAACTTCTTTGTAAATATGTCCTACTCCAACATAAACTTGATTTTTGTAGAATAAAATTTAACCTTGATTTTACTCGTCTTCATTTACTTCATTAGGCATGTTAAGTTCGTTCATTAAGGTTATGTATTTGTTAGTGGTTTTCTTCATACTTACATATCTACTTTTTATGGAAATCTATGACAAAGTGGAAAAAAATCGTTTAATACGTTGCATCCTTTAGGCCTTCATTGGACTTCAATGAGGCTTAGGTTGATGCGACTATAGATGTGTCTGAAAGAGAAGAGACGCTGAGAATATATATCTTGGGTAGATGATGTATCCGTTTTCATTCAGTTTTCTTTTTGTTTATTTTCTAAAACATTTGTCATTAAATATACCATATTGTGATCATAGAAGATCTGACATTAATGGTAAAATGCTCTAAGAAGCTGTACATAAATTTACTGTGGATCGTTTAGCAATTAAAGCACTTTCTATATATTTT
Organism: Acanthosepion pharaonis; assembly: GCA_903632075.3. Classification (NCBI taxonomy): domain Eukaryota; kingdom Metazoa; phylum Mollusca; class Cephalopoda; order Sepiida; family Sepiidae; genus Acanthosepion; species Acanthosepion pharaonis. Next base: position 3,243,760 of record CAHIKZ030004979.1, on the reverse strand, counting down.
CGTCTCGTTTAATTACAGCAGCGTTTTTTTTTCACCAAAGCTACAGTCAGACACATTACGTTAAGCAACTAATGCTCTGAGTGTATTGTATCTTAAAAGATTCCTTTTGTGTTCCTATAATTTTTATTCAGATTTCTTGCGGTTTCTCCTATGTATTCCTTATGGCCATTAATACATGTTATAGACTATATACCTCCTTCAACTTTTAGCCTATTATTTTGAAATTATGTTAAGCTCAAACAAATTATTTTCAATTGAAGTTTTGATAGAGTTGTTAGATAGAACAATTTATTTTGATTTGTTGGGTTTGCCAGAAAGGTCCACTTTTCAAATTTTGAAATGTTTTACGAGCCTTTTCTTTCTCGTTGTATATGAAATAATTAATGTATTCGAGGAGTTTAAAATATTTTCTATGTATTTCTCCTGTTCATGTAAATATTGACGTCTAAAAATTCTGGGTGTTCTTAAAAAGAATCCGATGATTATTCCGGATTTTATTTTGTGGTTATGGTGAGAATAGAAATTTATGAGATCACTTTTATTATTTGATCTGCGATTAACACTCAATTATAGTCTCTTCTCACGACATTATAACTTAATATCTAGAGATGATAAAGTATTGTTTGTTTCCGTTTTATAAGTAAATTCTAGGTACGTTAGATTATATAGTTTATTTTCAAGATCAGAAAAAACAGTTTTTATTGATTTATAGAGAGAATATATCGGAAATATATTATGTAGGTAAAATATCTTCGAAAGAACATTCAAGGATTTCTAAAGAAATGCATGTCAAAACCCCGATTAGAGAAGAACTCACTGGAAATCTAATTTTATGTTTATTAGAATAACGGTGAAATAACATTGATCGATGATGAGACTATCCATTTTTATTAATTTAGCTGTTGGTAGAGAGAGGTTTATTTGTTAGTGTTTTAGGTATTTTAAAAAAGAATGAAACAATTGTTAACAGGAACATTGAAATTTTGATATATATCGATTTCACCCCCCATATATATATATGACGTCCGTGTCTCGCGAAGGACGCTACTTGCTAACAAACAGTAATTTTAATTTATTTGTAACAAACAGTTATTTCTGATGAAAAATTGAGGACAATTTGAAATATCAAATATATATATAAATAAATAAATACTTTCATAAAATAAAACATTATAATTTTTAATTTGAAACTTTTTTCTATATATATATATATATATACACACACATATATATATATATATATATATCCATTCAAATTATGTTTACCTGTCAGCAATATGGGGTGTGGGAAATTAGCCGCGCGTCTATCAGCCACACACACACACACACACACACACATATATATATATATATATATATATATATATATATATATATATATATATATATATATATATATATATCCATTTAAATCCATTCAAATCAAAGCGTTGTTAATTTAATTTTGAAACACAAATAAGAACGTCGCAGAAATGAAAAAGAAGATAAGAAAGAAATTAAGAGGATAATAAGCGAAAAAGGAAGAAGAAATTCTACCAGAAAGAAATCATTTGAAGAATATGGGGTGTGGGAAATTAGCCGCGCGTCTATCAGCCATATTTATTCCCTGTAATTTTTCAACGAGATTATCTCAGATTGTAACGTGATGGGTTGACTTTTTTCAATGTCAGAGTTTAACATTTTTGTAATGGTTTTGTTAAGTTTGTCGGGGGTATCATCAATACCTGGTATAAGGGGGTGAAATTTACTTTTTTCCATTTTGTTGTAGATTCGCTTAAAATTGTTCTTGACACACACACACAAACACACACACACACACATAAACACACACACACACAAACATATCTATATATCTATTTCACAATCTCCCCCATATATATATATATATATATATATATATATCCATTCAAATTATGTTTACCTGTCAGTCTGTCTGTCTATTTTAACAAAGTTTGCACCTTTTTTTGCTCGACACGAAAGCCTATAAATCTTGCCATCAGCGGAAACCATTTTCACATTTTTGGTATGAGTAAAAACCTATGAGGATGTGTGATGCGAATCAGAAGAGTCTAGCTCTATTTGATACCGTGCTGAGCTCAAGATAATAATTTCTCTGGGACTCTGGGAAGAGCATCACTCGTTTCTCTCAAAGCGTTGTAACCCTGGGTATGACGATAAACTATATCCGGCAGCAAGGCCTCTGATCAGCAGCTTTAAATGAGCGTAGAACTACCTCTTTATTGTTGTTGTTTCCAGGTTCAACCTGACCAGGGGTGGTTGCACCTGTCAGGGTCCCAGCTATGGGCAAAGACTGAACCCCCAAAATGGTGTCAGATGAAAGTATAAAAATAGATTTTTATAATAAAAATACCAGTAATAATTAAAAAAAATCCTATCAGCAATACATTTTGAAAGAAAAATATTACCACAAATACTTTTCAAAAATATTACCAGTAAACCTCTCTCTACTTAAATACCTCAATGATACTTTGATCTATAAACTTATTTCTTACAAAGAAGACAAATTCTATTCATACAAACTTATCTTAAAAATCTTGTCAGCATTAAATAACACATTGAGGTTGATATGACGTAAAACAAAATAAACTAAACCAAACCGAATCAAAACGTTGTTAATTTAATTTTGAAACACTGACGTTTTACAGTATTTACATTAGTCGGACTATTGTCCTCATCTTTGTCGCCATATTTGTCAAAACGGTTCGGCCGTTGTACGCTCCGGCCTTCTACAAGTGGTTGGAATTTCGAACTGAACCGTTTATTTCGATCACTGGGGTAGACAGTTCTAGTTCCACATGCCATGTTTGATGGATGTCAGTTATCAGTCATCTGCTATTAATTTTCCCTCTGAAAGTTCTCCACTGCCTTAACCAGGTATTGAACTCACACTCTTTGGGGTCCTGTCACTAACCAACGCCTTTATCCACTGTGCCATGTATCGTTGACGACATCTGGGTATGAAATTCTGAGTATTATAAACCTAATGTTTTCAGCATCATTTTTTACAAGTGCTCATATTGCAATTTTGCTGTTATCATTGCATGTCTTTACCAGAGTTCATATTGCATCTTTGTTATCATTTCTTTTCTCTGGCACTCCTTATTACTGGTTCCCATATTGTATTTATTTCTATGCTTGGTCGGCTCAGGAGATTTTTGTGGCCTAGCATATGTGCAGATTCCTTAAGTTTACGAATTTTCCAATGGTGTTCCCTGTCTATGATCTCAACATGATGCCACAGGGGGCGGTGATCTCCCTTCTCTCTCCATATGTGGTCAGCCACGCCTGATTTTTCTACTTCCCCTCGAAATAAAGTGTTCAGTTCGAAATTCCAACCATCTGAAGAAGGCCGGAGCGTACAACGGCCGAAACGTTGTGACAAATATGGCGACAAAGATGAGGACAATAGTAAATACTATACATAATACCTCATCTCAGAAATATAGACAGACACTGACGCTTTACTTTTGAGGGCTCTGGATAGGATGTAACTGGGGTGCTGATGCTCACCCAACACCCCAGACTTATAAATACCGTCTCCAACCATCGATCTGTAGGAGGAAAGATCATTTTTGGACATATTTTATATGAATAAAATGTGTCTTCTAAGCAGAAAAAAATACTCAACATAGCATTTCAGCACGATTTTTTTTTCAGATATGTAAAGATTAATGCTATTCATGAAGGCGATAAAAGGCTAAAAAGAAAAATATTGAAAACTTATTAAATGATAAAAAAAACAAGTTTGGAAACTGCGAAAATGAAAAATATGATGAAACAGCTTTTCTTAAATTGACCACATTGAAAAGATATGACCAGGAGAGAAAGCCGGGGTTAAGAACGTCGCAGAAACGAAAAAGAAGATAGGAAAGAAATTAAAAAGGGTAATAAGCGAAAGAGGAAGAAGAAATTCTACCAGAAAGAAATCATTTGAAGAATATGGTGTGTGGGAAAGTAAAGAGATACGGGAGAATGATGCAGAAGAAAATCGGCTGAAGACATAAAAACGACAACATTACCCGATTCAAGTTATGATTACAACGAGTACGTCGTGCAGAAAAGTAAATGGAAACTGATCAGCAGTGATGTTGGGTATGTCTTGGTAGTGAAATCAATATCGGAACAGGAATTGGTATCAGAGAGCCGAGTTCAAATTCTGAGTTCTTTTGTTGCATTCACTTTCTCACAAATGCTCTACGACGAAGCTTGATTATGTTTCTTCTTTTAGTTATTGATTTAGTAAACAGGGGAGACGTAGTTCGCTAGCCCTGGCTATCAATCAGTCTTGGAGATGGAATACTCAGAATTCCAAAAATTGGCAAAAGCAACAGCAAATTATTCAATTATCTGTCCCATGGCAATTCACAAATAATCAAGAAATAGATTCTGTTGAGAGACGTGGTTACTTCCCTCCTGAACGAACAAGTCTTTAAAAGCATGTTTCGTCAGCAATGCATTGCTACATTTGATGGACTCGATGGCTTTGACACTTTTTTGCCCTTTAGAATCCTTTTGCAGCGAACAAGGTAGAAGTGGTGGACTATTTGTAATAGTATTGTAGGCATTAATACTATAGGTTTCGGCAATGTTGATGGGAAGTTCTTCTAAAAGATATTTTGATTTATCCAAGTACGAATTTAGAATTTCTATATTTCTGAGATGAGGTATTATATAGACTATTTTAATTATTCGGACTATTGTCCTCAGTAACCTTTATTGCCATATTTATCACAACGTTTCGGTCGTTATACGCTCAGGCCTTCTTCAGGTGGTTGGAATGTTGAACTGAACCATTATTTCGCTCGTTGGGGTAGACTGTCCTATTCCACGTGCCATGTCTAATGGATGCCAGTTATCAGTTATCGCCTGGTAATTCACCTCTCCAAGTTCTCCACTGCCTTAACCAGGTATGTAGCGTTCTTGAAGCCTTGCCTTAAGTCTTTATTCATGTTCTTCTCTATGGGGGTGGGAGGCTTACATGACAGCATCCCAAACAAACTGGGATAGGCAGGTAAAAAGGGAGGACAACAACACTCAGAAAATAGTCTGCCTGCCTTATGTTATCGGAGAAAATACAAAAAATCTCCAGTCCATATAACATCAGGACAACTTTCAAGAGCTGGACGACACTTCGCAAATACCTCTACCGATTAAGACCAGAACTAGAACAGTCTACCCGAGCGAGCAAAATAAATGGTTCAGTTCGACATCCCAACCACCTGAAGAAGGCCGGAGCGTACAACGGCCGAAACTTTGTGATAAATATGGCAAAAATAGATGAGGACAATAGTCCGAATAATGTAAAGAATTAAGAGGCGTTAAATATAAAATGTACATTGCGGAAAGAGAATCTTACTCCACTTTGCACAAAGCTGACACATGACCACTTGCCTCCCTCCCACACACACACACACACACACACATATATATATATATATATATATATGTACAGGGTGCGATGGATAAATTTTCGTCTAAATTTTCTCAAAAGTGAAAATAAGATTGATATTTCCTTTTAACAGATATATTTACAAAAATTACACAAAAATATCTTCAACTACGAAAGTGTAAATTTATTCAATAAAATTGCCATTTGCTTCAACCACTCTCTCTAGAGGGCTTCGGAATCACCTGTATCTCTTTTGGACGGTATCTATGTTTAAGTTGGTAACTGCTGCCACAATCCTTGCCTTCAGTTTATCTTTGGTGATACAAGGAGTTTTGTTGGTTTCTAGTTCAACTAATCGCTACCTATAATAATCAAGGGGGCTGCAGTCGGGGGAGATAGGTGGCCAGATGTAAGGGCATATGTGATCGCAGAAATTGTTTGACTGGCTTTGCCTGATTGTGTAGCACGGTGCAGAGTCCTGTTGCCAGATATAGTGTTTTCCAGCAGCCACCCTCTTGTCCCAGAGCAGCACTACCTGTACAAGACACTCCGTGTTGAATCTGAGGCTCTATGGGATGATGTATGGAGACATAATATCTCCATTATTAGTGATCACTCCAAGCACCATGACATTGGCGGGATGTCATCCAACTTTTACTGAATCTTCTGCACTGTTCTCATATTGCCAGACAAAAATTCTGAAATATTCGTATTAGAGCTTCCGGTGCGAATGCCAAGTAGTAGAGCATGCCGTTTCCAAATATCTGACGGAGTGATTCCTCCATGTTGCTCTTTTTCTCACAGACGGTGCCCAACTTATCCTACTGCACAGAATGAATAATTAAAAAAACGGGCATGCGCCAAATAAAAATATAAATACTGTCTTAATTTACCATACCACCTAGTAATTATATATATATATATATATATATACATATATACAGACACACGCACACACACACACACACATATATATATATATATATATATATATATATATATAGATAGATAGATAGATAGATAGATAGATAAATAAAATGATATGCATTTCTAAAACTTTAAATGAATAAAGTCTCCTCTAGAATGATCATATATTAATATAATATAAAATATTTAAAATATTATAATGTAAAACCCGATATATGCCAATAATATATATGGCAAGCGATAAAAAGTGTTGCAATTAATCTTAAAATGGCAATCGTGCAAAAAATAATCAGTACGTGAAAGATTTATAAAGTTTGTAACTTGTCAAGGTGTTAATATTAACATGTAATATAATAAAAAATAATCATTTATTCGGAGCTTACGTATCATTGATTTAAGTGTAAATGAAAAAATATGCATGTATTTCTTGGAATAATAAAACCGAAGAAACAAAAATAAGTTATTAACCTCTCCGTTAATAGGAATAAACACTATATGCTAAAAGTGAAGCACTATATTGCTTATATTAATATATCTTAAAAATCATACCAACATCAGTTACTTTAAGCAATATGATTTTGAAAACACATCATAAAACCTATGGATGTGGGGATGGGACAATGGATAGCATATCAGGATGAGGGATCGAAGATCGGGGTTCGAATTTCAGTTGGGCTCGTTATATTTAATTGCTCGAATATACTCCTGGAAAAGCTATGAATCCATCTCTTCCCCGAGAAATGTTAAATGGTAGGACTTATATCTGGTTATTCTTCCAAAATTGCTAATGCATTATTCACTTTCAAAAAAATATAGAATACTTAATCAGTTTAAAATAACACACAAGGGCTTGATAAGCCGTAGAATATGCATCAATCAACACTCATTTATCTCTTTCTCCATATATATATATATATATATATATATATATATATATAGTGATTTTCCAAGCATAGCTTAGATGTGGCACAAGGCCGAAATTAGTGGCCACCCAGTGAGAATCGAACTCACTACTCAGCCGTAATTGTTCTAGCGAGACAAGCTTGCTAACCCTTACACCACCTCGAGGTGCCCCCCATATACATATACATATTGTCTTTCTCGAACATAGAGCTCTACTTGTATCTTTCTCCTCTTGGAAAGTCCATACGGTTACCATTGTAATATATATATATATGACATGAATCTTTCTTACAAAACACAGATATAGAAGTTAATGATTTAAATGGCGAGAATACATCTTCGCAAACCATTTTAATAAAGTACATTAACCCCGAACCTGTATATGAATGTTATATATATATATATGTGTGTGTGTGTGTGTGCGTGTTTATGTATTAAATTTCGTATTATATAATAATATTGTCTGGAAAAACTTGAACAAAAAGTTAAACGCTACGCCTTGCGATCCTACTTTGCGATGACCGTTACTATGAGCAGACGTTCTCGTCATACCTAATGGACGAGTTCATGTTCAACAATATGTGTAGAGAAGGTCGGTCGTATTTCTACGCAGCATTTCCCTTTTTAAGATACGCATTCAGTTTTGAATACGTATTTTCTTGCTTAGGATTTCGATTCCAACACTACCTTTGGAATTATTTTACTTGTACTAAGACGGTGTTTTCGAGTAGTTATAATTGGAATTATTGGTAAATTTCTTTGTTTTCTTTTTATTTAATTTGCATAGCTTTGTTGTAATTTGTTAAAAGCATTCATGTTGCCAATTTCGACCTTGTACCATACAGATAACTCTTCCATTGTGATTTACTATTTCAGCATCTTTCCAACGTTACTTTCCTGTCTTGTAAATCCTGACGAAAACTTTATCTCCAGCCAGCTTTGAAACTTTCATCTTTCGTACTATAAGAATTTATATTTTTCCAGATAGAAATTTTGTTAGACATCGACTTAATTTTTCTGCATATATCAGTTTCTCTGGTGATATCCACTATGCAGTATTAGAGTTACTGGTCAGTCAATAAATACTTAAAAAAAACTCTGGAGAATTATTTCTTCCTTCACATCTCCGGGTGACTTCATTAACGCCTTCTTGAACGTTCAGTCTGGCCATTGAATCCTAGGTGTTATGGCGGCGTTGTTATATGTTAAACTGCAAAGTATTTTTAAAGATTTTGAAAGTTACTCGAGGTCAATAATGTGTAAATATCAGACACTTTAATATCTGGAACTCCAAATGTCGAAAACCGTTCAGGAATAAAATTTACAGTTACAGTGGAAGTAGGTCTTCTACATTTAAATACTGTAGACTGTCTATAACAACCTTTCGAACGTGCCGCGTAGTCAACATGCAAATTAAACCAAGGTTTATCGGTATAAGGCCAAGGTTGATAAATTACAGGTGATAATTTTACCGCTAGGGCAAAAATTTTGTAAGATTTACCCACATTTTGAATATCCTGATGAATTTTAAGGCAATAAAGGATTTAATTCTTGAAATTCCAGTATGTCCAACATAAAACTGCTATAAAATTTATTAGAAAAAAGAAGCAGTAAATACTAATTTTTCAACGTCTATAAGTAATATGTGTTTTATATTTCCATCTTTCCATTTCACTTTAACGTCATTTTTTCATTTTTAAAATATAGTATTCCTTCGTCGGATTTATTTTAATTTCGTAGAAATTCACAAAAGACTTTTAACATATTTTTGAATTTAAAGAAGCAATCACTATTTCCTCAAAAGGTTTAAATTTGGGGATTAATTTTGATAAACCACCTACACGTCTACAATTTAATTTATGGTAAATACGCCATCTTAAAATCATAGTTAGTAAAACCCTTTCCAAACATTGTAAACTGTTAGTGGAATACCGTTGTAGAACTAAAATAGTTAATAATGTCCCCTGATATGTTTGCAGAATAAACTTCCTACCGTCTATAATTTTGTGAAATGTTTCATTGCCAAAGTAGTAGATAGCTCTTCTTTTTCGATATGACTATAATTTCTTTTCAAACGCTATTAGCGTTATAGATGCATGGCTAACTGCTTTTATTTTACCATCCTTGAATTTATGATAAATAACTATTCTAATGCCATAATCGCTAGCATCTGAGGCTACTATTGTTTCTAAATAGGATTGAAATACGTTAACGATAATTCAAATATTAATATTTTATTCATTTCTTTAAACGGACCAGTTCCACATCGCATCTTTTTTTAATAATTTACTTAAAGGCCCTCTTATTTATGTATGTTTGGCACATAAGGATTGTAATAGCTTGCAAACGTTAGAAATGATAGTCGTGGCAGGGATATTATTAATATTATCAAATATTAATTCAATTATCAATATTATGAATCTTCCTTGGTGGGTGTGATTTACGTTCATTTGCATCAATTATTTGTCCCAAGTATTTTATATTGGTCGAGAAAGATTATCATTTCTCTTCAATGAGTTTGAAACCGTAATCCTCTATTTTGAGGAGTACTTGTTCTATGTGTTCTCAATGTTGTCGTCTAGTTCCGCTTTTTTTGAGTATGTCGTTCAAATGTGCAAAGGTAAAATAAAAAAAAATAAAATAAAACAGCTCGCATTCTATACATTATTTGCTGGTAAATGCCAGGTGCCTCTTTGACCCCGAACGGTAACATATTAAAACTATATCGACGCTTGTGTGTGTTAATTGGTAAGAACTCTGTACATTTTCCATTCACTCCATTTTGTAAGTATGCATCTGATAGGTCAAGTTTTAAAAAAAAATTCCACCATTTAATTTGGAAATTTTTTTTTCTGGGGATGGTTACGGATATGTGTGAGGTAGTGGACACACATTTAAACTTATAGAAAAATCTGCACATATACGAATATTTTTCACATAAACTGTTGGGGCTGCCATCTCAAAATAATCTGTTGACGAGATAAACCCTAGAATTTCTAATCTGTCCAGTTCTTTGGTAATGGTTTCTACAACTGCAAAAGGGTAGCATTCAGATTTTGATTTGTCAATATAACTTTTACTGTATTAAAATGTCTTACAATTTTTCTTTGATTTGATTTGCAGTGACTTTGTCTATGACCCAACCTTCCATATTTGAAACCTTATATTTTTGAAATGAACATCCGCTTTAAAATAGTTAAATTTTCTTAATAGTTACTCCATTCGTGATTGACAATTCCAGCATAAGTAACAAAAGCTTTGGCTTCTTTTTTTTGTGTGAAATTTAAGCATTGCCAATGTGTAGGCAATTGGGAGCTTCTTTTACTGAAAATGTTAAACAAAATCAACAGCGTTTCATTAAATTCAATATTTCCTGGTTTTACAGGTAAAATGTAAGTACAATATTTTTCGTGCTCTGATAGTCACAATTTTCGTGAAAGTAAACAATTATATGTTTTTTTTTTCATAATTCCAGCCCTGGCAATCTTGTTCGTGCTCTCTGTAATGTGATAAAAACGTAATTAGGATTATATAAACATTTGCCAACATAGTTTACGAACGAATGAGACGTGAATTAAACTGCAGTACTCGTTTCATTTACTTTGTGCATTATTGCTTCAAACATCCTTGTCTAGTGTATCAATATTTCTATCATTTTTGTTCTTGTTCTTGTTGTTGTTTTGTAATTGTTGCAGCAACTGTTGCTGTTTTTGTTCTTGTTGCAGCAACTGTCTTACCAGGATTTCTAAAGCCTCCGTATTGCGAGTCTATTTCCAATCCTTGGATGACGTGAGTTTAAAACTTCTTACAAAGTCAGAATTATTACTTGTCCAAACGTGAGTTCCGAATATTTGCCGCCACTGTTATAAAGTTTGTATAAGGTTCGTAGTACTGCTTAATAATACTATAAGGTAACAACAGGCGAGATATGAATTAATAATACAGTGATAGAGTATATCGTAGTTCAATGCGACAATGCATACAAGTGAAACGCTACACATTGAGACCAACTTTGCGATAACCGTTCTACACATAGGGAATGGACCTGTTCATGTTCAACTATTAGCGTAAAGAAATGCCTGTCGTTTTTCTACACAACGCTATCTATCTATCTATCTATCTATCTATCTATTTATCTATCTATCTCTATACCGGGTGTATAAGAGTAAAATTGACCAAATCGTGTAACAGCAAAATTGTCCAATTCTTAGATTAAGCTTTGAACCGTTTTATCTTAGAAATGATTAAAGATATTTTATTGGAATTCTCCGAGGATTTTATAACACAATCGGGCGCTATTTTGAATAATAAAATTGTAGTTAGCTCTAAGTTGAAATGATGATCCCTCTTTCTGTCTTGACCTCTCAGCTGTTACCTCATTGTTAAACTTATTCACCGTTCTCTTGATAGATCTTGAATGGAGTTTGAAGATGGAAGCTAGAGTATGAATGCTGCTACCGTTACTGAAGGCCGGAATGATCTTTTTCCTCTCACAATTGCTCAGTTGGGAAGACATACTGGAGCTGACACAATCGATTTTAACCTGATTTTCAGTGATTTTTAAAATAAATTGTGTCAGGGTGGCTAAATGTCTCACATAAAAATCTGGAAAAAAGAAAATCATTTAGTGTAGTGTTTTTTTTTTATTTTAGATATTAAACATTTCGTGGTATGGACAATTATCGCATACTGTTGCATGATTTGTACAATTTGGCTGTTAGATCGGTATAGACCAGTGTGTGTATGCGTATGTGTGTGTTCATTATCTACCTATTTATCTATCAATCTACCTATCTAACTCTGTTCATTTTCTCCTCTTTCTCTCTCTATTACTCTCTCTCACTCTTTCTCTCTCTCTCTCTCTCTCTATATATATATATATATATATATATATATATATATATAATGTTTCAAGCATGCAAAGACACACACATACAAACAAAAACAGACACGCAGCCACAAATGCAGGGACCAAAAGATCGCATGAATTAATTAAAGGTTAAAAATATATTCGACCTTTAATCAAACTCTTACTAATGAAGGACTGTGAACGATGTTCAACTTGCACGCACATATTATAATATCTGCGATACAACTTGATCAATAAAACAGAAAATTAGCTGGACATCAAGAAATCTAAGGCGGAAATAAAATATATTTCTTAGTTCCACCAATTCTAATCTTCACGGCTACGACCCGCCATTCTACGCACATTGCAGCGAACCACCCTCATTTCCTGTAAATTTCTGTAGTGAGAAGTAAGTTCCACGCAATCAGCTTCTTTCAAAGAACCACTGCTCTTCTTCCGGGTCACTACAATCTTAACCATGTCAAGCTTAGTGTTAACGGTTATCTTCACCACATATCCGCGTAAACTATTCCTATTACTCTGTAACCATCTACCTCGAATATATATATATATATATATATATATATATATATATATATATAGCGTAGACTAATCAGTCATATTTGATTATGCCTTAAAATTCCCAGCGTCACTCGTTCGTGAGCATGTGTAGTCTAATCAACGTAAACACACCCGCTTCGGTTATTACGGGCGAAACGGGTTGCACGAAAAACTTTTTCGACTTTTTCATATATCTTTCCTCCAAAAATTATTAAATATAAACATTTATACATCGTTATCCCATATATATATATATATATATATATATATATATATATATATATATATATATATATATATATATATACACACACACACACATATATATAATTTAAAAGGCTCAAACACTAATATTCCATGTTTATAATTTATTATATTAGAATCGTAATCATTATATATATATATATATATATATATATATATATATATTTATAATAATTTTAGAATTCCTCATTTTATTTCTGCCAAAACATCGAAACCGCTCCAGAATCATTTTTCTCAATCTGTGATAGAGACTGGACTATTTTCAGCACGATTTCCTTTCACTAGTATGGTGATATTTTAAGCGTAACTTAGATGTGACAAAAAGCAGAAAGTATGTGGCACCCAGTCAGGATTGAACTCAATATTCACTCATAACTGACGCAGCAAAACAAGCTTGCCAATCATTACACCACTTCGAAGTTCCTTAATATTTTTCTAATCGTATCTGTGGCACTAGGCCGAAAGTGTGGAGCTCACAGTGACGATCGAACTCACTACACTGTTCGTAATTTATATGGCGAGAAAAGCTCGTTGACCATCACACCACATCGACGTACCCAAATAATTTTCTAAGCACTTGGACGAAAGTGTTGAAGGCCCAGTGAAGATAGAACTCAGTATTCAGTCGTGACTGACCAAGCGAGACCACCTTGCTAGCCATTTCACCACCTCGAGTTTCTCAAATAATTTTCCTAAGCTTAACTTAGATGTGTCACAAGACAGAAAGTGTGGAGCATCCAATGAGGATCGAACTCACTACTCAGTCGCAATTGATCCCTTGAGACAAGATTTCTGACCAATCACACCACGTCGAAGTGCCCCGCCTCTCAGCAGAATGTGTTGTTTGGTAGAACTTTTACAGTGCACAATAGATAATGCTCTTTCATAAGTGAATTCGTATATCTTATTTCTAACAGAATTGATGATCCATCGATACTGAAAAAAAAAAAAAAAAAATTACTCCTCGGCTGCACGCCTTCTCAGATTGAGTTTATGTTATGGAGAATCAACTCATGTTTGTGTCGTTCACAATTCTTGAGTGAAATACTGTTTTAGCCAACATTAATAAAACCTGTAGTCGGGCTGTCTATCGGAATAAAGTAACATATGAAGAAGAGCATGGTAAAAGTGCACAAATCCCGAGTACTAAATAATCTCTTACACTGTACCGTATGATGTGTCATTTTTAAGTACTTAAATAGTATCACCGTAGCCAGCGTATCATTAACAGTGCGGAAAGTAACGATTTCAACAAAAGCGAAGTCACGCACGCAAATCTGAGACAATGGAATTTCAGTCATTTCCAACACAGTTTGATGTGTCAATGATATTTTTTGAACGCAAGTAGAACGCCTTTGATGGCATCAGGTACTGGAGGATTAATGACACAGTTTTCACTGAAAAACTTTTTAATCCATCACACGTACAAGTAATAACAGAAAGACTTCAATGTAAAATGATAAATTATTTAATTACCAAACGCAGTTAAAATACATTAACAACAAAGAAGTAAAGAGTCAACGGAAAGATTGTTGATTACTTATCAGTTAATACACGACTGCGTAGAGCTGCTAAGAAAAGTACTAATTCGTCTTGAAACAAGGGGCATTCTACTTTAACATCCGGGTTAACACAGTAGTCAAACACGTAATTGTAAACCCCCAGACAGTCAGTGACATGATATCTCCATAGTAAATTGCGGACTACATTTTCATTGTCTAGAGATTCACGTTCAAACTCCGGTGTCAGCATTGACACTTTTCATTCATATATGGCAAAAACAAAACAAGGTTTTATGAAACATGAAATGATAAAAATTTAAATTATTATTTCATTAGAATAGAAGAAGACTGAAACGACATCGCCTCCAAAAACACTACAACATCGATTCACTTTGAAAAGAAATACTGACGTATGAAAGTTAGGCAATATAATCTCTTTTCTAAAAGTCTTATTCCTAATTTATATAATGCATTTCAAATGCTTTATTTGAAGAAAAATTTCACTAATTAAAGGTTTAATCCTAAATAAGTTACTTTTATTAATTTATAAAAACTTGTTTTGCTGGAGCTGAATTGTCTCTCTCTTAAGGTGTCTCAGTCCTGAGTTGTCCTAACTCTCAGTCGGTGGTGTTCAGTCTACGGTGCTGAGTTGGCTGTATTGAGTTGTCCCTTCCTGTTACCCAGGTCTAGAGAGCCTGATTAACCAGGTCTATATAGACTGGCCTACATTAATTCATAGCTGGGTGTGGATTCACATCCTCCCCGGAAATGTGTGAGAAACCGAATGCAACATCCCAGGATGTATTTTTAAAGAAATGTTTCTGCATGTGTAATGGACTTACTTCATTTAATATATATATATATATATATATATATATATATATATATATATATATATATATATATATATTTATAAAGATATCTTTAATAATTTTCTTCAAGCCATCCATATATGTTCGATATATCGATTATATTTTCATACTATGGAAACACCTAGAGGAAATAGAAATACTCAGATAATAAACATTAAAGAATATATGCGTCCTACACTTTATTTATAAACTCGATATTAATAACAGAATTTCTTTACTCGGGGGTTTAGTTTAAGCTAACAGTCTTAAGTTTACTACTTTAGAAATAAAAACACAATCAAAAATTCGTGTCATTGTAAATACAAAAGTGAATGTTCTCACAGATAAAAAAAAGACAAAATTAACCATGCCAAAATAATTTCTTCATCTGATATATTATGTTTTATAAAGAACCAACATAAAACTATAAAAATATCAAGAATGTCGTTGCTGTACAAATAAAAGTAGCATTAATGAACTTTAGAAAAAAACTAGCAGTAGAGCCCGGCGTTGCCCGGGGATGTGTAAAAGATAGATCAAGTATTAACCATTATAAAGACTGAAAAATAAAATTGACAAAGATTATTATTTAAGGTTAACGGACACGCATGTCTTAATTATTTTTTTTTATGAATTGGTCAAACCCAAACTCAAACAAAAACATTGTTTTCAATCGTTATGAGTCTACCGATCGAATAGAATTTTATTATAAACAATTGTCTTGTAAATGGAATTTTTAAAGCATTCTGAATGTAAAAATAAAGAAAAAAAAGTGTGCAAGACAATAAGAAACACTACCTGTCAAAAAAAAGTGAAGTTTTGTTGAAATCGGTTGAAAAATGTAGGAAATCCGATCCCATATATAAACGAACACACACACACACACACACACACACACACACACACACACACAACCTGGGTTTTATAATAAGTATGATATTAAAGGCTCAGTCAAAAAGTAATTAATTTGTTTTATCATATAAGAAATAAGGAACACAATCAAACATATTGTCCATCAATATATATCTATACATCACAGGTTCACATCCCCACTTCTCAACATAATCCCCACCTCTTTCAATGGCATGTATCTGAATTTTGTAAAATATTTTTACAGTAAGGTCCTCTCTGTACAAAACTCGCGTGCCACTTGTAGTGAGTTGCATTAAGAGGCAGTTTTTTATGGATAGGAGAGTAATACGAAGGTTAACCCGAGATTTGAACAGTATGTTTCCTCTATCACTATAAACTTATATAGTGATAGAGGAAACATACTCTTGGGAGTCCGTTCCACAAAGTTGTGGTTGGTGGGAAGAAGCTGTTCGACTGCAACATACTTCTCACCGATGGAATACCGGCAGAATGTGCATGGTTTTCTAAACGTAAGTGACAAGTCGGGTCCTTGCCGTGAAGGGTAGAACTCGTGGAATCAAGGATTGTAGTTCGTCCGACCATTTTCAGTGGAATTAGCGATAGAGTAGCGAGTTGCCTGCCACATCCCGTCTGTGAGAGAAAGGTTTGAGGTCTGAAAACAATTCGTCACCCACAAGGGCTCGGAGAGGCATTTGGATTCTATCGAGGCTTGAGTGTTGAGTCTGAGCAGCTCCTTTCTAAATATGACAACAGTACTCTCAGCAGACGGTTGATGTTGCCATTGCCTTAAAGCTGTTTTCACGTCTTTATCACCACATAATTTAGCACCATCAGATTACCACCTCTTTGACCCACTGAAAGAGGCACTGGGAGACAAACTTTATGCTGGTGATGAAGAAGTGAAATCTTTTGTCAAGCTATTGGCTACATCAGCAGACAATCGCGGCTGTAGGGAGCACACATACACGTCCGCATTCGTAGGTGGAATTTTTGCAATTCGTATACATATCGATAATCACACCACGAACAACCAAAATAAATCTGTCAACATAAACTTAAACAAAGATATACCTCCTAATGCAAAGAAAGACTCAAAATTATTTACATTGTTCGGATAGTTGTCCTCATTGTTAAAGCCATATTCACGTTGTACGCTCATCTTTATTGTCATATTCAAGTTGTACTCCCTTTCAATTGATATATGTTGGAATTTTGAACTTAATCCTATATTTAGACCACGGGTTAGATCGTGCTAACTCCACGTGCCGTGCCATTTTTGGATATCTCACTATCAGTTAATTCTCTTTAGTAACGTAACTCTCCAACTTTTTGTTCCCTTTATGTTATTGAACTCACAACACATTTTTTGGTTTACTCATCCACTGGGCCATGTGCGATTGGGGACGGCAGTGGGTGAACTTTGGAGAATTATAAACTTACTATCTCAGTAACATATTTTTTTACTAGAGCTAATATTACAATATCTGTTATCGTTGGTTTACTCTAGCTCTCTGTATTACTGGATCTCATATTGTATTCATGTCTATGCTTGGCCGGCTTAGGAGATTTTTGTGGCCTACCAGATGCAATGATATCTTAAGTTTTCATATTTTCCAGTGATGTTCTCTCTATATTTCAATTTCTAACCACAGAAAGCGGTGATATCCCTTTTCCCTATATAATTATATTATTGTGCAAAATAAATAATCCTCATAAAATAAATTTTCTTTCACCATAACAGGTTATATCATAAAGTGTATATAATGTATCTAATATGCATTTTTTTCGCTGCAATCGCCCTTCCGACTGCTCTAAACTTTCACCTCTGTATATAATAACTCGACGTATCCAACGAAAGATTGTCTCTCATGGACTGCCCATGGACACTAAAAACTATCGAAAGTACTTGGACAGATAAAACAGAAAAAAAATGAAATATGAGCTTTTGATCCAAAATTCCATTCTTGATATCCAAACTTTTTCATTCGTTTTTTACTTAATCATTTCACCCCAAGCAATATGGAAATGCCACTAGTACGCAGGACTTTACAGACAATGAAATTGAGAGAAAAGACTGAGTATAGGGAGGATTTTTAAAAGAATAAAAGATTAACGGAATTCAAGAAGATAGATCATGTCGCTTGACGTTGCATTTAAATTTTTGAAGATAGTATTTATTAGGGATGCAGGTAAAAAGAAGAGAGTTCAACAGGTGGGAAGTTTGAGAAAAGAAAATGTTGGCGTAGAAGTGGCGGTTGCATTTAGCTATTTCAATGGTAAACGGGTGGGACCTAGATGCCAATCAAGTAGCACGCTTAAATCCATGTTGTCAGGGCACAAGGGAAATATTTGCCAGAGCGGTTACCATGTGGAAAATACAGACGGAAGCCACGTCACGTCGGTGAGATAAAGAAAGATAATGTAGTCGAGATGTAAATTCAGGATCGATTACATTAAAGATCCTTCTCGCATGTGTTAATTGAAACAAAATGCAATAGCAGACCGAGAACTTTTATAAGAATTGAATTTAATAAAACTTACAAGAATTTGCGAACTCAGTCAAGGAATCAGAACAAATAGTATATTTTGATGTCAGCTTCAAAAAATCAGGCAATTTTTTTTTCTTTTTTTTATCTAGTATATTCTTATGTCTACTCTTGTATAAGGTATACTGATGGTTTCACTTGAGTTCAAGGAGGCCAAGTGCTGGGAAAATTAAGACTTTTCAAATATTCTTATGCGAGGTGTGTTCAAATAGTCTTTCAATTTTGGAAGGTAGTACGTCAGACAAAAATAAAGGTATAATGCAACTTCCATGGCAAATATTGAGATGAGCTACATTTCTTATTTCAACCAGTTCAGATTTTGCATCAAAGACACATCTTGCTACAAATATAAGGTCAATCACCCTAATTCTTTTCGTAATCCATTGTTAAGAAAATACTTCCTCTCAGTTTCATCTCGCGAATGCCTTTGTATAACAGACACCCGGGAGGATACGCATCAATACATTCTTAACTTCGTAAATTCTACAGTCAAACATTATCTATCCTACATAACGTTAAAATTCACATTTACAGCATCATCTTATGAATACCTGGTTGGCGCTGGGTCTTGTATTGAAATCACATTTAATAAAAATCCAAGGGTCTGCGAAAAGCAATTCGAATTTATTAAACTTCTCAATTGGCCACTATGACGAGACGGTAAACCATCGCTCTATGGAAGGAATATGCCAATTTTATTAAAAATGTTATATACTGGGTGCGATGGATAAAATGTCTAAATTATGCGAAAATGACATTAACACAGACATCTCATTTTAACAGAGACATTTACCAAAATTAGACAAAAATATCTTGAAATGAGATTTTCTTT
This sequence comes from Acanthosepion pharaonis, assembly GCA_903632075.3. NCBI lineage: Eukaryota > Metazoa > Mollusca > Cephalopoda > Sepiida > Sepiidae > Acanthosepion > Acanthosepion pharaonis. The sequence goes on along the minus strand of CAHIKZ030004979.1, from coordinate 3,224,242 downwards.
TTTTAATAAAAATGCATTGGCTCCAGGCGACTTCGGAAACTTGTGCAACACTTCTGGCCAGTCTCCTTGATTAAGTTGCCATAATCCGTGCTTGCCGTTCATCTTTGGTATTACAAGGAATTTTGATGGTCTCTTGCTCAAATGCTATACATAATAATCAAGGGGTGTGTAGTCTGGGGAGTTAAGTGGACAGATGTAAGGGGTGATGTGGTCACAGAAATTGTCTGACACACATGACTGGGTTCTCCTGCTTGTGTAGCACGGCGAAGAATCCTGTTGACCCAGGGCAGCAATACCTCTTCAAAGCATTTAATGTAGGCCTCTGTGTTAAGTTTGAGTCCCTCACCTACAAATTCGGGAGTTCTTTTTTAACACAACAATCAGAGTGAATTTTCTAAGAGGCTGTACCTTTGTAATCGGCATTAGACTCATTCAACTCTTTCCGAATTATCTTCACTATCCTCAGATTTACACCCGAACACCCTGGAATGTTCGTATTGTACCTTCTGTCGCGAATGCCAAGCATGCCCTTTTCAGATTTCCGGCGCAATGAATTGCACCATGGTGCTTTTTCTTTAAAACCCTGCCCAAATGACCTTATGATTCTACGCACTCGACAAAATCAAAAGCCAAAAAGGCGCATGGATTAAAATAAAATTATAAAATAGTGACAATTTATAATTTACCCATCGCACCATATCTATATTTATCGACTCTTCTTCTTCTCAATCCTCTTCAAAGACGTATGCGATCATGGTACTCCACAATTTCCTCTCATTTGTAACTTTAGGTAAATTTGTTCTATCTCTCATCATCATCTTGCAGCCTCAGCTGAGATTGAACTCACCAATACTTTGATTGGTGTAGTTCATAATCTTGTCAAATAGCTGAATTCTTGATGCTTCGCTAGGGCTATCAAGGGTGTTTTTATCGTGACACCATCACTAAATGGATTGCCAACCAAGGCTCAGAGAGACTCCATTCACCCTCCTCTAAGAGCAGGTTTGAATTCATAGTTTTCCTTCCCCTAGACCAGTTGCCATCCAAGGCTATAGAACCCAGTCTGTCCTGCTATTTACCCATAGAAAGAGGATTCACACCTTTCCCAAGGGTGTTAGCACGTAAGTGAATGTAATGGATTCGACTGGAATTCGAACTCGGCTCTCTGATTCTTCAATCCAAGCCGCTATCCATTACTCCACCGTGCCTCCACATCTCAATTAATACCTGTTCTGATATCCTTTTACAAAAGTGCGTTACCTTTCTTATGTCCCTCTTGCCTTCAATATGTACAGTGAGTATCAAATTTTCTAAACCCTGGAAATTTCAACTGTCTTTTTCTAACGTTATTTATAAGTGTCTTTTTTTTCCATTTTCGTTAAAAAGAATTCGTAATTGCTGACATGATCTGCCCACGGTATTCTCAGCATCCTTCTGTAGAACCTTGATACATGTTGCTTCAGGTACGTTTGTTATCTGTGGGGAGATTGTCTATCATTTACTTATAGAAGGGTCGATCTACTACTGAGTCAGAATATATCTCATTAATAGCCTGGAATTTTTAATGTGTGTTTCCTGCCACTACATTACCGTTAGTGCCGAAATACATACAAATCTAGGCTTAATTACCGTGCGATAATAAGCTTTAGATTTTATTTGAGAGATGGCCAGCGTTGTGGGGCACCCACTGATAATGAAATTTATTACCCAAGAGAATCGGTTTAGGGAAAGGAGATTGCTAGACTTAGCATTATAATACTTGCTCGTTTTGTCTCAATGGTTATTGCTAAGTTCAGATTTGGCGTATATAAGATCACATTATTGTGCACTTATTAAAGGTCACCTCAACTAATCTAGCGAGATGCAGCTGACAAGAGAATCGCTAGGATAGGATTCTATGTAGTACTATTTTTTTGGTAAAGCGTAGATTTTATGTTGTTGTTGGAGACATGAATTTGTTTTATACGCAAGGAAAGAGCAGCATCAAGCCAAAACAGCAGGTGGATTTTAAACATGAATATCCCCTTTATAAACGATCTCCATTCTGGGCGCAAAACATCGAAAAGGTCTCGATCGTCTTCTTTATACTAAAAGAAATAGATAAGTAAGCGAAAGATGAATTGGCTATACATTTTTTTCCGGTTGCTACTCAAAAAAAAGAAATCTGGTGATGATTGGTTTGCCAACTGAGAAAAGATAAGGAAAATATCAGCTGTGTTTGTTGTTCGATTTCATAAGTGTGTGTTTTTTTTATTGTTTATCTTCGTGTATTCTCCCTTCATTTGTCACTTCCTGTTAGATGTTAGAAACTCGAACATACTTAATATCTTTCATCTGAGATCATTATTCTCATACGCTTTTCATCTAAAACATTGATACAATATATTTATTTATACCCTATTAAAAATATGTTTCTTGTCCCTTTCTTCTTCAGGATATGAGCGCTCAAAGTACTCCAACATTTCCTATTCTTGATCCTATACAAAATTAATTTATGAAAGGTGTTTCATTAAGACGGATCAAAATCAGCAGTAAATAAATCAGTGTTATTGGTGAAAATTTATTTATTCCTCTATTGGATCATGCTATTTAAGTCATGGCAATTATATGTGGAAATAATATCGCCCAAATATCCGCCAAGGATTCGGCAGCACACCTCCGCACGATGGTCAAAATTTTTGGTGACGTCTCTGCAGAGATTCTCCTCGATCTCACCAATATCCGTTATTATCTTATCATTCAGTTGTTGAATTGTTTTTTGCTTGTTGGCATTGGCCTTACTTTTGAGATGACCCCCAAAGGAAGAAATCTAAATGCATCAAGCCGCACGATCGTGGTGACCAATTGACTTCGCTGTTTCGAGAGATGATGCGACCTGGGAAACTCTCATTTCATTTCTGTTTGAACGACCATTTTCGTAATAGGCTTCGATAACTTTAACACGTTGTTTGATTGTTAATCTTTCGATGTTTGAATCTGCCAAAGATTGTTAAATCTGAAAGAAAAAGAAAAAAATGAGACGATTAAACTTAATTCCATTTAAAATCGGCCCAACTTATTGGAACACCCTTTATATCTAGCTGCTTATTATTTTTTTTTTTAGTCTGTATAACCCCATTGAAGGAAGAACGAACATTAAGAAGCAAGGGGATACAGTGCATAGAGGAATTAGGAACAGAAACTTTAGTATTGAGCAGAATTACAAAACAAAGAGTAATAAGGAGTACATTATATAGAGATTGATATTGCATTTAAATTTTTACAAATTAAAGTTGGCTAGAAAGCATGGAACCAGAAGGGAGTTCTACAAGCGAGAAATGCGAGAAATGAAACGGTTAGCACTTAGTTTACGTCTACATCTCGCCAGCTCATCTTTAAATTGATGAGATCCAGATGCCAGTCTAGTACTGCGATGAAATTCATAAACATAACGAAGAGATCATACGAACAATTACCTTGAAATGCTTACAGAAAAGGAACAGAGTGGCAATCTTACGGCAGTGTACAATTACCTGAAGGCAGAGTCGCCAGTTCAGGGCCAATAATATTGGTGATTATTCTTTGTATCCTATCATGTAGCTCTAGGTTAATAGCAGGGGCAACGGATCATATATGGCAGCAATGGACAAATCGTAGACTTATGGATGTGCAAGATAGATTTCCGGAGAGAAAAATGGCTTCGCCTGCTACAATGAACCGGTTTTCTTAGCAGCTGACCTAGCAATGAATTCAATATAGTCTATTCAATTCATGTCAACTGAGAACGTTAGTTTGAGAAGCTGTAACAAGTCAATTTCCTGGAGGATAGCATCAGATATGATAATGGAAGGCAGTGAGGGGTCTCTCATATGATTTATGGGGAGACATTTAGTTTTGGAAGCATTACAATTGATAAAACACCTTTCGCCCCAGCTAAAGACAGACTTGAGGTCATTTTGGACATCAGCTGCCATTTTGACCTTTCATGACTGAGCAGCCTTACTAACGAGGCAGGTGTAAATGGTAGTGTCTTCAGCGTATATGACAAATTCAGAGGTGATGTCATCGGTAAGATCTTTAATGAAAATTAAAAACAGCTTAGGACCAAGGATGGACCTCTGGGGGACACTGACGTTAGTACGAAAGGATTAAGACGAGTATCTGTTTAGAATAAGACTTACTATTGAGGCAGGTGTAAATGGTCGCGCCTTCAGCATCGATACCGTTGAAGGCTGGTGTCATCGGGAAGATTGATAATGAAAATTAAAAATTGTGTTGGACCAAGGAACCGTTGGTACTAGCGCGGGTGTTGTCCAGGACTCTATCCACTGGGAACACCCGCGTTAATACGAAAGGATCTAAAAGTGTGGCCGTTTAAGATAACTTTCATTTCATGATTTGATAGGAAAGACTAGATCAGCTAAAAAAATGTGTCCTGGTACATCTTAAAGTTTCTTATTTTAGAGAATAGCTAAATGTCAGACTCTGTCAAAGATTTCGATATTTCCAATGCTTCACCGTTTTTGACTTTCCGCAATTATCGCTAGCACGTCAGAATCTGTCCCGTAGAAACGAAAGCCGTATTGCTTGTGTGAGAACATTCTATTGGCAAACAAGGACTTCGAGGACTCGTTTATATTTATTACGATCAGTAATGAATAGACACCTGATATGATGAAAGCTGTCACACTGTTATAGTGATTTTCCAAGCGTAGCTTGGATGTAGCACAAGGCCGAAAGTAAGAGGCACCCAGTGAGGATCGAACTCACTACTCAGTCACAATTGTTTTAGCCAGACAAGCTTGCTAACCATTACACCACCTCGAGGTGCCCCTGTCTCACTGGTATAAACGGAAATAGAAATTACAGTGTGCTATGGTGGTCGAGCATGCTGGGGTAAACCTTAGAGAGGATTGAGATTTCTCCTAGTATTTCTGAGAAGGGATGAAAGCGTTCATGTTCTCTTACACACACGAAGAAAACTCAGTGGACTGTATTGCGATACCCGGTCAGAGCGAGAAGAGGAGTTAAGAAATAAATCGAGAATAGAAGCCTGTTTCTCAGTTTGGCTAGGGGAATAGGTAATGAAGTCAACGATTTAAGTAAGGGATTGGGAATGGAAAAGATTAATGTCTAAATACCGGCAATATCATTTCATTTAGAATGTTTCATCCACGTCTCATGGTGAGCATTAAAGTCACCGAAAACAAAGGTATTTGCAGATGGATAGAAAGAAAGTGCTTTTCTATACTGTCAGCGATTGCGTCTAATATACTGCAGTCTTGGGAAGAGTGAGGGCGTTACTGCAAAAGCGATTGCGGAGTTTAGTAGCGAAAGACGGAACCACATAAAAAAAGTAGTCAGCAACCTCCTGCGATAATTACCTTGCCACCGAAAGATTATCCCGGATGTAAACACCAAGCCCATGCATGTGAATTTTTAAAAAATTTTTCCACAAAGGGGAAGATATACAGAAAACAAAAATTCATTGGTAGCAATGGAAGAATTTGTTATTATTGAATTAAGTAGACCACGTGACCATAGATAAATTATATAAAAAAACTGTCCGAATGTTCTTTTTATCCGAGCGCTTTCGGCTATGCATTTAACTATTTTCAACGATTAAATATTTTAACTGTCACATAAGAAAAGAGTCAGGGTTGTAAAACCTATTTCATTCTTGTCGTATCAATTTCAGTTATGCTGATCTGAGAGCAACGTCAATAAATCCTTCATTTCCCAATAATTTTTCCTACCATTCTTTGACAAATGACCTTCAAAAACTTTAAGAATCCCACTGGGCAACAAACTACGCTTTTCAGTCTCATGATTTCAACTGATTTGAAGTGCAGCGACTACATCGTTGCATCTACTGTAAGGAAAATTGGGTTACTATCTCGTGCCAGAAATGTTTCTCGTTTCAGTCCATCTTACATAGTTACAATCATTCGACTGTGCATGGAATATTGCTGCCATATCTGGTCTGGTGCTGTTGCAATTCATCTCAAGGATCTTGAGAAAATCCAAAGAGGATCTGAAATGTATTCCATCCTGACTTGGTAACTCGACTTCAGTCATTTTCTCATCGAAGTGGCGTAGCTTTCTATGTCTTTTCTAGAAATATGTTAATGCCAGCTCCTCTGCTGTGCTTTTTGTATCCCTGGTACTCCGAACACACGAACTGAATCGTGCTACAAGATTGGCATCTAGGTCCTAACCTTTTACTGCAAGAAGTAGCTAAATGCAACCGCCACTTTCACTACAATAGTTTATTCTCTCGCACCTCCCCGCCAGTGGATGTCCCTTCCGTTTCCGGATAACTTCACTTTTAAAAAAGTATGAGTCAATCTCCATCATCTATCTTCTTGAATCCTGTTCAGCTTTTGTTCTTTCTTCAATCCTCTTTATACTCATTTTTTTCTCTCACTTTCATTTCCTGAAACTTACTACTAATTACTAGTGCCATTTCAGGCTTGCTTGTGGTGAAATGATTAAAATAATTATCATTTTTTTAAAACTACTGTTGCTTTCTATGTATTTTATAAGCTTAAATCGCCCACAGATATATCCCATTATAGTAGGGACATAATATACTCATTTTTGAAAGTATAATTTAATGGCCTAGCAGAATAGTTATAAATTTAACCTTCCCACCAGGAGACCCGGTTTCAAATCTCGCCCTGTTCGATTTCTATGGGAGGTGATAATTGTTCTAAGTCACTTGTCATCGTGGCGGAGGGTTGAATCATTACTAACCCTGTTTAAATTGTTGCTATCTCTCTTAGAAGCTGTAACTAATGTACGTTCTGTATAGTTACAGTTTAAAGTAACGTTTGAAACTGTGGCTGTTAAAGAAACTAAAATATGCCTAAGCAGACAATAATGCTTAACTTCTAGAGGCCAGCCATATCTATTTGCATAAATTGGATAGTAAGAAAACGCTATATTAGCATTTCTGTTTTAATTTTTGGGTGGATAAATTATAAATTATAAATTATTATTATTTCTTTTATTTACATGCGGACAATTGTCCTCATCTTTGTAACTGATATCACTTTTGGCTGGTGTGTCGCGGGACACTAGACTAGTTGCCTAAGGCTTTAGTTTGTGAATTTGATGTCATACAAATTGTGTGTTCAATCCCTGGCCCGGGAAGTCTGTACTTGTTTTCAGTGAAAACAGGATAATCAATAACTAAGGCCTGCACTAAATAAGAACTAGCGTTGGGAAATCTACCACCGTAGATTAAAGAAAAATGTTCAGTTCAAAATGCTCGAAGTTACACCTGATATCAGTGGGCTCCACGGCTAAAACTTTGTGACAATAAACAGGAGGACTATATATCCCATGCAAATAATCTATATTACAATTATGCTTGTCCCTACCTTCGTTAATTATATAGTTCCTTAGTCTTCACGACCATTACGTCCCGTCAATACTTTATAAATAATGGACAATTCCGTTTTGACCACGTGAAAATACGTTATTGACATTTCAGACACTACTTGGTTTCAGTGAGAAAATGAAAGGAAAAAAGGAAGATGGAAGTGTTTAACTGAAGTTCCAGTAAAATGGAAAATGTTGTCAATTTCAAATATTTCTTTATGTTCATCCTTACTTATAAATACATTTATTAATAAAAATGTTTTCGGCTGGTATAAATAACTATATTAGCAGATTGGACAATAATAAATATTATATAACTATCTGGTTAAAGTCTTTAAACAAATTATTATATTCGAGTAAAGCGTGCAAAATTTATATTATACCATTGACTGGTTATAGCAGTATTTCTTTTTACAATTTATTTTCTTCATTGTCAGCCTCGTTTTGACTTTTCCTGTTTTTTTAACCCTGTCAATACGTCCTTATCTGATTAAGTAAATACAAAATATAATAAAGGGTATAGCCACATAGTTGACATCTTTTAGATAACTGCTATTCATCGTAACAGTAATAAACCATTTATGTCAAAAGAACTGAATGATACAGGATAATATGAATTTAAATCCTATCAGAATCCTGATATATGCCACTTTGATTTTAGGTAAATTTAAATTTGGACTACCTTTGTGATGGTTGTCAAATTCAACAATGGATATACTTTCTTCTAAGGGAATTTTACAAAAACAGATACTTCTGACCCATGATCGTAAGTCACTAGTGTGGATTGGTTTTTCAAAAGTTGTAATCATCTCCTTGTACGTTGAATTGGTGGTATCTCAAAAATCGATTTTTCTCAGATGTCATCAGCTGAAATGTGTCGTGTACTTCGAAATATTCAGTTTTGGAGACCTCCTAATACAGGCGAAGACCTAAAGACGTGAAAAAATGTTTATAAACAATTCATGGTGAAAATTGGTTTGAAGTTTTCTTGACTAATGGAATAAAACCGAAAAGAGAAAAAATTCTCTTCTATTTCCTTTTTCTTCAGCCAGCATGAAGTCCGAATAATTGCCTGGGTGCACAAATTGCGCTAGGCTTCGGAGAACATATGTTAATTCTGTTAGAAGTGGAAGGTTACTTTATGCAGTGTCACGAGAATTGTGACAAATTATTTACATACCTATTTCAGTTTCAGAGGTATGGGGAGTGTTAGCATTAGAATTTTGATACATAAAATAAAATTAAACTTCGTACACAGGGTAGTAGTAGCTAGCGACAGTAATTCGATCATGGCGACATTATTAAAAATGGTTGCGTGAACAGTGATGAACTACGAAGAATCCTCGGTGGGTATTCACGATAATAAACAACAAGGATGAGTCCAAGAGATCTTCAAAATAGAAGGCCACTTCATATCACCTCCGAATCCTCTCTTTGGGATTTAGGGAGGTTAGCACTGCTTTAATTGAAATGATGGATAATAATATCCAAGTAATGCTTCGAGGAGGTTATTCTGGATAAGCCACGCTTATTACCGAGAAAGTCTACTACATTTTACATAGGCCAAGTGACACAAGTGCTATCGTGGACGTGATAGTCAACATATATAAAAATCAGTTGACCTTGGCATGCAGTCGATTCCTAGCAGATTCTCAGTCCTTTCTAGTGGCTTTGTTTTTATTGAATCAGACATATCTGTTTTTTTTTTTAGTTCAACGTTTGTCCAGTTTTATTCTTTAGAAAAACAAAGTTTTTTTTTATATTTTGGTTTTACTTTATATTATATGGGTTGGACAGTTCATAGGTTGATTGTGAAGGAGAGATGCGAGAGCTGTGAACTCCTTCATGCATTAATTTTAACTCTTTTTTTTAATTAATAACCGAATTCTGTATTTCCATGTTAACTGACATCTGACAGTTGAAAGAAGACTTTTCCTCCTGTTGGTAAAAAAAGTCATCAACAGCAGAAAAGACACCATCACCACTGCTATAATCCTTACCAGCCATGTATTGTTTCATGTTGGGGGACAGAGAAATATGTTCAAATATGGAGAACAGGGAGGTTGATCAACCAGATCAAATCTACGGATACGCAAAGCAGAAAATGTGACACTGTAACACGGAAGAGGCATTTAAATAGCAAAATATACCTTCTAAAAGCTAAACAAAGCATTAAGAGACAGGAAATTTCCTGTAGTAACAAAGAAGCAATAGCTGTGTAAAATCTCAGTCATTCTCTATAGCAGCGAGTTCTTGGCAATTCATTTACATGTGGAAAAGAGATGGAATTTTTGGGATAGATTACGAAGTTTGAGCTATTAAAAAAAGTTAACTTCCAAAAGGACGTATATAAAAAAGGACCGAAGGAAACAGTAAATAGGGACAGAAAAAAAGCAAGGAATTGCTTTAGCTATAATGTGGGAGAATGTACGGAAAGGCAACAAAAATTGCTTTACTCGCACGTATTTCCACATCATTTTTAAAAGTCTTTAGTGGGTAACTTTCTGTTGTAACCCAGGGAAGGTTACTGAATAGAATAAACAAACGAAGATTGGTAATGAACGATAATACTTAGGACAAGGACAACGCATACAAGATTCGGCAGCGGCGTGTAGAAGACGTAGTCAACTGCTAGAAGTGAGTCAACTGAATTCCACAATGAATCTCCAACTGAAGGATAACTACCAACCGCTCACGCGGTCAGATGTGGCATAAGGCCGAAATTAATGTGGACTATCCGAGCCCGTAGGCTCAGCCAAAAACTCACCGTATAAAACGTGGCCGGGTAGCTGTTTCCCGAGACGAGACTCTGCCCTTTGACAAAGCCTCGTTTGCGGATACTCTCTGCCCGGAGGGTAGAGTGTTTGACGAGCACAGTTGGAGACGAACATACAGTATTTACTACTGTATTTGTTTGAATGTGAACATACCCATTATGGTCCGTAGGCATGCTACAACTATTTCAAAATAATTTACCCCCCCCCATCTTGTGCATATTTTGATAATCCAATCTAATTCTTTGGACACAGTCCTCCGTACAAAAACTTGCTTGCTTGATGTATTCATTTTATGCGATTTCTTAACGCTTTGCAGATTAATTGAAGCCAGAAAATAATTTTACATTGTAAGAATGTTTTAGGTTAACAATGGTTTAATGATAGAAGTCTTAATATTTAAACCATAGATGGGAGAGAATAGGAATATTAATCCTTATCCCAAAGTGAAAATAACGAAACTAACAAGAATTTTGTCTCGATCCTCCGATTAAAATTTTCGAGCCATTATCAATTACACCACCCTCACATCCCTAGATTGCAACACCGGACATTAGCAAGCGATCACCCATCTAGGCTGGACTTTGATTAACTTTGATGATTATTTTGTAAGACTTTGATACAAATAAGTCCCATTTTCCTTTCCCTTGCTTTATATATAGATTTTGTGGTTTTCATTGTTTTATATAGATTTTGTGGTTATTGGTTGAAATCTAGTGCATTCTGCATTGTCTTAAACATTCTACTTCGTATACATACATACATAAACACACACACACGCACACATATATATATGTGTGTGTGTGTGTGTGCGCGTGTGTGTATGTGTCTTGAACAATAAAATGTTAAAATATAATTAAATAATTAAAATATCAGACACACTTCGTTGCATATTAGTATTTTTGTTTTATTATTTAAATTAGGGTCCTCGGCCAGTTTCGGCCGGCATGACCATCATCAGGAGAAAAAAAATTCATGCTTGTTAGTAGCAGTGAACTACAATGGTGTATGACAGTCTCTGAAGAAAGTGAACTTTGCCTGTAGTTTTCATTTGTTTTTTTATCATTAATTTTTGGTCAGTCCTTGTATTGGTGAAAAATCCTCATTCAAGTTCTATTTAAGGAGAGATTGAGAGATACATGAGTCTCAGATTTACTTCCTTAATCATTCTGACAGCTTTATTGGTTGCTGTGAAGGCGACGTGTGTATTATGTGTATGTTACCTTTTAGTTTTTTTTGTGTGTGATGTAAGTATATGTATATATTTGTGTGAGTGTGTGTATGTCGTTGGCCTCAACACCTCTGCAAGCATGTCTGTCTAGTATGGTTGAGAAATATGGCAGGTTGTTGATCTATGGGATTATATATTATTTCTATCTGTGCTGTTGTTATGTCTGTTAAGTGCTTTGAGGCGCAAAATCCATTTGTTTTCATTTTCTTCTAGTATTTTTTAGTTTTTTTTGTGTGTGATGTTTGTATATATTTTATGTGAGTGTGTGTATGTCGTTGGCCTCAACACCTCTGCAAGCATGTCTGGTATGGTTGAGAAATATGGCAGGTTGTTGATCTATGGGATTATATATTATTTCTATCTGTGCTTTGTTATGTCTGTTAAGTGCTTTGAGGCGCAAATCCATTTGTTTTCATTTTCTTCTAGTACTTTTTAGTTTTTTTGTGTGATGTAAGTATATGTATATATTTGTGTGAGTGTGTGTATGTCGTTGGCCTCAACACCTCTGCAAGCATGTCTGTCTAGTATGGTTGAGAAATATTTGGCAGGTTGTTGATCTATGGGATTATATATTATTTCTATCTGTGCTGTTGTTATGTCTGTTAAGTGCTTTGAGGCGCAAAATCCATTTGTTTTCATTTTCTTCTAGTACTTTTTAGTTTTTTTTTGTGTGTGATGTAAGTATATGTATATATTTGTGTGAGTGTGTGTATGTCGTTGGCCTCAACACCTCTGCAAGCATGTCTGTCTAGTATGGTTGAGAAATATGGCAGGTTGTTGATCTATGGGATTATATATTATTTCTATCTGTTGTTATGTCTGTTAAGTGCTTTGAGGCGCAAAAATCCATTTGTTTTCATTTTCTTCTAGTACTTTTTTAGTTTTTGTGTGTGATAAAAATCCATTTATTTTTCGTTTTCTTCTGTCTAGTATTTTTTGTTGATCTATTTTTTTATTTCTATCTGTGCTGTTGTGTGTCTGTTAAGTGCTTTGAGGCGCAAAATCCATTTGTTTTCATTTTCTTCTAGTACTTTTTATTTTTTTTGTGTGATGTAAGTATATGTATATATTTGTGTGAGTGTGTGTGTGTCGTTGGCCTCAACACCTCTGCAAGCATGTCTGTCTAGTATGGTTGAGAAATATGGCAGGTTGTTGATCTATGGGATTATATATTATTTCTATCTGTGCTGTTGTTATGTCTGTTAAGTGCTTTGAGGCGCAAAAATCCATTTGTTTTCATTTTCTTCTAGTACTTTTTTAGTTTTTTTGTGTGTGATGTAAGTATATGTATATATTTGTGTGAGTGTGTGTGTATGTCGTTGGCCTCAACACCTCTGCAAGCATGTCTGTCTAGTATGGTTGAGAAATATGGCAGGTTGTTGATCTATGGGATTATATATTATTTCTATCTGTGCTGTTGTTATGTCTGTTAAGTGCTTTGAGGCGCAAAATCCATTTGTTTTCATTTTCTTCTAGTACTTTTTAGTTTTTTTTGTGTGTGATGTAAGTATATGTATATATTTGTGTGAGTGTGTGTATGTCGTTGGCCTCAACACCTCTGCAAGCATGTCTGTCTAGTATGGTTGAGAAATATGGCAGGTTGTTGATCTATGGGATTATATATTATTTCTATCTGTGCTGTTGTTATGTCTGTTAAGTGCTTTGAGGCGCAAAATCCATTTGTTTTCATTTTCTTCTAGTATTTTTTAGTTTTTTTTGTGTGATGATGTAAGTATATATATATTTGTGTGAGTGTGTGTATGTCTATGGGATTGTGCTGTTGTTATGTCCTTTGAGGCAAAATCATTTGTTTTCATTTTCTTCTACTTTTAATGTAAGTATATGTATATATATTTGTGTGAGTGTGTGTGTGTCTGTCTAGTATGGTTGAGAAATATGGCAGGTTGTTGATCTATGGGATTATATATTATTTCTATCTCTGCTGTTGTTATGTCTGTTAAGTGCTTTGAGGCGCAAAATCCATTTGTTTTCATTTTCTTCTAGTACTTTTCTAAGTTTATCTTTTGTGTCTATTTATATTATTTCAATAATAGTGAATTTTGCATGGCTATTAAAATCATGAGGCGGAAATGTTGTTCAACGGACAATAATCTTTCGTCGGAGCCGACTTGATCCGATACCGATAATTAATAATTCTTTAGTGTAAGGGCCATTCAGATTGAGCCACATATTGTTTGTTGCAGAGTGTACAATTTAATAAGTAAATTATGTTATTACTTCTATAGTTAGAGTTGTGATTGATTTTGAAATTAGTGTTAGTGATTGAGCTAATGAACGAATCGGTGTGGTTACAACATAGGCTCCTTTTGTTGCTACAAGTTTGGGAAAATCCTATTGTTCTTATTCTTGGTCAATTACGTGTTACTTTATCGTTTGAAATTGTGGGTACCACCCATGATTTTCTTTAAGGTTCTTTTGTCTACGATATATTAAAGGCTGGGTTCCTCAATCAAAGATTTAGGTCTGGTTTGAAATGAAGTTTTTTTTTTTTTTTTTTTTTTTTTTCTCCAGCGGCTTTTGATTAACTCTGGTAGTGAAAAGAATAGTATTGAAAATAGTTACTAGAGGAGAGCGTTTGGATTTATTTTTAATTTTATAATTTAAGGTGTCTTCTCTCGATGCCCAAATTCCTTTATTTGTTTGTTCCCTGATTAAGTGTTCTTTATAACTACGTGTTGTGACTTTTTTGCTCGTGATTTATATTGTGTTTAGTTAGGAACTTATATATATATATATATATATATATATATATATATATATATATATATGTGTGTGTGTGTGTGTGTGTGTGTGTGTGTGTGTCTGCGCGTGTGTGTTCCTCCGCTTTCGTTTTCTTTTCTCTAATTTTTGTTTTGCTTTATTAGAGAGTTATTTGTAGACATACTTCACATTAATTGGCCTTATAGAGTGTTGCCAAATACAGAGTAGCCACTGAAAAACTGAAGATTTGAAAAAGTCATAACTTTTTAGTATTCAATCTTTTTTAATTACTTTTTTTTTTGCATGATATAAAGCATACTTTGGAGATTAAAAATCCTATCTATGAACCCAGCAACGAGAAAAACTTGTTGAGTTATTCTATTCCAATGAAGTAAGAAATATTCAGTCTCTGAGAAGATAGCGGCAATATTTTAATGTCAGAGTTTCTCCTAGTGATAATATGATTCGGAACCTAATCACCCGGTTTGATAGAACTGGATTAGTCGGCGATCTTCCGGGGAAGAGGTCCTAAGCACACTGTGCGCGCCGACGCAGCAGTGGAAGCCGTACGGTAGAGTGTCTGTGGGGATCTATCAGTTTCGATCCGTCGTCGTCCTGCTCAACTAGGCATCGCCAGAACATCGCTTCAGAAGATTCTGAAACTGGATTTAAAATGTTTCCATACAAGATTCAAATGTTCCAATCCTTACTACCCCTAGATAATCATCAGCGCCTGCAGTACGCCATTCTACCTAGCTGGAAAAAACAACAACTTTTTTAACAATTTGATAATAAGTGATTATGCTCATTTCCATTTAAATGAGTGCATCAACGAACAAAACTGCAGATTTGCGGGTACTGAGTATCCCAACCTGTTATATCCGCATTGGTTGCATCCCCCCAAAAATACACTGTTTGGTGCGGTGTTATGGCTGAAACAGTTATTGGCTCTTATTTCTTTGAAAACAAGGAAAGTCAGACAGAAAGAAACAACAGGGCCCTTTATAGGACAATGCTTGCAAATTGATTCCGTCCAGCGGTCGAACATAATCAGGAAGTATGGTTCCAACAAGAGGGAGATGCTGCGGACACTGCCAGGGTAAACATATAACACCTGTGAGGAATTTTCGGTGTACGAATAATTTTGAAATATGTTGAATATCTTTGGCCTCTGCGTTCACCAGATTTGACGGTATGAGACTTTTTCTTGGGCTACTTGAAAGAAGAGATTTACGTAAATAAACGTCAAACCTAAGGAAAGCATTAAAGCCGAAATCTGTGGTTGGGGACCCGAGACATTGCGTACGGAAGCATGGGACGTTATGTAGAAAGAGCTTATATTTGTGAGCAGCAAAAAGATGGTCATTTGAGGAATGTTTTATTCAACACACAATAGGGAAAAACTCCATTAATTATATTTCCAAATAAAACAATAAAAAAGTTTTTGTAAAAGTTATGTTTTGTATCATACAGTCTTTCAGTGGTCAACATTTATTTTGATTCGTCGCTTTCGAAATACTACTAGGCATCATTTCGCTATCTTGATTTCAGTTCTGATGCTACAAAACATTCTAAACAACATTTCTTTAAAAAGGACATTTTATTTATATTTTTCTTTATTTTCGTGCGAATATGCAGTTGTGATTTTCGAGATCATTGCTACCTCATTTGCAAAATTACAACCCTATGTTGTTAGGGAGTTACAGCTTGTAATGTGAATTGAAACGATTTACCATTCCAGAGAAAACATTATTCAACAGGCGTTCTGAACAGAAAAGAAATTTATCTATGAGAAAAAGGGAATAAATATGTTTCCCATTATTATAGTAATACAAAGGAAGATATATCATTGCTATCCATTGGTGCTGTTAAATGAGATAAAAACTATATAATTGTATGCAGAAAGTATTATTCCAGATATGCCATCTTGAATCCAGATGGATCCACGTATATATATATATATATATATATATGTGTGTGTGTGTGTGTGTAGTAAGGTAACGAGAGGTTTCATAATCCGTATGGAGAAATGTAAAGATGATGTAATCCAGAGAGCTCAATGTAACAACAAAGCAAATATCAATTAACTAAATGAAAAAACAGGGATTATATTATTTTAATTTTGAAAAAGATATTTGACATTAAAGTAAACGGGATTTACACACACACACACACACACACACGCATATATATATATATATATATATATATATAAGAAAAACAAAATGAAACAATTCTTTTTTTTATTTTAGAGTTGTGAATATTATTATTAAAGGGAGATTAGTTTATATATATATATATATATATATATATATATATATATATATATATTTGGTTGAATAGATGTGTGTTTGTGACCCTGGGTTTCACGCTTTAGCGATCGTCAGACAAACTGATTAATTTTTTTTTAAATTTTGGGTTTATGTAAGATTGCGTGTATTGGTGTTATTGTGGAAGTGGTGAGGGAAACGTCGTCGTTTTGTCATTCATTGCACTAACGCAAACATCGATGTATGCAGACACATCTACATACTTGATCGTCCGTCGGGTCACAAACTCACATCTATCCAACCACATACGTTAGCTCTATCTCTGATATTGAGCGCTTTCTAATAAGTACCGCGCATATAACATATCAATAATTATATATATATATATATATATTTATATTTATATACACACACACACATATATATATATATATATATATATATATATATATATATATATATATATAAACAAATACAAACCGTAATTTACCTAAAAAATAAAACGTAATTTATATTAAAAGTTAACCGACATGTAATTCAATTCTCTCCTTTAATAAGCTAGAATTGCTTATCACTTTTGTCTTATAGAAATCAACGCTGACAACTCATACAAAACTGGGGGTCTACAACAACTGTAGTATCAGACCTCTGTTGTATGGCAGCGAATCATGGATAACATACGTCTACAAGAAGGAAAGCAACAAATCTCCAACGAGAATTCCTCGCTCATGCTGTGCTTCTTACTACGTACATGCTGCTCTGACAAACGTGGGCTGCTCTGGCTTGGCTTGACCGTTTGCGTTGGCTGGAAGATAGCAATATCCCAAATAACATGTAAGGTGAACTAGCCTATGACAAGAGATCTGTTGATCAGTAGAAAGAGATTTGCGAGCGCAATATGAAAGCTATGGACATTTATATAGAGGACTGAGAAGACGCATCAGCTGACCACAACAGATGGCGCAATGTGCCGAGGAAGTAACCCAGGTTTGGGGGAAGAGTATACCTGAAACTTAGCTGAGGAAAATTAATCAAGACAGAATGAGCGCCCTTGTGATGACAGCAGGGCGCATCATCCATAGTCGACATCAACTGACCGAGGTGTTGGTATAAATGTTTTATTTAATGACGTGTGCAAAAATGCACGAATGTTCTATATATCCAATCCTTTTCTGCTATTTCTTTATTTATTTTATTAGCCATTATCAAATATATTTTATTGAAAATTGGTAATTATATTTGTGTGCATATATATATATATATATATATATATATATATATATATATATATATATATATATTGAACAATTAAAAAATTAAAATCTTCAGACACACTGGGTTGTTGATTAATATTCTTTCGTTTTTTCTTATTATTATTTCATTTAGATTCCTCGACTAGTTTCGGCCAAAATGGCCATCATCGGGAGAAGAAATATTTCTGTTTGCTGGTAGCAGTAAACTACAGAAATGAATGACTTGATGGAGAAAATGAACTTTTGTCTGTAGTTTTCATTTGTTTGTTTTATTTTTTTTTTAGCTTTTTAACATGAATCTTTTAACATTCCTTGTGTTGGTCAAACAGTCTCTTTTAAATTGTTATTTGAGATAAGAGCTGGATGGATCTATGCTTCCCTGAAATCCCTTGGTCAGTTTGACAGTTTTATTGCTCCAGGAGACAGGATGTTTCTCTATTCAGTGTTTGTGTGTGTGTTATTTGGTTCTTAGGGAGTGACTGAGTATGATATGTGAAAGCGTGTGTATTGTTGTGGGTGTGTGTTATCATTTGGCTCTTTAGGGAGTGAGTGAGTATGATGTGTGTAAGTGTGTATATTCGTGTGGGTGTGTGTATAAGTGTGAGGCCTCAACACCTCCGTAAGCATGTCTGTCTTGTGTGGGTGACAAATGTGGGTAGGTTTTGATTTGTTGACTTATATATTAGTACTAGCTATATTGTTAAATTTATGGTTTAGCCATATTTATATATATATATATTTCTACACGTTTTAGTAGTTTGGGATAGAAAGGGATAATTTTGAGGAGGATATATATCCAGAGAGAGGTCAATGTAGACTACATAGCATTATAATGATAAAAAGTAGGCGGAGACTTTAATTATCCATTTCGTTTATAATTTTTATTTCCTAAACACCGAGATGTTCAACTCATCAGAACGAAATCTCCCCCGCAAATAGATAGATATATATGCATGTCTTCTTTATTATACCGGCATATATCTATATGCGTATCTATACATACTTATATATTCAAACTCAGTTCTGCCCTCATCTTTGCCCTATTGCACTGCACAAAGCCTTTGCACTGTTGCCAAAAGCTTTTACTATAAAATATTTATCTACCTCTAACAAGCCTCTTCGTTGTACAGAAAATAAAACACTTTCTATGATTCTTTTTTACCGTCTATATCAATATCTTTATTGGCATAGTAACAGGTCCTCTGAATCATTTTTCCATTTCTGTTTCAAATGATAGACGCTGAGAAAACGGGTATAATTATTTTCTTGATAGACAAACGGATTAGGTGACTCCTATCTCGTACTCAACAGGTTTATTAAACAGATGATTTCAGCTCTCGCTTATATCCTGGGATGCGCTGCTCGCTGTAATAATTAGATGTCGAACTTGAAAATGGCCCATGGCCAGATTAAACATTGGGGATCTACGATGACCTGAGTGAAGGCGGGTGAATTTTCCCACGCATATTTTGGATAGCTGAGCGATAATCATTATTATTTGTCAGCTAGGAGAAACCGATTAACGGGAACTAACAGAAAGGAGAGATCGATTTAGAGATATCCGGAAACCTTTCCAATGCTTCGTGGATGTATAATTTTATTTAGATAAGGAGTTAGGACTCCATAATCCATGCCATCCGGGACATAAAAATTTTGAAAGATTAAGTTAGGTGATCAAACAAAAATCAGAGCAATGAGGATTACCTCTGTTCTTAATACACTGACGCATTTAAATCTTTCAGAAATACATAGTAAAATATAAAATACTGACGAAAAAGACACGACTGTATTGTTGGTGATTACAGATCCAGTCGACATCATTAAACCGATCAGCCTCTATTGTTTTTGGGCGTTTGCACCAAAACTAACATTAATCGAACTTACTATAATGGTGTGTGAATTACTTTTTCATGTACACTGTCCAACATGGACGATAATGGCTTTCCTCAACATCCTCTTATTTAATGCTCTAAATAACTTGGGCTTGTATCCAAACCTATTGGTCCTGGTTTAGCAACACCTATCACAACCTTGTTGAGTTTAATATTATTTGTTTACTCTTGCTTATTTGAGTTTGGGAATACTAAGACCCGAAGACGTATTGGCATGGTCAAAAATGCTTTCCAAAAGCTAAACAGAGTATTAAAAGTCAAAAAAATGTTAGTAAGAAAGAAAGAAAAGAGTAATGCACTGTTACATGATATCTGTCCGCTTGTATGGCATCGAATGTTGGACAAGCTCCTCAAAGCTGAAGAAGACATTTAAATAGCGGATACGTTTTTTTACAGAAGCATGCTGAGGATACCATGGGCCGAAAATGTGAACAACGACGTGGTTTTGTAGAAACGAGCTTCATAAATGTATGGTAGAAAAGGGTTTGGGAGTAATAACAAAAAAGACAAAACTTATTAAGATCTACAAAGGACAGGAAGATGTGGAGGGCCACGATGGCCTACGGCCTAAAGTGACACAGCACATAAAATGAGCATTCCTGTATGGTTTAAATGTTTCATGCCTTCTTTCTTCATTTTTTTATCCCTGCGATTTCAGCTCACTCTTCTTTGTTTGCAAGTATAAAATATTTTTTATCTCTTCATAACAACTTTCTAATTGATCTCATGTTCTTTCCATCATATTCGCAATGATCATCGGTAAAGTCTTTTCCGTTTCATCTTCACCTGTGACTAGGTTGTCCTGCAGCAAATTCCATAGAAGAAATTAAAAACAGTTAATACTGCAAAAGTAGGTATACAGTAATGAAAAACAATGCGTGCATACAAAACGTATGATTCAGACATTTCATTAATCAACATATCAATAATAGACATAATGAATCCCTCAAATATTCAAATTGTTTTGCCGCGTCATTCATTCTTTCCTGTTTTCTCTGCAAAACATTTATTATTATTATTATTATTATTATTATTGTTTCGGGAAAAATAAAAATGATATTAAATGTATTATAATAAGTTAAGAACAGAAAAAAAATAATAATTTTAATGAATTATTGTATTAAATCCATATTATAACCACTATAATAATACCAGTAATACTGGTCTAATAATTACTGTATACCTACTTTTGCAACCCCGTATAGCTTCTAGTATTTCACCATGTTTTTATTTGTCTGTCAACACATTTCCTATTTCTGAATACTTTGCTTATTTTCGGTGATATATATTTGTCATTCTAATGTGCTTTCAGGGTACTATAGCAAACTTCCTTTCATCTACTCATATAGTTAAAGATCTCGTTTTACAAATTACACCCACTATCTTATTCAAGTTAATCAGTTTAGAGATTCACTTGCTGTAAAGTAGAAATTTAATAATTTTCTTAATCGCAGGAGCCAATTAATGTCTGAGTACAACATTTCTCCTCAATTAAATTTGTTAAGCATGGAGTCAAAACGTGACGGTCTGGATTTGTCTGCGTTCTAATTGTACCAGTGAACTACCTTTCGACCGAACCATGACTTCTATGCTTTCTTAATATTTTATTCAAACGATTAGGAAAATGAGTTACCTTCCAACATTTTAAGAGTTCGGTAAATGAGAAGAAAAGTATATTTAAAACGAAAATAGAAAAAACTACGACAATCCATAAAACAGAATTTAAAAAAATAATAATAGTGTAGGAGTGGAACCAGCAAATCGAGTGAAGTTAATATAATCAAAATCGAAAGCAGTAGTAAAATTAAAAGCTAAAACACCAAATATTGATTTTAAAGAATTTATTTCTTTATTATACGTTTAATTGTTGACAGCTACACATTCATGTTTTCTTACAGCGTGTCATTATTATAGAGTTTGATAATAAATAATATCTAATAATTTGTGTTTTATTGTATAATGACCCACAACAAATAATAATATTCTGGTGTATTTGGTTTAGAATAAAATTAAACTATTATTAGAACATTTATCAAGGCGGATTTGTGTATGTTTGTTTATAGTGATATTTTATTTAAAAAATGGGTGCACCTTAAGTATGTGATCTATGTGTATAATTCTTCTTAAATAAGAGAGCCAAAATAAAGAAAATTATAGACATGTATAACTTTATTTAAGCAGCAAGTTAAATAACAAAACAGAACACCCTCATTTACACTATTTATATCGTTCGGACTTTTGTCCTCATATTTATTGCCATTTTCATGACTTTTCGTCCGATGTACGTGCGAACCTTCTGCAGGGGATATATGTCGGAATTTCGAACCGAACCCTTTATTTAATCCACGGGGGTAGACCGATTGAGCTCGACGTGGCAAGCTGTATTTTATCACCAAGGACACATGGTCCAGTGGATAAAACATTGGTTGAGTGATCAAAAAGGTTACTTGACCCAAAGAGGTGTGAGTTCAATATCTTGACACAGCAAAGGAAAAAAAAAAAAAAAACTTGGACAGTTGAGTTACTAAAGGTAATTAACTGATATTGAGATACCCACAAAATGAATGGCATGTATAACTAAAACAATCTACCTGCGTGGACTAAATATAAATTTCGGTTCGAAATTACAAACTATATCTCGTGAAGAAATACAAAGACCGAAACGTCGTAAATATGGCAATAATGATGAGGACAACAGCCCGAACGATGTAAATAGTGCAAATATTGACAATACCTAATCTCAGAAATATAGACATATCACTCTCATCTAGATTTAATTTGATGGAATATTATGCGATCTAGTTTCGCATTGAGGAATCAGAGAGCCGAGTTCGAATTCCAGTCGAATTCATTACATTCACTTACGTGGTAATACCCTTGGGAAAGGTGTGAAAGATATTCTTCCCCCCAGCTATGGGTAAATAGTAGGACAGTCCGGTTTCTATAGCCTTGGATGGAAACAGGTCTAGCATAAAAAAAGGCAACATACTGCCGGAAATAAATTGCCTCATCAGTCATGTATCGAAAGATACATGATCGCCTAAGCGTGTAACACGTACTGCACATAACTGACTGTAATTATTGTATTTCTGAATGATGTTCAAACTTTTTATAGACAATGATTGTATTAGTGAAAATAACAATTTCTTTTAGTTTTCTCTCATATGGTATAATTTGTTTAGTATAATATTATAGTATATTACACAAAGACTACTTTTTAATGGCTTATTCCGTTTCAATGTATAATGTAGAAAGTTTTCTCAACTCGTAGATTACATAATTTAGTGATGAGCTGTTCTGGTAGATCAGACTCGGAAGGTAGACCAAATAGGTAAGTAGCAACAACAATTGTATACTTCTTTATGGTCGATGCTAAATAGTGAATAAAATAAACATATACTGACTGCAAACAATAATTAACAAGTGATTCCCTATGAGAATACGGGTCGATGACATAGGTTAACCTATTGCTAGAAATAATTATAGAACTAACATTGTTAGAAGCGTATTACCGCATTGGGCTTCTCCTGGAAGCTCAATTCTAATGAAATGCGGCATTTGGGATTAAATTTAAAATGAGCTGAGCTAGCTAATGGTACTAATGAGAAAAATATCAATTCAAAATTTTGTAGCGACTGGCATTCAAAGTGTTGCCAAGTCTGAAATCATATGTTGCATAAATCTTAAGAAATATCATGCTTATACTTAAATATTATGAAATCTTATGCTTTTGATTGTGCTAAAATATTATATTGTATTCTTATGCTTTAATGTTATGAAACCTCACGCTGTGTGATTATACTTAAATCTGATGAAATCTTGTGTTCTTATGCCTAAATCTTATGAAATTTTACGCTGTGTGCATATGCTTAAATCTTATAAAATAATGTGTTGTGCTCTTATCCTAAAATCTCATGAAATCTTACGCTTTGTGATTATGCTTAAATCTTAGCAAATCTTATGTTATGTGCCTATGCTTAGATATTGTGAAATCTTGTGTGCTTATGCTTAAATCTCATGAAATCTTATACTGTGTGTTTATGCTTAAATCTTATGAAATCTTTTGTTGCGTGATTATGCTTTAATGTTTTGAAATTTTGTGTTGTGTCCTTGCGGCATTTTATTAACGTTTTATTGTTGAATTAAGTAGCAGAGGGGATTTCTTGAACTCTTCCTGCAACAAGAACGAGAAAGATATTAAAGAAATATTAATATTTACAAAATAATTAGATCAAAATGTATTCTTTTCTACGCATTCTATTTTCAACGAGGAAAAAGTAAGGAGAAATATCTTTAAAAATATCTTTGTAATGATTTTTTTCCAACTATTTTTGTAGATTTCTGAAACGATTATCTACTTTCTGTTCTCTTTTTGACTTGATGTGAGAAGTCTTCTAGCTTATTGTCTGTTTACTGTCAACACAGTTCTTCTGTCTGTGCCCATTTGCAAATTTCTTTCAATTCCTGTTAAGTATGCCTGCAGTTAACTGCTTTCTTTCTTCATAATAAAATAGACGAAGTTACTTAAACATATACGAATTAATAAATGTCTGTGAGGGAAAAAGACTTACATACCTCCGAAAAGATGAAGTACCCTATAACGTTTAATAAGTTTATTCTGCTATAAGAACGCAGAAATACAAATTTGTGTTAATTTATTACTTTATCGAATTGAGGACGGGATATATTTTCTAGTCCTGCAAATGCAGGGCAAATAAAATCATGAAAAAAGCAAATAAACACGGGATTTTTATTTTTAATTTGTCCACCTATATTGCCAAAAGCGAACTGTTACCTTAGGAGATTGGCGTTTACTAATTATTCTATGTTAGGTAGAATAACGCGTTCTAGCCTTCAGTAGCACACCGATACTAATATTAGCATTAGCGTAGCCATTGATACACTAACACTGAATGCGAATATGAAAAGACGAAATACGCGAGCGTAACCAATGAAACATTTAATGTGGCAAGCAGCCTTCGTAAATATATATATACAAGATTTATACATGTCCCAAAACAAATAAATGTCCATATTGTCCCACAGGAACGAGGAGGTTAAACAGAATTAGTACAAAGATATCACCTACCAATTTCATGTCCTTTGGTCGTCCACAGATGAGTGAATGAGTTCGTTGCGTTAGGCCGTACCCATGTTGACCAGTTTCCACGTGTGTGGACGCTCTGGTGGTCAGGAAGGAAAAGAGGTCGTTCCTCCCAGAACGGAAGTGACGACAAAAAAAGACAGAAGAGTTCTACTCACTAAAAGGGGCCACAACTCTCATGGGCTAATGCAAAGAGAGAACAACTGTGGTCTCCCTACAAGTACCCCCTCCCTAGACAGGTTCATTAACCTGCACTAGAGATACAACTAAAATGTAACAAAAACAAAACTTCACAACATGTATCACAAATTTAAAGAAACATAATGGAAAAGGAAGAGTTCAATGTGGAAGGAAGAATATTCTCCAGTTATAGTTCTGCAGAACCCAAAACCTGAAAATGACTTATGTCAATAAATGTTTGGGCCATCTAACACGACGGCCAGATCTGATCACAGTCTCTTTCACCACCCCAGGTGATACTGGTGATGGAGTAGTCACTGAAGTGTCCATGCTGAGCCAGGTAGTGTCCAAAAAGGCAGGCTTTAATCTGTCAACAATAATGCTTTGTGTTGCATTGTTAATGCTCACCATAAAATACTTCGAATGTCTTTCTAGGACTTTGAAGGGTCCTCTGTAGGCTGGCTGCAATGTGTGTGACTTAGCCAAGTCCCGCACAAAAACATGTGTGCATGTCTGCAGTAGTTTAGGCACATATATCTGCCGTTGAACCTGCGCAGACGACTTATATGCCAAATTCGCCATGCTCGCGGTAAGCCGATCAACGAACGAGGTCAAGTTCAAAACTTTTTGTGGAGGTTGCAGAAAACATTGTCCTGGGAGTCTGAGTGTGGTGCCATAAACTATCTCAGCAGATGAACATTTAAGATCGTCTTTAACCGCAGTGCGGAGTCCCAGAAGAACCAACGGTAGATGCTCCAGCCAATTTACTTGATCCGTCACGGCCCTTAAAGCTGATTTAAGTGTACGATGAAACCGTTCCACTAAGCCATTAGCCTCAGGATGATAAGCGGTGGTTTTGACTCTTTTACTCCCCAAGATCCTCATCAGTTGGTTGAACAGGTCTGACTCGAATTGCCGCCCTCTGTCTGTAGTAATTAAGGCAGGGACCCCAAAACGGGAAACCCATCCTGAAACAAAAGTCTTTGCCGTAGTATGTGCCGTAATGTCCGACATGGGAAGAGCCTCACACCAACGGGAGAAAGGATCAACACATGTCAATAGATATGTCTTTCCCTCACATGAAGGGAGTGGTCCTGTGATGTCCACGTGAACATGTGCAAACCGCTCGTCGGGTGATGGAAAGGATCCAGGAGGTGAACGGGTATGTCTCCCGACTTTGGCCCTCTGGCATGGCACACAAGTCTTTGACCATTGTCGAATGTCAGTTTTCATGCGTGGCCAAACAAATCTGTCTGTGATTAGCCGTATTGAGGCATTAGCTCCTGGGTGGGACAAATTGTGCATGGAGGAGAATAGCGTTTTCCGCATTGACTCAGGCACGAAGGGGCGCAATCGTCCGGTGCTGGTTTCACATACAACTTCCAATTCTGTGTTTGGAACAGGTATTTTCGACAACGTCAAGGATGTGTTGTTCTCTCGTAGCAGATGCTGTAGTTGCTGATCCTTCTCCTGTGCTTCCACAAATGATTGATGTTCCAAGCACGGATCCAGCACAAAAGCATTTATGCCACGAGACATAGTGTCTGCAGGTATGTTGTCTGTTCCCTTGACGAAACGGATATCTGATGTGAATTGTAACAGATAATCCAAGTGTCTGGTTTCACGTGGGGAATACTTGTCAGAGTTTGACTGAAAAGCCCCCAACAAGGGCTTGTGGTCTGTCAGTAGGTAGAAAGTCCGCCCTTCCAACAAATGTCGAAAGTAACGGACCGCTGAATAAGCTGCGAGAAGTTCACGTCCAAATGTGCTGTACCTGGATTCCGTAGAAGTTAACTTCTTGGAAAAGAAAGAAATTGGTTTCCAGTGGTCATCAATCTTCTGCTGAGGTACTGCACCAACACCAATCGAAGAGGCGTCCACTGCCAAACACAACTCGCTACCTGGGACAACATGTGACAATTCAACTGCTCGGGACAATAAAACCTTAATTTGGTGGAAGGCTGCCAAAGCTTCATCAGACAAAACTATGTCACAATTTTTGACATCAGTTAGAATATCTGTCAGAGGTTTTATAACCTGCGCACAATTTGGCAGGAACCTGCGAAAAAATTTACCATCCCTAAAAACTGTCGCAAATTTCTCATGGTATCTGGCACAGGAAAGTCAGAAATGGCCGCCACTTTAGATGGAGAAGGTGAAACTCCCGCTGAATTGATGCGGTGACCTAGGAAAATAACTTCAGACTTTCCAAACTCACACTTTACTGGGTTGATAACAAACCCAAATTTCTCAAAGCGCTCGAAAAAGAGCTGTAAATGCTTAATATGTTCTTCCATGGAAGAACTGGCTATAAGTACATCATCCACATAGGCACAGACAAAATGCAGATCGTGCAATACATGGTCGATAAATCTCTGAAAAGACTGTGCTGCGTTTCTTAGTACAAATGGAACACGCAGAAACTCAAACAACCCAAATGGTGTTGTTATGGCAGTCTTTGGAATGTGATCAGGTTCTACCGGAATTTGATGGTAGGCCCTGGTAAGGTCTAATTTAGTAAATATGCACCTATCCTGAATGATGGCCGTTACGTCATGTATATGAGGAATGGAATAACGGTCAGGTTTAGTGGCAGAGTTGAGTGCCCTATAATCCTCACAAGCTCGCCAGGTACCACCACTTATGGGTACCAGGTGTAAAGGAGATGCCCAGTTACTCTTTGATGGCCGGATAATACCAAGTTCCATCATTTGGGTAAATTCCGCTTTCGCTAAACTCAATTTTTCCGGTGCCAGACGACGAGGACGGCTGTGAACAGGAGGACCGCTAGTAGCAATGTGGTGTGTTATATTGTGGGGTAAACTATCTTTATGAAAAGCCGGTTTAGTAATACTCTCAAACTTTTGTAAAAGTTCACAGAACATAGGGTTATCTTCTGTGTTAGCCACAGTAGGACATAATGAAATTACATTATGAATGGCTCCCGGCGATTGAGTATTTGTCTTAGGATCTGTCAGACAACGTCTGTGAATATCAATGAGAAGACCAAATTTGTGTAAAAAATCTGCACCCAATATGGCCTTCTCTACATCCGCAAGGACAAAGAAATGGGTGAAAACCCGTCTCAGACCCAAATTCAATGTAAGGCACCTCTGACCATAAGTCTGGATGAGCGACTTATTCACGGCCTGCAAAGTAAGTTTGTGAGGGCCTTTTAACTTGTCTGCCTTAGTGGCAGGAATTAAAGATATTTGCGCACCACTGTCCACGAGAAGACGTATACCAGGAGTTCGGTCCGAAACAAATAGTAAGCGACAAACCTCTCCCACGCCGGCGCACCGGGTCGCCTCCGGTCGCCAGCCTAGGCTTTTCCCTGTTGCGAATTGAAGGAACAGGGGGGCTTACAATAATTAGCCCTATCTCCGAATTTCCTGTGTAAGTAACACATTGGATCCTTGCTAACAGCTTTTACACGACCTCTACTTTGGGAGCGGTGAATGCTAACCTTCTGCAACTGTCTTCCATCCTAGCCTCTAACCTTCGCTGTCCCGCCAAAAGTCTAGCCAGCGGATCTGGCTCTTGCGTCTGTACGGCAGAAACGGGAGCAGTGCATCCCGAAGTTAGGTCAGCTACATTATCTGCTATTTCAGCCAGCTTTTCGACGGGTGCATCTTCACCCACCGCGGCTAAAACAGCGTGATACGCAGGGGGCAAACGTTGGAGAAAAATATGACGTATAATGCCATCCTCATTACTTTCTCCGGCTAGATGTTGTAAACGACGTAAAAATTGCGACGGCTTGCTGTCTCCTAATTGTTCCTCATGCAAAAGCTGCGACAATTTCTTTTGCCGGGACATAGACGTCCTCCGAACAAGTTCCTCCTTTAACTTATAATATGGCTTGTTCTTTGGCGGAGAGATAATAATTTCTCTCACCTCCTGGACAGCTTCTAGAGGCAACTTGGAGACCGCTAAATTAAATTTTGTTTTCTGAGAGGTAATTCCACTCAGTTCGCACTCCGACTCTAACTGCGAAAAATAAACCTGGGTCCGCTTTAAAGTAGGCTAAGCTGACAGTGTTCACTGCGGACACTGCGGCCGTTTTTTCCTCATCTATATTGTATATTCTCTATGGGGATAGTTAGCACATAGAAATACGCCTCACAATGCGAAGTACCACAGAGAAAGAAAAAAAAAAGGTAAAAAAACAAACAAACGTACCTAAATATTTTAAACAAAAAGTCAGAAATGGCTATCACTGCTATTACCACTCATGGGTGTTGTGAACTCTAGCAGTAAGCTACTGACCAGTGTGCCTCCAAGGGTGAGGCAGTCTAATGTTGCAGGCCGGCGCCAAATTCAAATATAGGATGGGAGAAAAATCACACGAGGGAAAGGAAAGCTATGTTGACATGTTATACAAGTCGTCATTCCTATATCGCAAATTATTTGTGTCGAAAGAAAAAAACAGTCTCTAACACACGAAATTAACATTAACAGTTATTTTGCAAATTGCAAAAATATACTGCCACGTTGGAGTCACCACTTATTAGCATATGGGGTGTATTTTGCCACACAAAGTTTACTAATTATTCTATGTTAGGTAGAATAACGCGTTCTAGCCTTCAGTAGCACACCGATACTAATATTAGCATTAGCGTAGCCATTGCTACACTAACACTGAATGCGAATATGAAAAGACGAAATACGCGAGCGTAACCAATGAAACATTTAATGTGGCAAGCAGCCTTCGTAAATATATATATACAAGATTTATACATGTCCCAAAACAAATAAATGTCCATATTGTCCCACAGGAACGAGGAGGTTAAACAGAATTAGTACAAAGATATCACCTACCAATTTCATGTCCTTTGGTCGTCCACAGATGAGTGAATGAGTTCGTTGCGTTAGGCCGTACCCATGTTGACCAGTTTCCACGTGTGTGGACGCTCTGGTGGTCAGGAAGGAAAAGAGGTCGTTCCTCCCAGAACGGAAGTGACGACAAAAAAAGGCAGAAGAGTTCTACTCACTAAAAGGGGCCACAACTCTCATGGGCTAATGCAAAGAGAGAACAACTGTGGTCTCCCTACACATGTATGTCTCGATGAGAACTGTGTATAAATAGAAAACTAACAAATTAACGCTAATAGATTCGTTCCATCTTTGTCGTATGGTTTCTTTTTCTATCATGAGCGCCTCTCTTAAGAATCGATAGATTATCCACACTACCTGAAAGAAAAGTTTAGAAAGAAAACCTTCATTAATAACTGAAAACGCGATAACAGTAATCGAACTTGTAAAACCTATTTTCCTGAAAAGAATATTTTAAAAGAAAGATTTCATAAAAAATCTGACCAATAGTAACGCAATTTCGTCAATGAATGCCGAATGATTATTTATAAGAAAACCGCTAATGTTACCATTATTGTTAGCATTGCAACGAATGACTCGTTATGAATCCTGTTATTTCTTTTATCTTTTTATTAATATCTGATATGGCTATCTTTTGTTAGTTTTCTATTTACACACAGTTCTCATTGAGACATCCATGTTTTCATTTGTTTTCTAATGTATTTGTTTAACGCTCTATATTCTGTACTCTATTTTAGACATTATCTCGTTCCGTTTTCATTATTTCGTAACTTACATTTGTCAATGAATTTTGCTTCATTTTTTTCTCTTCCTTGGGCTTAACCACTTTTCTGCTTCTTTTAGTGTGTTCCACTTTATGGTATAGGCTTATTCTCTGTTCTTAGTGTCATTTGAATTTTACTGATCACCTACGCCAGGAAACTGGCTCTACAAATTAAATAACTGATAGGGTAAAGAACGAAAATAGGGAGGAGGGTCATTTGTAACAAGGCTGAATGTGTGGTCTTCAGCAAGAGAGACTGTCCGAGAATCGACCTAAAAATTGAAGATTCCAAAATTAATCAAGTACAGAACTTCAAATATCTGGGAAGTATTTTAACAGAAAACGAAAAATGTCACAACGGAATCAGAAGGTCCATTGGAATAGAAAAATATGCCTTCCAAAAATTCAATATATTAAAAAATAAAAAATAAAAACACACAAGGAAATGTAGTTATTGAGTGACTTGTTTTTTTTATGGTTTATCAACATTTTGCGTGTTATTTTAAGCTGGAAAACATTTTTAGATTGCAAGTATTTTTTTTTCAGATAATAATATCGCACTGTTACAAGACTTAATATTTAACCCACAGCTGGGGGGAGAATATTTTCATTTATACTTTTCCAAATGATATTTGCGCGTAAGTAAATATAACGTGTTCAACTGGGATTGGATGTATGCGATTTCCAGTTCCTATCCGTTATCTCTTACACAACCGACATATCCAATTTTTCAGCACCTGGTCTTTTCAAGCGGTTATTCCGCTAGGTGCTGTCCAGGATCGATGTTGTTTAACTTCGGTAATGATACGGAAACCGGTATTTCATGGCGATATAGCCATACTTCTGGAAATCTAGTTAGAAATAAAGAGAAGCGTCCTGAAAATCTGTAGCAAATCTTTTCTATGGTAATGAATATTGGACAATTTCTTTACAGATTATTAGCTGCCTTGAGGCAACAGCGATGTCTTTCTATGGAATTACAGTAAGAATGCCATCGATAGAGACTCTATAGAAAGAAACTTCAAGAAAAGTGAAAACATGAAGGATACTCAGAATTATATTCCGAAAGAGGCAGTTGAAATTTCAGAATATATAATGAGGAAATAAGGGTTAGCGAATCTGACACTCACAAGGCATAGGGAATGTACAAAGTACAGATGAAAACAGCGAGAAATTTAACTAAAAAGATTTTATAATAGATAAGAAAATAGGGAAATAGGACGAATAGTATAAAAACGTTTACTAAGAGCTACAAAGTTAAGGAAGTTGTGGAGAGTCATGATCGCTCACGAGATGAAGGGAAACAGGCACCTAGAAGATTAAGAGATGTTGATGATGATGCATAATGACTGGGGGAAATCGAATCATCTTTATGTGATAGATTTGCACATATTATCACGGTTTTAAGTTTAATTGAAAAAGAAGCCTACTTTACACTTAACGATTGTTTAGTACTCAGAGTTCAGCCTTTCAATGATCTATAAGCGCACAATATTCAGACTTCAGTGTTCCTAAATAATAATTTTCAACTATTGTTTCGCAGGAACTTTTACCGTCTGAATAGAAAATCGGTCTGAGTTGATTATATAATTGACTGCAGGCATCGATTTCAACTCAGTGTACTTATTGCAAATACGTCTTTATCTTCTTCTCTGTTTTCTCTCAAGATCAATACCTGTTAGTGGTATTTGATGTCGGCTGAGCTCTCCTGATTTTGATCTACCCGGAAGGATTATTTCGTGTGGTCGTTTTCAGAATAAAGAATTGCGGCTTCAATCCGATTGCTAACCTATCGGCTTTTCGTGCGTGGTTGTACGTGTTCATAATACAATCATCTGTAGACAGGCGGCTTCCCGTTGGAGGTGCTCAGCGCAGCAAACTCTCCCATTTTAATTGTTCTGCCAGGGCAATGGACGCGCATATTATCGAGCATACAATTGCACATCAGATTGGGTTAACATGTTCTTGACTTGTATAAATTAAGCCTGCCTCACTTCAGCGTCAAAGGTTGAGTGATGTCGGCTGACTGGCTGAATTTACTCCGTGATTAATAAGAACTAAGTGTAGTGTCGTGGAGAATATCCAAATTAAACATTTTCTCGAAGAAAATGAAAAGTCGGTAAACGTTTGTTAAGACAGATAGAGTCAGACACAAGGACATAATCGATGGACACTAATGGACGTCAAAACCATGAATAATTATTTGCGAGAAAAGCATTTTTAGAATTTTCCAACACAGGTATAAATCATTATTTACATTCTTCGGGCTACTGTCCCCTCATTTTACCAACCAACGCCTTTATCCACTGTGCCATGTGTCCTTGAGGACATCTGGGTATGATTTTCTAGGTATTATAAACCTAATGTTTTCAGAAATCATTTTTACCAGTGCTCATATTGCAATTTTGCTGTTATCATTCTATGTTTTTACCAGAGCTCATATTGCAACTTTGTTGTTATCATTGCTTTTCTCTGGCACTCCTTATTACTGGTTCCCCTATTGTATTTATTTCTATGCTTGATCGGCTCTGGGGATTTTTGTAGCCTAGTATATGTGCTGATTCCTTAAGTTTACGAATTTTCCAATGGTGTTTCTTGTCTATGATCTCAACATGATCCCACAGAGGGCGGTGATCTTCCTTCTCTCTCCATATGTGGTCAGCCACGCCTGATTTCTTCCCTTCCCCTCGTGTTATGGCTTTCTGGTGTTCTTGAAGCCTTACCATGAGGGGACGGCCTGTCTCTCCTTTATATTCCTTTTCGCAGCGTTGTAATAAATATGGCGACAAAGCTGAGGACAATAGTGAGAAGACTGTAAATAATGTACATAATACCTCATCTCAGAAATATAGACAGACAGGTATAAATGTTGATAATATGTATTGCCGGTATAATATGATCCGACCCATATTAGAAGTCTTTTCTTTTATGTGGTAGGAGGAAGTAATAAGTTATTGTGACCGAGTGTGCTGGCCTTGTTCAAATAAAGAACAGATTAATTTATGAACTCGCGCCTAGGGAAAGTGTCTAAAATTCGAGCGGCATTGGTGTATTATAACGAGCGTACATAGGCAAAAGTTCTCACGTGGAATGAGATCATAGAGCGAAAGACCCAGCACATGTTGCAAATGATATAGATATAGGAACTACTCTGGAAGTTCACTTCATGTTGTACTATGAGATATACGACATGCTTGACGTGTGATTATACGGATCGTCCCCGCCAGCCTGTAGAATGTGTTCTTCGTGGTCAGGCGTACGAGCGGATCTCAGTCTTCATCGATCTATAGTTTGGATTGCTACAGATCCTGTTCCAGCAACGCGAAGATAAATAGCAGTAAGCAATAATGACTAGACTACCTTAAATCTGGAAACGCAATCAGATACAGCCGTGCAGCCTCGCGTTCATTACTCTTCGCGCGGCCTATGTAAAAGTCATATCTGCCTATCCACTCACTGCTAACCGGAATACTTCTAAATTAACTCACTACTACACACATTGGATGTTGTAGAAAAACTTGCCAGAAATGTACAAGAATAACAAATATAACTTAATCAATATAACAACACAGGGCCATCTCCCATAAACTTTCTTTATAATAATAAATCAAAAAATAAGGATTTGCGGACATATATTTGTTAAATAATAATTAGCAGACTTATTTTTTAGCGAATTTTGCTCTCACTTCCTCAGTTTGATCTTTGAGGTTAGATACAGGCTAAACAAAGGAAGGCGATTTTGATTGACTGAACTAGCGTGATAATGATAAAGGTTTTTCATGGAGTCGAGTCTAAACCGTCATAGAATGTAGACGTGATCCGTTCGTGACTGCAATGTCACGTAGTAGAGGGA
>CAHIKZ030004979.1:3127500-3185000 GCA_903632075.3 Acanthosepion pharaonis | reverse complement strand
CTAGTCGACTCACCAGGAAAAAGGTTCGTCAGAGAAGTTGCCATATATATATATATATATATATATATATATATATATATATATATATATATATATATATGCACCGAATATTACGGCTTACAAGACGTTGCTGCATGGAAGACGCACCCTAATATTGGAAAGACATTTCTAAAAAAAAATATGTCATTCTCATACAACAATACATTCATCATGTGATCCTCTCATACTGGCGCCATGTATTGTGTACATTAATCACTCGTCCGATTTTGTTTGTATGGCAATGACATACTCGTCAAGAGCAGAAAGTGTCCCGCCGCGACTAGTAAACGGTGCATATGGTTCGACGCCAGGACGGTTTAGAGCCATGGAAATACTTATAACAGCTATGTACCGAGGTTACATCACGTAAAATGCTGAATCAGATAGATGCCTAACATTATGGTGTAATAACTCAACATACAAATCCACGTCACAATCAGCCGAGCCTGATTATTGCCTTTCATTGGTTTTGGAATAAGCACACTTATTTTTGAGGGTATATCTTACGATAAAAGTGCGTCTTTTAAGCCTGAAATATATATATATATATATATATATATATATATATATATATATATATATGAAAAGAGAGAGAAGGAAAACTTATTTTATCCGTCGCGTTTCGTCGACTTAGGCACTTCAACAAGGCAAATACCATCAGAGGACAAAACTTGGCAACTAACAAAAATTTTCATTTGTCTTAATTTATATTATCCTTTTACAGATATTCTCTATTTGATTTTTACCCCAACCACACACACACATAATATATATATATATATATATATATATATATATATATATATATATATATTATTTTCACTATCTCTTTTGGAATTGAGTGCGGTTATTTGTATTGTCATTACATTTATATATCGTGATATTCCCTATTTAAAAACATTATATTTCAGAAACAGAGAAATGTAATTGTGTTTTACTATTTTGACTCTTCAGATATATTTTTAATGTTTTTCCTAAAGGCGACCGGAAAATGTTCCAAAATTATTGTAAGATGAAAGGGAAGATCATATTATATTTTGAATTGAGTTCTTTGTTTCTTTTCTTTTGCAATTTGTGCTTTTTTTTTCTCTCTCTGTTTTCATCGTCTCTCTACATCCCCAAATCTGCGTACACAGCTTAACACGCTACTACACAAGCACACACATACGTAAACAACACTTACACAATTCTGAAAAGAGATAAATGGTTCTGATAAGACGAAGTATAAAAGAAAAATGTTGCACAATGAGAGAAAAGAGAAAAAAAAACTTGTATGCTTCTTCTTCTTCTTCTTCTTCTTCTTCTTCTTCTTCGTTCCCTGTCCATTGAAGATGTTGGTGATAATTTCTCTCCACAATTTCATATCGTTTGTAGGTCGAATTAAAGACTATCCTTTTGTTATTTCTCCTAAAACTTGCTTCATCATACATTTCTCAAGCTCTCAAGATAGGCTATGCGTTGTTTACATTTGCCCCTGTTATATTTAAGCTGTCCTGTGAGTAGCAAATTTTACAAGCCATCGTTGTTATTTAGGTGTCCTCGAAACGTCAACTGTCTCTTCCAGACATTAAACATAAATGGCATTACTGTTTCTAATATCTCATAGGTTCGGCCCATGTTATCCTCAGCATTCTTCTGTGGAACCACATTTCTCCATCTGCGATTAGATTGTCCAGGATTCCCTGCCATATAGGAGGAATGATCTTACATAACATTTCACTAAGCTTTTCTTTGATCATAAGGAATCTTTGCTGTCTCTTTGTACTTTACTTAGCATTTGGAAGTCATCTCTAAGATTCTTTTTTCTCAAACTTCCACTTTTTTTTTTTCGATATTTAAAAAAAAAGCATGACACAAAGCCACACGTATGCAGCACTTATATTTATTGATACAAATCAGTGTATTTCTAAACTGAAAGTACATAAAATAATTATCAGACTTCATTATATATATATATATATATATATATATATATATATATATATATATATATATATATATATATATATATATATATATATATGAAGAGAAAGTGAGTGCTGCTGTTAATATTATAAAAGAGTCCTCAATGTAATATAACAGAACTAGTAAGTATATAATAATAAATATACATATTGTCTCGGTGAAGGATGATATACCTATATATATATATATATATATATATATATATATATATATATATATATATATATGTAGTAGTCAGTAATCTGAGAAGTGTTCCGTTTAACAATGGCAGGATTTTCATATAGTCATCATGAAGAAATTATTTTTGCATACGACCGCGTGTCTGGCAAATCACGCGAGGCTATCCGATTATCTCAGATTGCGTTCCCACACCGAAGGCAGCCGAGACATTCAACCTTTGCTGCTATTAATCGTCGATATGGATCGAGGAAGACTGAGAGTTTCTTCGTAGGCCTGACCCCAAATAACACATTCGTACATACCGTACATTCATAGTAACGCATGGAGGGTACTTCAAATGAAGCTCCTGTATTCGTATCATTTGCAACCTGCGCTGGGTCATTCGCCATTTTGATCACTCACCACGCGAGAACATTTGCCGATTGTTTATGGCACAAACTGCCGATCCGTTGTTTTTTTCTTTAGTCGTGTTTACGGATGAAACAACATTTGGAAAAGATGGAATAAAAAATTTGCTCACGCAACATCTATGGGCGGATTGGACTCTCGATGGTACAATACACTCTAGACACCAGCATGATTTTGCGATTAATATGTGGGCTGGTATTTTAGGTGACTGTCAGGCAGGTCCATATCTTCCCGAGCACGTCTTATAGAAGCTGTCTACAGATATTTTAGTTCAGTACACTACCAGACCTGCTAGAGGATGTACTCCTGCTAATACAAAGACACATGTCGTTCATGCATGATGGTTCTCGAGCTCATTTTAGTCACATTGTTTACGATGCACTGACTGACATCTATCATGAAATATGGATAAGTTGGTGAGGACAAGTTTCATGGCTTCCATGTTCCCCTCATCTTGTTAAATTTTTATCTGTGGGGTCTCATAAAACAATTGGTTTATGCAGTCTGTATAAATAATACAGAGATGATTCATCAACGTGTTATGAGGGCCTGCGAATCTATTCGACAACGTGTGGGATTATATGAAAGGGCACGTTTTTGAACATTTCATATGAGTTGTTTGGTTGTGGTATAACCTTGGCTTTTTTTCACATATATTTATCTGGACTTGTCACCTTGTTTTTGTGTCAGGAAGTCTCCTCAAATTTTGTAAAATTATTTTTGGATTCTATCTTGGATTGTACATTAAATAGTGCCTATCGTAAACTCAACTCAAAAAATGAATTTTTCGCTGTTAAATATTTTTCGTATGGACTTTTGTCTTTGCTTAGTGTGAGGAACCCGCCCTCAAACTTTGTAAAAGTATTTTGATATACCCTGTATACACAGACACACACACACACACACACACACACACACACACACACACACACACACACACACACACACACATAGACACACACACAGAGACACAGAGGGAGAAATACACACACACACACACACACACATATATATATATATATATATATATATATATATATATATGATCTTGCATGTGTCACTTCGATCAATAATGTGCAATTCATTAATATGACATTATTTCACGTAAATTCCAGTAACACATTATATATCCTTCATGTTTAGTAAAGCCATTTGGCAAATGAATTTATTCGAATATCGGCCTCGTTCTCGATTCGTTCTCCCATCTGTGTATGTTCATGTTAAATATATTAAAGCTAGCTGAAATATTTACGCATTTGCCCCAAAGATTGTCAAAGATAAAGAAAGATTGAGAAAGAAGTTTCTTTCTCTAGCAAGCAAGCAGGAACCTATCTTCTTAAAATTGACAATCTTCCTGTTGTTCTTTTGGTTCTACATGGACTGTGTTTATTCCAGCATATTATCTTTTAGATCCCTAATCACTTGATTATCTCTCTATTTCTGTAACTTATGTCACTCTATTCCTATCATTCTCTCCCTCTCTCTGTCTTACCATCGATCAGTTGCTCGCCCCCTTTCACTTCTCTCTTCCATGATATATATATATATATATATATATATATATATTGTTACACCAAAACTCTCCAGATCATGTAATAGCATGAGATAGTTTTCCATCTGACAAAATGTTTAATATCTAAAAAAAAAAAACAAAAAAAAAAAACAACTAAATTAATTGAGTTTATTTATCCAGATGTTTTCAGATAAGACGTTCAGCCATCTTGGCAAAACTTGTTGCAAGAGTCACTGACAAATCCATTGAGTTATTCAGCGAGAAAGAGAACGGGTTAAAACCGTTTTGTGTCAGCCCCACTCTATCTTCCCAACGGAGCAATGTGGAGAGGAAAAATATCATTAAGATCTTCAGTAATGGTACCAACGTTCGTACTCGAGCTTCCATCTTCATAGGCCATTCAAGAACTATGAAGATAACGGTGAATAAGTTTTAAAAAGAGGGAACAGTACAGAAGTAAACTGGATAGGAAGAGAGGAAAGCAGAAAACCGAAGAGAGTTCCACAACTGAGAATTCCGAGAGAAGAAACAATTAGCATAGAACCTACGGTTCAATGTGAATTTTCAACAGTTATTGCTTAGTGTGATTGAATCAAACCTACTGTTGAGTTTTATAGTCATCTCACGTTGAAACACTGATATGGAAATTGGAGAGTCGAGACACAATTCACTTGGATTATTTACATTGACTTACGCATATACAGCCTTCGAAAAAAGTATGGCTTCACCTTTTCTCACCCAAGCTATGGGCAAATTATTAATACTTGTATTAGTATTTCATTATTATTCCCCGAAAATCACAGGTGTTGCATTCTCAATACTCTCTCCCTCTTCTCTTTTTCTTCTACTCTCTCTCTCTCTCTCTTTCTCTCTCTCTCTCTATATATATATATGTGTATGTGTGTGTGTGTATAAATAATACTAATTAGTATTAAATTAGTACACACACACACACACACACACACACACACATATATATATATATATATATATATATATAATAATCACACATAGAATTAATCAAGTATCAATGCGATTATTGGTGACATCCATCGCTAGAAAACATAATATATACATTAAAATCCTGTTCATCCATAGTGCGAGTTTTGATCCTTGAAGAAAAAATCAAAACTTGAGACGATATACCTGTATGTCGACCGAAATGTTTTTTGAATATCTGCTATTATTGACCGTCAATAATAGCAGATATTCAAGAAACATCTTTCCGTCGACATACAGGTATATCGTCTCAAGTTTTTGATTTTATAGGGAAAAAAAACACATGCCTGATGATGGATGGAAGACTGTCCGTAAGTACTAGCATTTTAACATCAAATAAACTGAAAAACTACAGACAACAAGTTTCTCTTCAAGGATCAAAAACTCGCACTATGGATGAACAGGATTTTAATGCATATATTATGTTTTCTAGCGATGGATGTCGCCAATAATCGCATTGATACTTGATTAATTTATGTGATTATTCTTTATGTAAATCATATATATATGTTTTATATATATATATATATATATATATATATATATATATATATATATATATATATATATATATATATATATTAGAGATAATTTCAAGCAGGAATTTTTTTTTTTATTACTAATATTATATTTTCCTTTTTCATTTTCTCCCACTATTTTCCCTTTCACCTTTTTATTCCGGCATATCTATCTGTCTGGGTTGATTCGATTTATTATATAAAGAGATAAATATAACAATATTCATTAAATAAATTATAACAGATACTGATTCTTAAGTTATTTTCTTAATTTAGCATTATATATATATATATATATATATATATATATATATATATATATATATATATATGTTCGATTTATTTGGTATCCAAGAATTCAATTACTAATTTTCCATTTTGTATTGAAATTACATCAATACAGTTCTTGAGATATAAAATATATAAATCGTTATCTCATATATATATATATATATATATATATATATATATATATATATATATATATATATATATATATATATGAATGTAATTTTGTATATATTATAGTTATCTATCTATCCGCCTAGCTAGCTATCATATCTTTCAGAAGAACAAACTAATTTCTTACCATTTATGTTTGTTTTCCATCAATGTTGCTATCGACAAACCAGTTTTATAAATATTGCGCGTTTTCCCATTTGCAGTGAAGTGTGCAGAAATAATTCAACGAAAATAATTGATTTACGCGCACGGAAGCGTTTTTCACCTGTTTGAGTTTAATGGTACGATAGTGCTTCCCAACTTTTTCCTTCCCCATTGTTGTTTCCCAAAACGAGGATGTCAGTGAAAGATGAAGGAGCCATTTTGAAAATGAGACTAAAACAGCGTTAGGTCAGTAAATATGCTGATTAAGAAAAGCAACTCATTCTCGTATACACTCTAAAGCAAGTCAGTTGCATTTTCTTCTCGTGCTAGCAGTCACCGTTCGAAACGAGGTATAATCACGAAATCATTCAAATAATAATTTTCTGTGAAGGTAAGCGAGCGCAACACAATCTTCTAGTCTTGAATGTTTATTTCATCACGTTGTATTTCCTGCCAATATAAGCTAAACTTTGTTAATCTCTATCTATAGAAGGCAGGATGTGTGTGTTTGTGTAAGGAATACACGACCGCAATTTTCGACGGATTTGCACCAAAATTTACATGCACATGCTCCAAGTTAGCGGGAAGGTCAAGACCGAACTTGCATTTCCCAACTCCCATCGATAGTGGAAATAATCAATTTTTCATGCTTCTACAGCAGTTTTCATGTAATTTGTGGCCATTTTCTACTGGCCAGAGTGAGAGCCAACAGCTGGCTGCCACGAATAGGCAGGAAGATTCTATTGACCAGCGTGAGAGCCAACAGCTAACTTGCACGAATGTTAACTAGCATGCTAACATGCAAAACAATCGATAGCTGCATTCGTCACAAGTGGAAAAAATTTAAATCTGCATGGCACTTTACTCCAACTGGCTCATTCGCTTGCTTAAACTCAACGTTGATTCAGATTCCACAGAACTGGGTTGGGTGTGAAAAAGTAATTGTTGTTAACATTCTTTTTTCATTCGGTTTTTCCAGTTACGAGTTCCTTTTTAAAGCAGATCGTTTTATGTCCATTTTGTTTAGTTCTTTTTTCGTAGGAGATTTAATGTTTAGTATAGAGCTTAGAAAAAAATCGCAGTGTGAGATAGGCAAGAAGTAAGGCATGTAGCAACATCAGCATGGCAAAGGGCACTTCTTTAAAGGCAAGGAAGGGCATAAATATTTTAAGTCAAGTGATAGCGATTTTTTAATCAAGCACGGGCAACGCCGGGCCACGCTGCTAGTATCAAGATAGAAATGAAATAGTTATATTTCCTTTATTAAGATTCCCAAATAGACAAGCCGGTAGACTTACACTGTTTAAGAACAGAGTCTTTTACTCGTGTATTCACGAAATATAAGTTTGAAGGAATCAAAAAATAAAGTCGGATAAGAAATAATCTACTAAATCTTCGGCAATATATTGTTTAATACATACATACACGCACACACACACAGACACACATACACACAGACACACACACATACACACACACAAACACACACACACACACACACACACATATATATATATATATATATATATATATATATATTAAAAAGAGAGAAACCTGAAAGGTTTACCTTATATTGTGGATTTGTTCTAGGGTATATATTATATTTTCTTCTTCACACACACACACACACACATATATATATATATATATATATATATTAACACAAACACACGCACCCACTCACACACAGGACACACATTGTTTCTGTGTTTCGTAGGTCTTACGCGTGTGTGTCCGTAATTAGCGTATTTGTTTTCTGCGAGTTATCTATCTATCTATCTATCTATATATATATATATATATATATATATATATATATATATATATATATATATATATATATATATATATATGTATATATGGTGCGTACGTGTATGTATATGTTGCGTTCCGACCAGTCTATCTGGGCATCATGTGTGCATTCCA
The DNA here is from genome assembly GCA_903632075.3 of Acanthosepion pharaonis. Classification (NCBI taxonomy): domain Eukaryota; kingdom Metazoa; phylum Mollusca; class Cephalopoda; order Sepiida; family Sepiidae; genus Acanthosepion; species Acanthosepion pharaonis. The sequence continues at coordinate 3,176,846 of CAHIKZ030004979.1, read as the reverse complement.
TGTGCCTATATATGTTGGGTTGGGTTCTGTTATGTTCTGTTTTAGTGCTCGTTTATATTTACCTATGATTTTTTTTCTTGAATTTGTAAGAAAGAGTAGTTATCTGTTTGGTATGTTGGCATAATTTTAAATTTGCCTTGATCACATTCGTAGAAATATCGCGATACAAATGTTTTCTGCTGCCGAGCAATTTGATGTTGCTTTCGTGAAGTGCAACTCTGTGGTTAAGTGCTTGGCTGATACCTATAATGATTTTTTCAAGATTTTTAATATATGACGAGTATTTTTTTTTTAATGTGCATATAATCTATTACATACATTCTTCTCAGAAGAGAATTCCGCTTGGGAGATATATTAGAATAAACAGGAACTTATACTCGGAGAAATCTACTTACATACGGATAAATAATGACTTGATTTGAAAGACAACATTTATTAAGATGTACAAAGGACATGAAATTGCGGGAAAACATTAATGGCTAACGTCTTGAAGGGACATGATATTGTATTTTTGTTATCTCTAATAAACCTCGCACGTTATGCAGTTATTCAAAATCGTCCAACTTACTTTCAATCTGTCCTCTGAATATCACATTTCCAAACCCGCTTTCCTCATTATGTGCCTAGAATTTTCAATTTTCTCTTCCTGATGTTGCATATGTGTTCTTTTTGTCTCCATTTGCTTTAAAACTTCGTCGTTGCTCGCGTGTTCAGTATTCTCATCATCCTTCTGTTGAACCACATTTCTATTGCCTCAGGACGCGTATTCATTTCAGTGGAGATTTTCTAGCATTCACTACTATATAGGAAGAATGATATTACATAACATTTCAGTTTTTTTTTTGTTTCTAACAAAATTTTCCTGTTTCTTAATACTTTACTTAGGTTTGGAAAGGCACCATTCTCGATCCCAATGTGCCTTCAGATTTTTAGCGCCGCAATTTCCGTCGCTTTTTAAAACGAAACCTAAGCGGAGAGAATTTAGATACTGTTCTTTATTTGAGTTTCCTTCTACAAACTATTATTTATTTACACTAATCCTGTAATTACCAAATACAACTGCAATATAATTAATTCGTTTTCTTCAATTTTCTGCTGTCACTAAACTTAATTCATATGAGACGTTTATTAACTTGCAAATGTGTTTTGTTTCCTCCGGCATTATTATTTTGTTCGGTGTTTACGAAACATATATACACGTTCCTAACTGAAATTTGTTTTGAACGTACGCGATTATTTTATACTTTGAAATTTCACAATTCCAGACGACATAATTGTCTTTGTACAAGTGCATTTTGGAAATAAAAAGGTACTTGTACTTAAAATGAGAAAAAAACAGTTGAAATACATAATGCGGAAAGAGGGCTTAGAGAATTTGAGACTCACAAGAAATAGGCAAGTGTGTCGGTTGGAATCAGCGAGTAAACTAACTAATGCGAATTTGTATATAGATTTGCAGAAGATAATAAGGAGGTAAACCTTTTTTTTTAATGTAGCAGAGAATAGGAATTTGTGGAGAGTCGTAATCTTCCCCAGTCTGAAGAAACTCGTGATATAAAACAAAATAATTATTCCTGTGTCAATTCATGTTAAACATTTGTTTCTCTAATGAAAATTAATCAAAATATATTTTGACGATTCATATAAGTTTTAACCTTCAGAAAGTTTATATATATTTTTTATCGTCTCTGTAGGTGTAAAGGCCACGACATCTTCCATTCATATTGAACTTATTACTGAAATAAATAAATGGAAGCGAAAAAAAATCGTGAAATGTTTCTTGTTTCATTCTCTAGAGATATTTGATTGATCTCTTTATTTTCTGAGTTCTATATCAGTCGAGGCTTAAACTAGATGTGGTAATTCAATAATGAGATAGGGTATATGAAAGTCGAACCACAGCGTGCATGCGCTAACCTCATTGTATACTAACAAATGAGTAAGAATTAACAATCACTGAATGATTCAATCCACTAGGGTTTTCACTCTTCGCTTGAAATAGATGTGTTTATTGATGTATCATATATATGATCAGTTAAAAATTCCAAAGATGCATCAGTTTAGTGGATGTGCTGGATAGTGGCTCAGAATCACAAATCGAAGAGCGGAGTTCGAATTCAAATCAGATTCGTTATATTCACTAACGCGCATATAACCTTGGGAAACGGATCAGTCTATTACACTAGCTATGTGTTAAATAGTAGCACTTGTATACTCATTAAGTTTTTTTTAAAAGAAATATTAATTCCCCAAAGATTTATAATTCTTACAATTCAAAAATATGTCTCAGTATGAAATAACTACCAAACAGATGATAAACGATAAAAAACAAACAAACAAACAAAAAAAAAAACAAATAATCGTCAATCGGAATGATTGAAATTGAACAAAAATACTTCTGTTAGTCCATCATACAAAATAATATTTAAATTAAGCAACCGTTTTTCATATATAAAATAAAGTGTGACACCGAGATAAGAAGTGGCATAGAGATAGAAATAGATGCCTTCCAAAAAAAAGTATTAAGAAACAGGAAAAGTTCACTAGAAAAAGAAAAAAAAAAAAAACACCAGCGTAATTGCTTTTTAGTATCAATCCCCCACCAATATATCAGTGAACACTGATCAATTTCCTCAAAGATGAATAAAACGAGCGGTAAGAAAGATTAGAATACCATGGCCTCTGCATGTATACAAGGAGAAAAAATTTAATGAAAATGAAAGTAGAAAGGGCATTTATAATCCAAAAAAGACAGCAGAATTTTCTAAGGTCGAAAAAAAAGAAAGAGGGTCTCTGATATAATCTATTGTAATTATTTACACTGTTTACTTTGTTCGGACTGAAGATCTCACGGGTTGGCTGAATCCAGTGACTTGAACCAAAGATTTGTGAGTTCAATACTTGGCTACAGCAGAGGTGAGCAAAAACATAGAGTTGAGTTAAAGGAAGATAAGCGATCCTGAGTCATGTGGAACTAGAACAATCTATCCCGGTAGGCGAAATAAAGGGTTCAGTCCCGTTCGAAATTCCAATCCACTGAAGAAGGCCGGAGCTTACAACGATCGAAATATTGTGATTATGGCAACTTTCGAGCAATGTAAGTAGTGTGAAGAAAGAGGGTCGTAAAATTCGACATTCAATGTATATAGGAATATATATATATATATATATATATATATATATATATATATATATATATATATATATATATATATATATATATATATGACGGTTCCGTGAAAGCGCATGAAACTGGAAGTTGGGATCGGTCATTATCCACCTATGATTTAACTTTAACTTTAACTTTATATATATATATATATATATATATATATATATATATATATATATATATAAAAAGATAGATTTTGAATTTGTAGGTCTGATGATTTGGATCGTATTTACGATTCCAATGGAATAAATTATGACCATGGAATATTAGTGTTTAAGCCTTTTTATTATATCCTTACTCTGTCTTAGACATTGAGTTCTACCTGGATCCTTCCTCTTGAAAAATTTTTTTCTGAAAATATACATGTATGGGAATTTTTTAGATATATTTTCATGTATGTATATTTTCCACTAATATTATCTATCTATCTATTATCTATCTATCTATCTATCTATCAATCTATCTATCTATATATATATATATATATATATATATGTAATGTGTGTGTGTGTGTGTGTATATATATATATAATATATATATATATATTATGTAAGAATATTTATATATTTTAATAATACCACCTTTTGTAATCAATTGCATATTTTTCATTTCCTAATTGAATTATTTATTTTGTGCCCAATTAATTAATATATATATATATATATATATATATATATATATATATATATATATATATATATAATAAAAAAAAAAAAAACAGTAAGATATATAATCCGGTCTTCTTCATTGATATTTTTATTTTTATATTTATTGTTTTTAATAGCCATATTTTAAATCAGTTAACTTATAATATAAACATATTTTAAATCAGTTAATTCATATATGTATGTGTGTGTGTGTGTTGCGATTTGTAAATTTTCGCCATTTTATAATTTTAAATTTGCACATGCACCTCGTTTGTTTTTTCGTTTTTTCGACTGCACAGTATAGTCGTGTTAGTTTGGACAACGTCTGTGAGAAGAAGTGCAATATGACACAATATATTCTGAGAGAAATTTGCTGTACTGCTTGGCATTCGCGCCGGAATCTCCATTACAATCATTTCAGAGAGTTTTGGTGTCAGGAGAGTGCAGAGGCTTATGAAGGAGTTTAATGTTGATTTCGAAGGCATGACAGCTCGGTAAAATCACTCTCATCGTTCCGATAAAAAAATGAACCCCCAAATTTGTTGGTGAGGTCCTCAATTTCAACACGGAAGTCTACATCAAGTACCTTGAGAAGGTAGTGTTTCATGGATCAAGACGGAGGCAGCTGGAAGAACCTATTTCTGGAAACAGGATTCTGCACCACGCCACGTGAGCAGAAAACCCATTAATATCTATCAAACAATTTCTGTGATCACATCACTCCTTGCAACTAACTACCCGGAATTACCCCCTTGATTATTATATATGTGGAGCGCAGTTGAGCGAGAGACCAACAAAACTACCTGTAACACCTGAGATTAAATGAAGTCTAGGTTTATGGCAGCCTTTACCAACTTAAACAAGGAGACCGTCCAGAAGAGTTGCAGGAGATTCCGAGGTCGTCTGGTGGTGATGGTTGGAGCCAATGGCGGTTTATTGAATAAATTTACTCTTTAGTATTTCAATATATTTTTGTGCAATTTGAGTAAATATATCTGTTAAAACGAGAACTCAGTGTTATTTCCATTTTTGCTGCAATTTAGACAAATTATATTTCGCACCATATATATATATATATATATATATATATATATATATAGTAACGTAAAAAATCCCCTATTATATAATCCAAATTGATACTTGTAATATAAAAAATATTAGAACTGACACACAAAGAAGAGCTGGATGTATTTTATTTATGCAGAACAGTATAATTAATAATCAAACAAATCCTTTTAACTCATATGGGAATATGCGATTTCGACAGACGGAGAAACGAATTAGTGTTGAAATGTCAACATAAAAACAAATTCAAATTTCCATATATTTATTTTAGGATATTACACCGAAAACATCTGAAATTGCTACATAATTGTAATCGTTTTTCAATGCATATCAATGCATTGATAAGTGTTGAAACACGACTGTAATTGTGTAGCAATTTTACATGTTTTCGGTGTAATATCCTATATATATATATATATATATATATATATATATATATATATATATATATATATTATAAATTTATGGAGTCCAAAATTCGCTTGAGGAGGAAATGGAACTAATGTCTAATTTAATTACAAAATTAAATTCGGGGCTTTTAGCTTCCATTTTTGAAACATGGTTAGAACTGTGTAGCGGAAAAACATATTTTAAATCAGTTAATTTGTAATATTAATGCTGTGTAAATATACATTGAGCACTATTTTGTAAAAATAAAATATCTATAAGAACACTGGATTATATATCATATATATATTCTTTATTTATATATATATATATATATATATATATATATATATATATATATATATATATATATATATATATATATTGATTTATATTAATATAAAATATCCACGTATGCTTCTTATATCATAGAGAAAAAATGTATGCCAAGAGATATTTTTGTTTTTTAGCTGATATGTGGGAGCGAATAAATACTTTTGAAAATCTCAAAATATTATTTCGTTTCTGCATCCTTCCTTGGCACATAATATTGAAAGTGCGCTTTGTACATCTGATAGCTACAGGGCTTACTGAAGGCAAGAGAAACAGAGAAAAAACACAGCGTTACCTAACGTTCTTGTGTAAATGGATAGCAGAGTAAGTTTTCGGAGAGATAATATAAAGAAAAACAACATATGCTAATAGCTGCAAAAGACAAGACATTGTGGAGAGCCACCAACTTCAACGCCCTGAAGGGTCACCGTTCAAATAAGGCTATTTAACCGACATTAAAATATGCTGTGTAATCACCCAACAAAAAAAGGGGAAATAAATGCATGAATATATAAAAACGAATGTAGGCAGATATTTACATATATTATTGTTTGCCTTACATTTAGAAAATTTTTCCAACGTTACTTTTAATTTGCTAAGAGCCATTACAGTAATCATGCTCGATTCTTCATCTCTTAAAAAGAAAAAAAAAACATTATCCTTTGTGTAAGGGTATAGTGTATGATTTATACATCTATGTGTCATATTTTTATTTGCTTTCATTGTCGTTTTGCTGTAAATCTTTGCTCTTTTTTCAATGAATTTTCGTGACCTGTTAGCATAGAAAGTAAGTTAAATGACAAGCGTGTTATTGTTCGAAATGCAGGAAATATAATTCTCATTCATATTAGGACATGCTTAGCCTCCAGGACATCGTAGCTTTGAAGCAGTAGGTTGCTTTCTTTCAACTCGCTTCTTATTATGAACTTATTCTGAATATGATACTAAACATACATCTATAGCATATATAAGTATAAAGGTACACACACGTACATAAGAGTATGTAATATGAGGTTTTGGCCAACTGGATTCTGAGTTGTGTGGGTGGTGTAATGGAGAGTGTCTCGGAGTGGGAAATCCGTGAACTGAGTTCGAATTCCAGTCGAGATCATTATATTCAGCTATACACAAATGCACTTTTCTTCCCCTCATTTTTCTTTTTATGTGTCATGTCTTTTCAGGACGTAGGCGATCATGGCTCTCCACCTCCCTCTGTCCCTTGCAACTTAAAAGTTTCTTTCCTCTACCATCTCCCACAGTCCATGTTCTGTGATCCATTTGCTCAAGACCCTTAGGTCTGTCATCCATTGTTTTTCTTTGTCTTTCTTTCACTCTATTCGACCCAGGAGTAACAGATTCGCCAGGCCATCCTTCCTCATTATATAGCAGAAACTTCAGCTGCCTCTTCCCCATGTTACTTATAAGCCTCCTTCTTGGTTGCAACCTCCCTAAGATCTCATCGTTGCTGACACGTTCGGTACATTTTATCCTCAGCAGCCTTCTGTAGAACCACACCTCCGTCGCCTCAAGTCTCTTCTTCATCTTTGAGAAAATCTTCCAGCATTGCTGTAACGAAAGACAGTTGTTACGTGACTGCTCAGTATTCTTACCATTTTTTGCCAAAGATATCCCCCTGTCTCGCAATACTCTGCCCAGTCTTTGGAATGCGTCCTTGGTCATCTCAATACGTCTACGGATCTCAGTATGGCATTTACCCTCCTCTTTCAAAACACTTCCCAGATTTGTATCTGAAATAATCATTGTTATCTACAGAAGTATTCTTAATGCAATATTCTACTTAACAAAAAAAAAAAAAAAAAGCAAAAAAAAAACGGAATTGTTCTTATAATCCCCTGGATATGTTTCGACTTTTAATAAGTAATAGTATCTTCAGTCTGAATCTACATTTCTATTGCCGAATCTGTATTTCATTGTTTTGGGTCTCTTAGTTTTGCTATAATACCACAATTATGGGATATTCGGTGAGGAAGGACCTAACACCAAATGATATACAAATTCTGCATGGTAACAACTACACCTCGATGAAGCACTTAGAACATGTTACGGGTAATATAAATAATAACTATAGAATTAAGTTATATAGAAATAAAAAAAAGAAAAGATCGAAAAATATAAGAGATAAATTGCTGATATTCCCTGAAGAGTGGACTGACCGGTCCGCCTATGAAACTCTGAATTCGGGATGCTGACATCAATTTACTCATATCAATTCCACATATATTTACTTTTTGAACTTAAGTGCAGATGTACACTGGCGTCAAGATCTTATCACTTTAATTTTGAGATGACTAGATTTAGTCGTAACTTCTATGCATTTCTCAATACTTTCTGCAAACTTTAATCTTCAATGTCAATCGGTACCTATTGTCCACCTATTTGTACTTGAAATATTGTTAGACGCTCTCATTTTAGTTTACTTTTCTAGAAATCGTGACCTTCTGGAAGTGTTGCAACATGATTGCAGAGTTACATCAAACATTGGAATTATTATTATTATTATTATTATTATTATTATTATTATTATTTCCTTTGATTTCTGATCTATATTCATTTCTTTCCAGATACCGCCCAGGGACCTAAGGTTAGAAATGGCATTATGACATTTTCCACTGGAAAAAAATATTTTACTTAGACAAAGCCCTTCGTAAGTTGTGGGCTGTACTTGTGAGAACACTTTTTTGTATTTATTTAAGGCATGGACTTCCAGGAATCGCTTCCATTAGTCTACTGGAATCATTTACGACCAATCCGAGGGTTCCAACTACAACGGGGATTGTTGATGAGTCCACGTGCCACATTTTTAGATTTAGACTTCAAGGTCCTTGTATTTTGATAGCTTTTTAAAGATCTTTTTCGAAAGATAACGTTGCAATCTGCAATTTCAAGAGGTATTATTATTATTATTATCATTATTATTATTATTATTATTATTATTATCTGTGAGAACAGTACGTCAAGAAACTGACACTGGGGTAAAAAATATGAATTGTTATACATACTCATTATAATTAAAACTTAAACTTACCCCTGATAATTGTATTTACCAAAAAACATTTTTCGTCTTTCTCTTTGGGCTCATCACCGTTAAATATGCGTGATGTGGTCTATTTACCAGTCAATTCAATTTTACCGAATAGACGCAGCTATGCAAAGCCTTACAGATTAGTGCGCACAGGTTTTTCGGAACTATAAAACTTCTTTTCTTCTCCATTTTGAATTTTGACGCCTTTTCATTGGTCCCTCCAAAATTTCCTTGTTTTCCTGCATTTATCCGTCAGTCTTTTCAGTCATTCCGAGGAGGCTATCTTGTTAATATATTTTTCATGCGATTTTTTTTCATTTCTTCGTTGTTCATTCATTTTTACTTTTGTTCTCGGTATTTACTCAAGCACAGAAATATAATGTGTCAACCCCATTTTAGATTTAGGGACATGATCTTGAAATGTCTGCAATAAAGCTAAGGTCAGCCAACTGACAACGTCAAATCTGTAAAAAATAATTAACGTACATTATTTCACTGATAATTGTATTCCAAATATCACCGTTAAATATGGACATCGAATCAATTAAAATCCCAGGCCGATAGTTTTATCCGTCTGTTGACACTAGTTCAATCATACCAGGAAATTTGTTATAATAAATGAATAATAAAGCAAATAATAATAATTTCAATAACATCGAATAATCCCAGGCCGATAGTTATGTCTGCTGAATAATAATAATAATAATTATTATTATTATTAGTAGTAATTATATTATTAGTAGTAGTAGTAGTAGTAGTAGTAGTAGTTGTAGTAGTAGTAGTAACATTGTGAAAATAATTATTGTAATGAAGTACTGGTGATGTTTATTAGTAGCAGGAGATCTATTATACCGAAATATACCTCAACTGATACCGACAAGTAAACGTGTGTATACTACAGAAAAGACACATCGAAAATAAAATGACGGTAATTCTAAGAGTAAAACAGAACGTTAGAGTAATGGATAGTGGCCCGGATTGATGAATTGGAGTTCAAGTCGTGTTTATTGCATTTACTTACGTGTTAATACCCTTGGGAAAGTTATTACTCCAACTTAGTCCCACCCACTCAGCTATGGGTTAATAGTATGACAGACTGGATTCTATAACCTTGGGTGGTAACTGGTCTAAGAGTAGGAAAAATCTGTATTCAAATCTGAGTGTAGCCCTACTGAAGCACATACTATGGAGTTATGAAAAAGGTCGTTCGTACTGAATACGAGCAACTTCTTAAAACAGGAAAACCAACATTAATCCCTACTGGTATATTAGCGTCGAAAGAATGACTGCAGAGTGGGTGTGCTCAAATTGGGATTTCTTGCTTTATGTTCACCTCTATTGATTGTTTGCTTTTTACATATCGCCATACTTTCCGCTATAGTCAAAGTAATTTTTTGCTATTTTGTAATTAACTCATAGCTTGGATTAAACCTTACATGCTTAAATACATGAACAGATTTTTTTTTCTGAATATATACTGCTAAATGGCCCGTGCGTACAACATGATTGTGCTTGCTTTAAACATTCAGATTTTAATGATAATGGTATGATTATCTTTTCCATATTGCATACATTTGGCATTAATTCTCTGAACAGTCAGGGTTATTTGAAATATATGACATATTTCACGTAAAATATTTTTTTCAAGAAAATAGGTTAATGGGATTTTCCTTCCAAATATTTTATCTTTTCTGAGTGTGGAAAATTAACATCCTATTTATATCATTATTTTCACTTTCACTTACATATTCTATTCATTTTAGCTTTTGCTGCTGTTTGAAGTGTTCAAGTGCCTGAGTTTTGTAATATGGTGCGTGCGGAGTAATGGATAGCGGCTCGGATTGAGGAATCGGAGATCGGAGTTCGTATTCCAGTCGAATCCATTACATTCACTTACGTGCTATACCCTGGGGAAATGTATGAATACTCTTCTCCTCCCAGCTATGGATAAATATTGCCTTGGGTGGAAGCTGTTCTACTGCAGAAAGAAACGGCAACCCACTGCGGGAAGTCATGTATCGAATGATATATGATCGCCTAAGCGATGGCGCATAACTGACAGATATTAATTTGTTAAGGTATGAATTCTCTTCAGCTCACCCCAGCTATGGATAAATAGCAGGACAGGCACGGTTCTATAGCTTTATATGAGAGCTTGTCTACCGCAGAAAGAAATGGCAAACAGCTGCAGGAAAAAAAACTGCAGATTATGTATCTTTCGATACATGATCGCCTAGGCGTGTATCCTGCATGACACATAAGTGACAGATATTAATTTGTGTTTCTGCGGTGACAGTCTATTATAGTCTTGATGTAGGATTGCTTTCTGTAAGATCTAGAAAATTCATTCACCTAAAGTCATTCAATAATTCATCTGAGAAAGCGGTATTTTCTAAGTAGTTTGAACTGATGCAAGCCATCATTATGAGAGCCTAGATCAAACGAGGCTATTGAAGATCATAATTCGACTTCTTTGTTTATTATTTTGACTCTGGAGCATCTTGCAGTGTTGGACAAAACTACCAATAGCCTTTCCTAGTTTTTGTTCAATTCATTTATTTCGTATACTTGACTTTTTATAACTTATCCGTACATAAAGGTATTAGAAAGGTTTGTAGTTTATTAATTCCACATTCAAATACGTGATTCATCTTAGAAAACGAATAAATTTGATAGGATGCAGGTTCGAATCCTGTCAAAGGACGAATATTTTCTATGAAAATTTCTCGGACATTCAGGCCGGTAAATGTTATTTAATACTGTTTATTATAAACAGAGCATTTACTTAAATACTTGTATCTATAAATAACAACGTTAAACATAAAAATGTCTTTAATAAATATATTGTTATATACTTTACAATTAATATCCTTTCTTGAAACAATGGGGTAACGTCATTCGTCTTTGAAAACGAATAAATTTGTACCATTGTAAACCAAACCAATTCATACATTAGCTTTCCAGATTAACATACTTGGCTATAATAGAAAATGTTACATAGATTGTTATATATTCACAATTAATATCCTTTCTTGAAGCAATGGGGTAACGTGCTACAGCTTATATTTCCCCAACGGATATTCAATAAACTCTACTTGATTATATGATTGCTGTAGGAATAATTATTACCTTAGAAAACATTCGGAAAAGGAGGTTTTCATGCATTTACCATAGAAATTAACGCGAAATTAATCAAACGACCTCAGGTGGAAATTAAATTCGGTTCGCCAATTTGTGAAGTTACTCATTAAATCAACTTCATGCATTTATCTCTATAATTTAATCATGGGCCTTATCATATCAGAGAGTACCGCAACGTAAAGCATTGTATTTTAGGTTTTATTTGAAATAGTTCGCTTTCTTTTAAATGATGGCATTCCTGAGAGATGAAGAATCTGACAGGAAATTGATGTTGGTTTTCGAAAGAAGTGAATTCTCTGGGCAAATTACCATTTGCGAAAATATAATTGTGGCTGTAATCCGTTTTTGTCTGCAAGAATGAACTGATGTGGTTTCAAATTGATGCACGCCTATCACAACGATTGAAACACCTCGTCAAGAAAGAAAAGAGAAATTTACATTGATGAAAGGACACACACGCCTTTAATCTTAAATCAAGTAAAAGAATAAAACATTATTTATTTACGCTATGTTTTTTTGATTCTGGGATTTTGTTAATAAGGGCTTTCGAATGTAGTTACCAGAGAAATACATGACCTCGTATTCAACAAAGGGGTTCAAGAAAGCAAGAATAAAATTGAGCATTACCTGAAAGCAGCTTATATTATTTTCAGTAAATGAATTGGATGTTTCGTATCATTGGTTTCAAAATCAAGCTGATGAAGGAATTTAACTACCAGGATGCTGTACTATAGATCAGTGTTTCACAGTCTTTTCTTCTTTGAGACGTATTTATTGTGTCAAAATAATCCAAGACCAACAAAAGGGAAAACAGAAATTCCATGTAACAGGAAATTCATTATATTTAGAAAAGCAAAGTTTAGAAGAAAATATAAATCCTGTTTATCAGCTTGTCAAGTTGAACTTTCAATCCTTGTTTCACTATCAGGCGTAAGTCTCCTTTCTTTCAATCAGCATGGCCAGGCTCATTTTGAAAAGTTATCCGGCTCACTTGTGGTACCCAGGGCCAACGTTGGAAAACCTTTTTATAGAGAGCGGAAAGCGACACACTGGAATCGGAAGACACATAGCAACTGCAAATGTAGCCTTTAAGGAACCAAGTAACGAACTAAGGCAATGGAAATCTACTTGTAAGAGAAGAAAAGAATGCGTGCCTGCTATCTAGGCGCTACATGTAGGACACACTTTGTTCATAGATTATGAAGAGGCTGGAAAAGAGAGAAAAAACTAACAAGAGAGAGAGGGAGAGAGAGAGAGAGAGAGAGATACCACACTACCAACGAATGCAGTAAATGCTATGAACAGGGAATATCAGCAATCTACGAAAACACTAACAATTAAAAAGAGACAGTTAAAATATTGTAATCAAAAGAAGCATAGAAACTAGTGACTAAACTAAATTATCAATAAAAAGTAAATGGGTGGAAGAATCCTGTCCTTAGACAAAGAATTTTGGTAAATATATCTAGTTATTTAGAACAACAAGTGACATGGGGATCCATAACATGATAGTAACTAAGACTGGTGGGTATTTGTTGAAACTTGACTAATGCATGGAAAAATAATTCAACACAAAATGTACTTAGAACAAAATGTATTGAAACAAGAAAGTGTACACAATATTTACATATAGACTTTTGTATATTCCTCGTAAGATCGTTCCTGGAGAATGTGTTGACTGAGTAGCAGTCGGGCAGAGTCTCTGGTTGAATCTCTTGATTCCTCCCTCTCTTCCCGGTACCAATCATATTTATATGGTCGGTACTCCACTATGCAAATTAGGTGGATCCTACCACAACAGTATTAGACTATATTATGTATCCCCTAGACATGGAAAGATGAGTGATAAAAGTCTAACGTCAGACTGTAATAAAGACTTCAGTTCGAATTTACACGGGTATTTTTGAGAACGACGACAGTTATCTGAAGAACGCCGGTTGGTATGACAACCGGAAAGTTCTGCGTAGAAAACCCCAAGATGAGAATGCTGGTTCTAATAGAAAATGATATAAAAATGATAATTCCTCTTCTTAAAACCTCTTACTAAGAATATCAAATCGGTATTTGCCGAAACCGTATGAAAATATCAACCAAGATTAGGATAATTATGATAATAACAAAACATATAATAATAAGTTCTTGTCTGACAAATATCTCTATTTATAAAAGGCATGATGTGTGCGTGTGTGTGTGTGCGTGGTGTGTGTGTGTGTGTGTGTGTGTGTGTGTGTGTGTGTGTGTAACGAATGCACGGCTGTAATTTTCGACGGATTTGTACCAAAATTTACATGCACATGCTCCAAGTTAGCGGGAAGGTCAAGACCGAACTTGCATTTCCCAACTCCCATCGATAGTGGAAATAATAGATTTTTTCATGCTTCTACGGCGGTTTTCATGTAGTTTGCGGCCATTTTGTACTGGACAGAGTGAGAGCCTATAGCTGGCTGCCACAAATAGGCAGGAAGATTCCATTGACCAGCGTGAGAGCCAACAGCTGACTGACACGAATGTTAACTAGCATGCAAAAAAATTGATAGCTGCATTCGTCACAAGTGGGAAAAATTTAAATCTGCATGTCACTTTACTCCAAATGGCTCATTCGCTTGCTTAAACTCAACCTTGATTCTGATTCCACAGAACTGGGTTTGGTGTGAAAAAGTATTTGTTGCTAACATTTTTTTTCATTAGGTTTTTCCAGTTACGAGTCCTTTTTTAAAGCTTATCGTTTTGTGTTCATTTTGTTTAGTTCTTTTTTCGTAACAGATTTAATGTTTAGTATAGAGCTTAGAAAAACTTCGCAGTGTGAGATAGGCAAGAAGTAAGGCATGTAGCAACATCAGCACGGAAAAGGGCACTCCTTTAAAGGCAAGGAAGGGCAAAACTATTTTAAGTCAAGTGATACCGATTGCTGTATAAGTCGTACGATTTTTTAATCAAGCACGGGCAAAGCCGGGCCATACTGCTAGCGTTATATAAAAGTCAAATAACAATGCATATTAGTGTTCGTTTTTCTGTCTTAAGGTGTCGACCGTAGTCGGAATCATCAATCAATGCCAACGATCCTTTTTTTTAGTTTCATACTGATGTTATTTATCCGTTTAGCTCTTTTATTAGGATTCCCTATAATTTTAAATTAAATTTTTTTAATTTACTATGGAAAAGTTGAAGAGAAATTATTACATAAAGTTTAGTATGAACCAAACCTGCAAATTACTTGTTAGAATTCTGAATTGGGGAGTTTTAAACCCGGTGGAGCTAGAATTCGGTCGGTGATTGATTGTTGTTGCTTAAGTTTTATTATCAGACCAAAAACGCGCGAATACAGTACGGTTACGATAATGGGAAAATGAAGATTCCTCGACGCACTCCGATTCCATCATGATGTAAGCAGACAGGCTGGCCGGTCAGCCGCCACGTGGTTATAGCGAACTGGCCATCCTCTTGATACCCGTCTTCGTAATCTCGCTCCCCTTCTTTCTCGCTACAATGAACAATGCTATAAGTTTTCTGTCCCCCCCACCGAAATTAAACAAAAAAATACTTAGAAAATTGGCAGTCGTCAATTCTGTTTGCGGTGCGGCACTACGACCTGAAGATGCAGGAGACAACAGGTAAGGCCGGAGACGAAACAGAAGAACTACAAAGTTTTCTCTACCTCAATGTATGCGTGGGGGAGTCAGCCATAAAACAGATTCTGTACCAGATTTTCCCAGGTGCTGAGTCAGCTAAATAATTTGTGCTCGTGGAAAATTGTACAAAATTACCTTCTAATGATAAACTGAAATATGATAGGCTCATATATAGTTTCTTGCATTTCGCTGCGCTAATCTTCGAAAAGAGGATAACATAAATGAACATCGGATTAAAATTATTCTAATATCACTTTGTGGTGCTAATGGTTCTAGACTCGTAATTTATCCGTGGCATTAACGATTTAAATCGACCAACAATTACTTGACAGTTTTAATTAGGATGAATCAAAGTATTAACTCACTAATGAAAGTGACATTCACTTAGTTATGTTCAATGCGTGATACAAGTTTAGGCGATCATGTAATTTTCGATAAATGACTTAGGATTTTTCCCGCAGTAGTTTGCCATTTCTTTCTACAGTAGACCAGTTGCCATCCATGACTATAGAACCCAGTCTGTCCTGCTATTTAGCTGTAGCTGGAGGGAGAAGAAGAGGAGTCATAACTTTCCCAAGTTTCTTAGCACGTAAGTGAATGGAATGCATTCGGCTGGAATTTGAACTCGGCTCTCCGATAGTGACATTACTGACCTGAAAATTTCTGTAAATTAAATGTAAATTCATTCTTAATATAGATTTCAGAAACTTAGAGTGAATCTAAAGTAATTTCCGTTTTGTCGAAAAGATTGGAATGACAATCTGCAATTGTAAGCTCAGTATAGAATCACATCTGTCGTAAAAGTCATAATTAAATCAGTTACAAATAAAAATAATAAATATAATGCAATTAAAGATAATTCAAATCTTGGTATGATTATAAATGCGTCTTAGTGATTTTATTGCCTTTCTTGGGGTTAATAATCGAAAGTATTAAATGCGATATAATTTATGTTAAACATAAACAAATTATTCAATAACAGCTAAATTTCAAGGTAGCGCCTCTTCAAATTTGAAGAAATAAAAGACACACACACGCACACGCACGCACACACATACATACACACACGCGCACGCACACATACACACGCACACACACATACACGCATACACACACGCATGCACGCACACACATAAACATACATACAAACACACGCACACACACATATATACAGACACGCATACACACACATACACACAAACATACACACACATACACACACATACACACACACACACACACACACACACATATATATATATGTATGTATATATATATATATATATATATATATGTGTGTAATATTGTTGTATGCACGTCTTTTAGAATGGCCTGATAATGCCTATTGTAAACGTCAGCTTAAGCATATTTGATTTTCTTCATCACCCAAATTGTTGAACTGTGTTTTGTACTGTTACTATGCTAAACAGACCTTAGTTAGAGAGCGCACAATACAAATTTTGGAAGAAGGCCGGTATAATTAAAAGTTCGATCACGATGACTTGCGACTTCGTGCTGACACAATTATCAAAGGCTTCCTGTATATGAATATATGTATGCATCAACTTTTTCAGAAACATGATTGCTGAGGAAGTCATAATTTCTTTAAACTCTAGAAAACAAACGGTGGCAGCATGACTTGCTTCGAGTGTCTTTGGTGATGAATCATTATTTTCACATAATTCCTACCTGAAAAAATTTCAAATAGTTTTTTTTTGTGTGTGTTGGCACGAAGCCTAAAATAGCTGCCCCAGTTTCTTTTGTATGGCACCAAATGAATATGAGACAGAGTCCAAGAAATAAGAAGTGATAGAGAGTATCTGTTTATCTAAGTGGAGAAAGAGAAAAACGAAATAAAATTGATAAGAAAAGAGAAAGAATTCGAACACTTATAAAAAATAATATAAACTAATCAATGGTTTTGTAACTAAACGAATTATTATAAATTCATAGGGAAAAAAAATGACGATTTTATCAATGTATTCTCGGAATGATCGAGGCGAAATACGTAATTATTATGAGTCATACGGAGAAAATTAGAAAAGTGAAAAAGAAAGAAAAATAACGCAGACGAAGAAAGAAAGAAAAAGCGTGTGTAAGCGAGAAAGATAAAACCATTAAGAAAAGACAGAGTAAAAAAAAACGAATAAAATCAAATGCAAACAATCGAGAAAGTGTTTAAAATCAGTGAAAGATAGAGAATATGTAAGACGGATAGAGAAAAATGGGTAAAAATGGAAAAAAAAGGAAGAATGAAAAAGTTTAGAAAAAATTAGAAGATGCAGACGCAGAAAGAGAGAGAGAGAGAATAGGGGACAGAGAGAAAGAGAGAGAGAGAGAATAGGGGACAGAGAGAAAGAGAGAGAGAGAGAGAGAGCAAGAACATCAGAGTTAGAATTTATAGAAAGAAAGCAATAAAAAACAGGTGACAGAATGCAAATGTAAAAAAACAAAAAAACAAAAACAGGAAAATGATAAAGTGATATGAACCTGAGAAAAGTCAAAGAAAAAGTATAATAGAGACAAAGAAGAAATACATAGCGAGACTGATGAAGAGATGACATACTAGAGATAATATATATATATATATATATATATATATATATATATATATATATATATATATATATAGCAACTCGAACATACAAAACATTTGCACAAAAGAAAATTATAAGAACACAAGGAAAATTAAATAAAAAACAATTAACCGGAGTATATTAGTAGTCGTTTTTAATGAAACTAGTGTAAAAGAAAGATTACTACCCAAGTACACATATATATATATATATATATATATATATATATATATAGATAGATAGATAGATAGATAGATAGATAGATATGAATATTTACATAATAATAAAATTGTAACAATTAAGTACTTTAGCGTCCAATAAAGAGATTTATTCACTATTATTATAATAGTAATAATTCTCATTTTGTATTAATTTCGTTTCGTGTTGATGAACTTAGGAAAGGAAAAAAATCAATCTACTCTCCCTCCCTCACTAGCTATGGGTTAATAGTGGTGGGGTGGGAGGAATTGAGCGCTAATAAACAAACACGAAGTTTCGCGGGCTAAGGCCCATTAATCTAAATGTATGTCACAAGTTTGGCAAGGTACGTATTTGGCAATGGACAGAGAAATTGTTGCTTATAATGAAACCTTCATAACTTTCGTAGTTTCTGATCAAATGAGAGCATTGTAAATAATTTTCAATCGTAATTTAAGTTCGTATCCTTTCTTGTTCCCGAGTCTATACTTTTAAAGCAGCGTTTCGTTGGGTATATTCTTCGAATTTACTCGGTTCTGAGCTGTGTAATATTTTTTTCGCGCGGGAGATTTGAATCGAATATTCATCGTTGGACATTTGATGTCAAGAGGTTTTCATCTATGGTGATCCCAATATATAATAAATTTACCCTAAAACATATCAGATTAGTCGTTGTACTCAGTTTCACTTAAGAGCGCTAGAAAACCTCGTTGCCTCAGAGAAGGTTGACTGATAACCAGCAAGTGCGGAATCGGGCGCCAAACAATGTTGGTGAGTACAGTAACATAAGTAAGAAGGAACCCAGTTGAACTCAGAATATACACGCACAATAAAACTGGATAAGGGGAAGTTATAAAAACGCCCGACCCATGAAGGAGGGAAAAACGTTCCCTGTGTCTTCGTGTGAGGAAGATCGAATATTCGAAGAAAGACTCGGAAACCACATACCCTCGATTCGGACCACATTAAATTGATGGAGTCAAGAAGTGAATATCCAATTATGGTGCTTATAAAACTATTACTCTGTTATTTTTATATTAGTTTACTCATGTAACATCACATTTGTATGTGACATTAGAATTTCATTTTAGACATCTAGGGTTGTCCAGTAGTTTTATCTTCTGAATGTTATATAAAATGCAAAACAATAGGAATATAACAGAGGAATATATATATAGAAGAGCTTAGGAAATTTGAAAATGGTAGGACATATTAACGTTAAGATTAATAGCATCGCATAAACTAGATACTGAGTTTGTGAAAATGGTTAGCAGAACAGAGATTAAGGGAGGAAGTATAAAAGATAAAATCTGCTAAGAGCTACAAAGGAGAGCAAATTCTTTTGGTTTGCTTTGTTTTGTTTTACGGCATATCAAACTCAATGGGTTAGATTTTTTTCTTCAAAAATGTATTGCTGGTAATATTTTTTTTTTGCAAAAAATGTATAGCTGGTAATATTTTTTTTAAATGTATAGCAGGTCATTTTTTTTCAAAAATGTATAGCTGATAATTTTTTTTCCAAAAATGTAGAGCTGGTAATAATGTATTGCTGGTAATATTTGTTTTTGCAAAAAATGTATAGCTGATAATATTTTTTTTTAAATGTATAGTAGGTCATTTTTTTTCAAAAATGTATAGCTGATAATTTTTTTTTCCAAAAATGTAGAGCTGGTAATAATGTATTGCTGGTAATATTTGTTTTTGCAAAAAATGTATAGCTGGTAATATTTTTTTTTAAATGTATAGCAGGTCATTTTTTTTCAAAAGTGTATAGCTGATAATTTTTTCTTCCAAAAATGTAGAGCTGGTAATAATGTATTGCTGGTAATATTTGTTTTTGTAAAAAATGTATAGCTGGTAATATTTTTTTTTAAATGTATAGCAGGTTATTTTTTTTTCAAAAATGTATAGCTGATATTTTTTTTTTTCCAAAAATGTAGAGCTGGTAATAATGTATTGCTGGTAATATTTTTTTACAGATTATTTCTGGTATTGAAACCTTTTGATATTTTTATATTGTTCTAAGCTTTTTTGATTCCAAGTATAACTTCTCTTTCTGTTGATATTTTTCTCAGAACTGCCTCGTTGTTTATGGAACTAATATTATTTCTATGGTATTTTCATCTTTCTTCTGTAAAAGCACATCTTTTACCAAGTGTCACCTGCTCATTTGTGAGGAAATTGTCTGGTATTTATTTTCATATAAGAAGATTGACATTACGTACCAGTTCGGAACGACTTCCGTTGTTTCTAATGATATTTTCCCGATATTTTGAATGTCACTTTTATAATTTTAATATACCTTCGAATTTTGCTGTCACGTTTTCAGTCATCTGTTTAAATATATCCCATATTTTTAAACATCTGAACCGGCTTGATTTTGGAAACACCAATTCGTAGCTCATATCCAGGTGTATTTTTCTTGCTAACAATCTTAGATTCTGTCTTTTACAATTTATAGCTAGTCCGTTATCCACGGCGTCATCGTCATAATAGGCACCTTGCACCTTCCTAATGTCAGATTTTAAACAAATTAATTTCTATTTTAAATGATTTTCTGAAGAAAAAATATTGAAATTGATGAATGTCGAAATATATGTAATCATTAAACGTATCTGTGACTACATCTCTGTTATTGCTATTTCCATTTCATTTCATGTGATCGGTTTTAACGATCCTATTGTGTTGTTAGTCTCATCCAAAAATACAAATGAAACGATGTGTTGAATGCCAATAAGTTAAAAGCAAAAGAAGCATCTAAATTTCAAACTACATCTGTTAATATAAATATTAATATAAATATAAAAAATTCGAATCGACAGAGAAAATGATTGAATAAATAAAGAAAAATATACGAAAAATATGGCAGAAACGTTTGGGGCAAATGTTGAAAGAGAGAAAAAGAGATAAATATGAACACCTGCTTGAATCAAGCCTTAAATTAATTAAAGCCCAAACCCTTTTTGTCGTCATATATTTTAAATCCCATGAAGTTATAATTAAGAAAACTTGTCATAATTATTTAAACGATTTTCTTTCTACAGAAAGATTAAGGGAGACGTAATTTGCGGTAATGATTTCAAGAAACAATTATAAATATATTATGCCTCATGAAATGAAACTCATTAATTCGAAATATCTGCCTTTCCATAGAAAATCATTATAGATAATCATTAGGTCTAACTTAAACCAAGACAAGGATAATGTGTGAAATGAGAAAAGGAAGACTTTGTAACGCGTGTCTTTGATGTGTACAGAGACTCCAAACCTTTAATCATTCGAAATTCTGACCTTAAACGCAATCACCAAAACCAGAAGCAAATACAAAGGTATTTGAATCACTTTCTCTTCGTGAGTTCATTTAATCTTATAGCTTCGTAAACGAACAATGATTTAGGAAGGTTTTACATGTCTGTTGCACTTCTGATTTCAAACGATGTCAACGTGGGTAGGAAGTGATTGGGCAGTAGATGCAGTGGAGAAGGTGTAGTTTGAGAATGTCACCTTTTCCTACATACTGTTGTTTTAGATCCATTAAAATATATAAGCATAGAATTCTAACATCCGACGTCAGCGTTGTAATCAATTGATCTTTGTTGATTTCACAAATGAATTCCGGATGCCACATGTTCCAGGATATAACTCCAGGCGTTCTGGTTGCTCGAAGATTGTGGTAACGTGAAACTTATGTAACACATGGTAACGTAGGCACTGAGCACTGTTTGTTACTGGTTAGATATGTATCAGTCTCTTGGTTATTCCTGTTTAATTATATCGGTTATTTTCATGTTTTCTGATAGTTTTTCTTTTATTAAGTTTCTTTTTGTTTACCTGGCAGCCTATCTGCCATTTGGAACTTGGGATATATATATATATATATATATATATATATATATATATATATATATATATTTATGAAAGTCGAAAGAAAATCGATTCTCCTGTCGAGTTCGACGTATGAGGGTCAAGCAGATCAGTTTCAGGAAACTGACAGCCCGGCACTGGCACATATGATTCGATTATAGTGGTGAAGGCTTCGTGCAGGACCATCCACACTTTTTGAAGGGCCGAATACAGAGACCTGGTGCACCAAGTGCCACAAGGTCCCCAAACAACCCCCCTCAGTTTTTGAATTCTGAGTTGTCCTTCTCCTAGATCAGTTACCATCCAAGGCTATAGAACCCAGTCTGTCCTGCTATTTAACCCATAGCTGGAGGGAGAAGAAGAGGGTTCACACCTTTCCCATATATATATATATATATATATATATATATATATATATGTGTGTGTGTGTGTGTGTGTGTGTGTATATGTGTGTGCGTATCTCTCTCTCTCTATATATATATATATATATATATGGTAGACTCTCCTATAGTGAACGATAAATGAGGGTCAACAGTGGATGGTGCCTTTCGTTTTACACTTATGCATACTAGCAGGGAATACTGTCCAGAAAATTAGATAAGGGAAAGACATTTGTATTTTTTTAAGTGCGATACTATCCCAGCATTGACAGATGAAATTTGTTAAAGCAGGATTTTGATGGCGTCTCTGCTTCAGAGTTTGACGGCACTGATCAAGTTATTGCATTCTACTGTCTTCAAAACCCTTTAACTTAATGGAACATGTCTTACGCCACACCTTTCGATTTGATGCTCTGGCTTCCAAGGATTTCTAATCAAAATTTAGACGTTTCAAATTGTCTTTCAAACCGTGTTGTTATCAAGTACTCCAGAAAAAGGGTTTATCCAACAAGCATATTCATGCTAACATGATTGCTATATCAGAGGATGAAGCTCCAGCTTTATCAATAGTGCAAAGGTGGGCAAATAAATTTGAGACGAGAAGTAAAATCTTGAAATTAATCAATGATCTGGGCGTCCTGCAACTGCCACCACATAGAAAAGACAGGGATCAACACTTAGTGATAGATGACAAGCGATTGATTATAAATCAAACAGCTAAATCAAATGCTATTAACATATCCCGTGAGAGAGTTGAGAAGATTCTACACAGTGAACTTGACATGACGATGGTTTCTCATCGTTCGGTGCCACCTCTTCAGACACCGCACCAAGCCGATCACACCACGGGGAGATCTGGCATTTAGACAGTGCCACTTGGTTTTCCTGGACGTTTCCTAACCCAAGACGAGTGTTGTGTTCGTCACTTTGAGTCAGAGACAATTCATGTATTGGCAACATACCTCCTCACTTGCTACAAAAAAGACAACGATTATTAAATCTGCAGGGAAGGAGATTGCCTCAGTTTTATGAGATGCAAAATGCATCGTGTTTATTGATTATCTTTAAAATAGCCAGAGCATCAACGGATAATACAATTCCAACGTTCCGAGGAAGTTAGGAAAGGCTAGCAAGAATAAATATCCCAGAAAACCTGACGAAAGTAGTCTATTTCTCTCTCTCTCTCTCTCTCTCTCTCTCTCTCTCTATATATATATATATATATATATATATATATATATATATATATATATATATATATATATATGTCTTCTCACTTCGTTAATTTACATATGCTTAATACGGCCCGTCAAAAATGTGTAAATTTCTTTTCATTTTTCATTTCAAGCTTTGGATGTAAAGTCTGATGATCCAGAGCCTTTATTATATATATATATATATATATATATATATATATATATATATATATATATATATATATATAAAAATACTAATGCTCAATGTTGTATGTATGTAAGTATGCTCCAGAGATACAGGTTAAACGATAAATAATAACCAAACAATTTAGGACCATATTGTATCTTAAAAACTTTTCCGAATGCAATGCAAATCTTCAATAAATTAAGCAAGTGCTTCTTGTGCTTGGACATTTTTTCTGTTTTAAAGCAATATTAATAGAAATTCTTTTTTTGTTTTTGATACACATTCTTATATCAATCCGCGTGTATAAACAAATACTTGCATGATATCTTTCAACTATTATGCGTGTATAAAATATCCATGCTGCATCATAACAATATAATGAAATAAATTTAAATATGCATAACAAAACATATATTTATACAATTCACTACATTACATTAAAACGTTTTTTTATGAACTAAAAAGATTGGTTATTGAAAGGTGAAGAGGCTATATATGTCACGTGACTTGATTGTAAATAAATAAATGCTAATTGGCGGCCATTACGTATTTTGAATTAAATACGAGGAAGAAACAATATTTATAATAAAAATATATAATTATTATTCTGGAAAAAAACACCTTTATAATTTTGTATTCAAAGTACATTTTATGGGGAAAATTCTCTTTTAATGTAAAGTAGTAAAACAATTTACAATATCAATATATATATATATATATATATATATATATATATATATATATGATTTTGTAAATCATTTTATATTTTGAATCAAGCTATATTTTCATTAAGCCGTTATGGATGCTTTTCATTCACTTGTTGTTTCCAATTTTAACAGCCAATTAAAACAGTAATTCATATCTATCTATCTATCTATGAAAAAGTATTAACAATTTAATATTGAAGCACACACAGTCAAACATTTATCTTGTTCTGATGTGAGGAAGCCTATCTAAGGACGGTGTTCCTTTTCTCAAAGTTTATTAAACTTTGTCAGGATTCTATATCCTATTTATGTACATATTGTCGACATGGAAAACAGAAACACCAATACATACATAAATATATGAATCTTTAATTTTCAACCCATTCTAAAAAAAAATGGATAAGAGTCTACCTTAAATTCAATGGAAAAAAAAACTTGTGTAAATCTGTTGATTTTTACCTTCCCTGAAAGAATGGGTGGAGATTTATCTTAGATTCAATACATAAGAGCTGAACGGATATCATAAACAAATTTCGACAAAACAAGAAAACTGAAAAGAAATCAAAATATCATAAAATAACGGCTTTTATGCAAATGTCGCACAATTTTGTTCTTTCCTTCCAACCGAGGGAAGTCACGTTAGCTAAGAGTATTAACAATTTGATATTGAAGCGCGCGCGCACACACACAGACACACACGCATTCATATATTTATTTATTTCTGATCCGAGGAAGCCTATTTAACGATGGCGAAACGCTTAATAATGTTAATAAAACAGTTTTCCATTTTCAAGGTTTACAAACATCATCTGGATTCTATATTCTATTAATACACATTATCTATCTATCTATCTGTTTGTTGGGGAGAAAAGGGAAATAACTCTCATAATAAAAGGGTGCTGTCAATCCTTGCTTTCCTTGCTCCAAGTTACACAGGGCAAGTCATTAAACAGGCGATACAACAGATTTGGCAACGAGGATTATTTTTTTTATTTGTACTCTCTTGGTGAATGATATTTATTCTTAAATATTTTTCACTTAACTTTTCCTTAAAAAAAAAATAAAAACTGGCTATTTCCTTAGACGATTTAAAAGAGATTTTGCGTTAGCAGCATGAACAGTTTGAGAAATCTCAGTTGAATTAAAGAACAGCTCTGACAGAGTTTCACATTGATCTGGCTGCCAGAACTCAGCAAATTCGACCGAAAACAGTTGTGTCGTTTTTCTGGTAAACCCTCTTTCGCTGTTCGAGTACGTTATTTCCAATGACGTCATTTTTCTTCATGGTTCCAACGTTGGTGGAATATTTTTGAACGCGACTTTTCACGGAAACTATTGACTATTTAATCGAAATTTTCGGTATTCAGTAGACTCATTTTCACATCCGATTCAACTGTTGAAAAATAACGAATAGCGAGTTGGATGACTGTGTAACTTTCGCAGTCTACATTACTTGTGAATGCAAGAAATTCCAGCTTCGGAAAATACCTGAAGATCAATTTAAATGTCACATCTTCATCTCTGGCCTTAAATCTCCTAATGACTGATGTGCACACTCGGCTATTATCCAAACAGAAGCAGGACAAAAACATAACTGTGAAAGCTCTCAAGGCAGAATGTGAAAGACTTTTAAATGTTAAAAATGACACAATAATGGTTAAACAACGACAAGCTTTACATCCAAATTCATCCAAATTCATCCAAATCAAGTAGCATCCCATCAAAGGAGAATTCATCACGCGTGTCAAAGAATATTCCTCCTTTTGCATTTTGGTTTTGCGGTGATTGGCATTATTCTCATTTCTGTCCGCGCAAAAAATATCATTAAATGTCAGTTATGTTACAAACGGGGGCACAAGGAAAACTTTCTCGTCTCTCGTAAGCTAAACCTTCCGATTCTACTTCAGTTCAAAGGAAGTCTGTGAACAAGCCTTCGCATAAACAAACATTCGCTGTCAACGACTTGTAAAGTTAAATTTGAATCCCCTAGAAAATATATTACTGTTCCTGTCAACAAAATCCTAATTTTGAATTTGATACAGCTTCATATTTTACTTTAATTTAACGCTCTAGGTGGGAACAATTACAGAAAAGGGACTTATTGAAAACGGACCACATCGAGTTGAATTTCAGTGTTTCATTTTTGGAGAAGAATACCTCTGTTAAATGTCATGACACAGACTTTAATCTCAATTTGATTGGTTTTTGACTGGATAGAAGCACTGTATCTTTTCTCTATACCACTCAACACCGTATGCGACATATTTGCTCTTTCCTCAGTTTCGAAATTGAAAACTATTTTGTACATTCCCTCAAAACGAAGTTCCGTGATTCTTTCACGGAAAAACGCGAATTCTGCAATAACTTCAAAAACACCCACACTTTAAAGTCCAATGTGATGCCAATTATGCCAAAACGTCCTGTTCCTTATGCTGCTCTTGATATAACAGAAAACTTAAATCGCCTCCATCAAGCCGGAGTGATCCAGCCAACAAATTACTCTGCATGGGCAGCTCTTATTGTTGTGGTCAAGAAAGCAAGCGTTAAAATTCGTATATGTGCAGATTTTTTCTACAGATTTAAATGTCTCATTTCATGCATATCACATATCAGAAGATATGTTTCCTAAACTTAATGGGGAGTTGCTTTGCAAAGATTGATTTATCTAATGTTTTTTACAAATAGAAGGTGATGAAAATTCGAAGGAATTACTGACGATCAACACCCATACTGTTTTATTCCAATAGAATCGGCTTTTGACGTCAGTGCCTGCTTTATTCCAGGAGGTAACGGATATTATGCGGAGTGGTTTAACTGAAACTGCTGCATTTATCGATTGATATCATTATTTCAAGTGAAACTCAGGATGAACATTTGAACCGTTTATGCTCTGTCTTTGAAAGGATTCAGCAATATTGTTTTCATATCCAAGCAGAGAAATATCAGTTTTCCGGACGTCGATCAAGTACATGGGTTTTAAATTTGATAAACATGGACGACAATAAGACCAGGAACATATTGCTGTAATCAAATGTATGCCAGCACCAGTAAACATTGTACAATTACGTTCTTTTCTAAGCATTGTAAGACATTACTGTTCATTTCTACCGGACTCCACCATGTTCTTCCTCCTCTAAACACTCTTCTGAAAAAAGATGAACCTGGTCGCCAGAATGCCACTCTTCCTTGAAAAAAATATTTCCTTGCATCAGACTTAATTCTCACATATTACATCATGTCTTGACATCCCTGTGGTTTTGGTTGTTTCAGGCTATGGGGTTGGAGCCGTGGTTTTCTTGATTGTATTCAGAAGGCCATTGCTCATGCTGCATGATCTTTGATTCTTGTTGATCGGAACTATTATTAAATTCAGAAGGAAACTTTTGCAAGTATATTTGCCATAAAAAAATTCACAAAATGCTTTATGAACATAAACATTAATTACGGACCAATAAACCTTGGATGATATTTTTGGATAAAAAAAGTTATTCCTGTCTATACTGCAAATTCGTTACACAAATGGTCCCCAAAGTTATTGGATTATGACTTTTCAATAAAGTACCAATCAACAATATCAGGTGACCAGGCAGATACCTTATCTAGGCTTATGTATGCACGTCAGAATTTATGTGAAGAGTTCTGCAGTATCGGCAGAACTAGAAATTGTTTCATTGCTTAAACCTAGTGTAAAGGCACTGCCTTACACTTCACAGATTATCCAAGAGGACACAGTTTTTGACCCACTGTTGCAGAAGTTCACTCCCGACCAGCGTAAAATGTAGACCAGGACAATGATCATCATAAATCACTATTGTTCGTTGTGGAGGGCTGTATTCCTTTGGGGCAATGTGTGATTTCTCCATAGACTTTACAAAATAGGGTCCTAAATCAATTTAATTTTGATCATCAGGGCATTAGCCGCATGGATGCTTTGGCACGTAGCTATGTCTATTGGCCAAACATGTACAAGCATTAGAAGGCCTCGTTCATAACTGTAAAAATGTCATTTAGTAGCAAAATCCCAAAGGAAATCGAAACTTTTGTCTTGGCCTGTCCAGGATTCTCCTTGGTCACGTCTTCAAATTAATTTTGCAGGATTTATCGATGAAAAATTTCTAGTGGATACCTACAGTAAATGGTCTGAAATTTTTCCGATGTGTCACATCCGCTCTGAGGAAACTTTTCTGAAATTACAGCACATCTTCAACAGATTCCGAGTCTCAGAAACATGCTTTCACTTCGGTAAAATGCTTTCACTGCTTTCACTTTCCATATTTCTGCCAACAGAATGGTATCGAACAGATACGTAAACGACCATTTCACCTGCAATTGAATGGACAAGTTGAGCGATTTGTGGATACCTTTAAGAGGACACTCCAAAAGTTAAAAGTGGAAGGCACGGTAGCCAACATATTGGCGACATTCCTAACAAGTTAAAAAGTCACTCGAAACAGACATTCAAGACGGTAGCTCACCTGCAGAGGCTTTGATGAACTGCAGAATTCAGTTATATGTAGATAAACACGGCAATGGAAGAACAAGTCAACTGACGTCATAGCCCGGGCCGAATGTCACAGAGTAGTGGACAAAGGTGAGATTTTTCGCTAAAATTGCATCATCACTTAAGATGTCAGTGCGCAATCTTCCATTTGGGTACGGCATGCCACCCAGCTACTCTTTTCCTAACAATAGCTCCTGCACTCAACGTTTTGTAGGACACTTTTGATTTGCCTCGTAAAAATGTTGCAACGTCCACACAAAACAGCAGAATTGTTCAATATACATCTAGACCCCAGGGTTGAAAATGAGAAAGTTAGTTGAAGTCCGACATTCCAACAAACGGCTGCAAGTAAACACAAATCTTGCTATCACACTAAAAAGAAGGGGTGTTTGGGACAAAAGTGAAATAACTCTCTTGGTTAAATGGTGCAGTGGTCTACACGGAGAAGGGAGAAAAGAATGTAACATGGCTACCAAATAAATCTATTATTGTTTCTACACGTGTCTCCGTTTAATCTCGGTCAATTTTTGTTTTCCTTGCTCCAAATTACACAGTAAAATCAAGTCATTAGAACAACATTATCTCAAGAGCGTATCATTACGATGGATTATATATAAGGGTGTTTCATTAAGACGGATCAAAGTCATCAGTAAATAAATCAGTGTTATTCGTGAAAATTTATTTATTGGATAATATTATATAAGTCATGGCAATTATGTTTGAAAAATAATATCAAACAAATGTCCACCGAAACTGAAAGGAAAAGACGAAATCATTAGACGCTTAAACTTACTTCATATTTAAAATCGGTCCAACTTCTTGCAACACCCTTTATATATTAAAATTCTAATCGTGTATGTATGCATGGGCGTATCGTGTATATCCGATATCTATATTCCTCCTATCCGAAAAGAAACTAATTTCACTTGGCAAGCTAGAGATTCCTTACGTCAACAGGTATGAATTCAGAACTAGTTAATTATATATATATATGTTATAGTTGTAAAATTTTGAGAATTTTTCTTTTTTAAATTGGTTCCAAAATTCCATTGTAATTGTTTACTACGTTCCTGCTGAGCAAATTATTATATATATATATATATATATACATATATGTTATAGTTGTAAATTTTGAGAATTTTTCTTTTTTAAATTGGTTCAAAAAGTTAAAAAAAAATTATTATACACGGGAGATATGGTTTTTATTAGAAATTTTATTATAACAAAAAGAAAAGAAAAAGTTTAAATTTTGCTCTCGTCAAAATATCCCCCTTTAGCGTTCATTACTGCAGCACAAATCTCCGCCATTCGTTGCAAAAGTTTCTCAAAGTATAAATTATATAAGTGATTCCATTTTTCTATTGACCCTAAGTGTTCCTTTTCATTTTTTCACACTTCTGTCATGTTCATCCCATGATAATTCTTGGGGTGGTTTCATACATTTGAACTGTATTGTATGTATGTGTGTGCGGGCACACAATCGCGCGTGCTTTCCAAAGTTGCAGGTTAAACTATACATACTACTCCAATTAGGAGGATATTTTACTTTCAAAAGTGATCTTTAGCTTTCGTAAAATAATTAATTTTCATACTTTAAATCATGATACGTTTGCATGACTTTACTAAAGCTTGTGAAAAACCTAAAGGTAGAAATCACCCTTTTCTTGATTTAAGAATTCTTCAAAGTACGTTTTCCACTCGACGTTATTGAACACTGTTGAGAAGTGAGCGAGAAAGGCGATAATCCGTATACGTAGAGCACGGGAAAACTTCGCAACCAACTTCTAGAATACCGTTTTCGTCAAATTGGCGGCGTGGGGCTATGTAGGTGTCGAAAATGTTCATATTTGTCCACTTGGCACTCAGTCGTCAATGCTTTCAATCAAATTTCCAAAATAGATAAACAAAATGTTATAGAGGAAAAATCGATCAACAATAAAAATAAAAGTCTACGGTGAAAATATTTTTGCGTGGAAAAAAGTCGGACGAATTTATTTGACAACCCAATACATTTAAAATCCAAAATAGAACGGAGAAAAAAAATGAGTTATCATGAAAACATTCATATTTAGAAATCAAACAATAAACAGAATTTATATTTTTCTATAGATGAGTAACCATCGCAAATGAAAATTTATAAGTATTCATGAGACATTCGAATAGATTTTAAGGAATTTCAGGTGTTATCAAACATGTTCTTCAAATAATGATTTTACAAAACCCTATAGCAATCCCAAGATGTACACACGGTAGAAGGTGCCTTCTTGAGATTGGTGCAAGTGTGTAAGTGAGGGGGGGAACAAGGAAGAAAGAATCGTTTATTATGAGGATATACATCTAGTAGGAAGAAGATTTTTGGGAGTCTGTTCCAAAAGGTAACAGTGCTGAGGAAGAATCTTCGAAAATAATGTGAACGGAATGACTTGCCGCCTTGATCATTGCATGGCCTGTGCTAGCTGTGAAGCTGTTGAGACTAAGGAGTATAACACATTAGAATATAGAACAGTAGGCGGCTAGCAACGTTTCACCTGTGAGAGCAGAGTTGCAATGAGGTAAAATAAAGTCTACTACTATTATAAATAGCCTATTGCATTCTATCAAGTTTGATTAGTGAGGACTTGGCAGCACCAGCCCTGATATAGTGATAATGATCCCTTCTTAGTCTGATCTTACTCTTGTAAAAGACAAACCATACCATCAGAAGCTAGGTATTTTCTGAAGCGATACAAGGAAAGGACAATTATTGCAGTATCTGTAAGGATGATACGAATATACGATTTCAATTTTAGGTCTGGAGTGAGCTTTACACGAAAAATGCGTTCGAGGCAAAAGGTTTTGTAGCGGTTTTAATGGCATCAATTCAATCCGTGCACTTTTTTTTTTTACTTAACAAATGTGTCCACAAACGAAAAGTAAACAAGAGAAACAGCACAAAAACTGTTTTTATAATAAAAATCTTCAATTTACTGTCTGACATAAAAGGCAATCCCTTGTGTGATTTTTATATAGAAAGAATTGTAATTAATAGCAGAAGTCATTCACCTTTAACAGTTATTTGAATTAGTTAAGACATTAAAGAAGATATATATTTTTTTATTTGGACACATAAAGGTTCTCTTGCTTGTAGTTGATGAGTTAAGAGATGTTCAATATTCGTACATACGTGTGTGCCTCTGTGTCTGCTCATCAGACGGACGTAAAATCCTCACTGAACTACATAGTTGTGATTCTGGGAAAAACAGAGGAAAGAGAGAAAGAGTTGTAAATGTGGTTTGGTGTCTATAATGTTGTATGTCCCGTGATAGGCTCGAATAACATAGACAGATTTTTGGTGGAATTGTATTATCATTCAGGCCAGAAACTAGGTCGATACAATTCGAACGTAGTTGTAAATATGATATTAGTATTAAGTGACCAATCAAAAGTCAGAGAAATATCAATTTTGTATGATCCACTTTTTACACAAAATTGAACAAGTTGTTTTCAGTTATATAAAATGATGTAGAATTATATTTCTACAGCGTCATTGAGTGTATGCCCACTCATCAGGACTGAAGCAAAATTAGTCGTTAAATTTGAACGCATTTCCTGTTTTCTCTCGTAAACTTCATTCTTAATTATTATGGGACCTTACCCATAATAACATAATGGACTATTCCATTCGTAATAAATACTGCACCTCAAGAGGAAGCAGAGAATTCAGTCTGAAGTCTGGAGTGAAGTCCGTCAGGAGTCTGTCAGTCAGTCAGAGCGAGTCAGTCAGTCGAGTCAGAGGCAGTCCGAAACAGAGTCGCGTTCAGACAATTACTACTAAACCTGATTGTTCGTACTAACACTTTCTACTTCTCTGTATATATTCCTGTTTGTAATATATCTGTTTTATTCCATATCCATGTTCGAGTTCTTATTTATTGGTTCTACCTTGGACTATCACCGTGGTACAAGGAACCGGACCATAACAGTGGCGACGAGCGATTCGAACTCATTCGGTGGAAGAAAAAAGAAAATTTGTTCGCCACAGCATAACAGTGGCGACGAGGAAACCAACTCTCTACGCGGAGGACATTCCTTTTTTTATCCGTCGGGCATAACATTAATATAGCCCCAAGCAAAACGAAATCTAAAAGTGTGGGTATTTGCTTCCCACATCAGTCGTCACTCTCCCATCAAAACATCGAGCCGAGACATATCTAGCGAATATAGACGAGTAGACGATATGTGAAAGAGGTTCCCTTGCGGGTACATTCTGGGGAATTGTTGAAGAAGAATATTCCGATATATTCACATAGATTTCAACAGTAATACCTTCTTCAATGTAGAAAAGACCGTAAATTACAGCTAATGACAACGCCATTTAAACATTTCTTACTTTCTTTTTATGTGCCATGTCCTTTCAGGACGCAGGTGATCATAGCTATCCACCTCCTTCTATCCCTTACAGCCCTTACAAATTCCTTCCCTCTGCTTCCTCCCCCAGACTACGTTCTGTCATCTACCTGCTGAAGATCACCAAGTATGTCACGCGGTGTTTTCCCTTATCTCACTTTCCCTCTATTCGACCCGTATCAGATTCTCCAGGCTCAACTTCCTCATTATGTGTCCCAGAAACTTCAGCTGCCCCCTCTTGATGTTAAGTATAAGCCTTCCCCTTGTTTGTATTCTCTCTAAGATTTCATCGTCCCTCATATCCTCGGTCCATAATATCCTTAACATTTACCTTCGGAGATATTGCGAGTTGATTTGGTGGGTTGTTTCCTAGACAGAGCTACATTTTTCCTAACGGTTGATTTTTTAATAAAAAAATATTTCCATTTCTTTTTTTTTTTGCGAGTGGGGAATCAAATCTAATAGTTACAGTATTATTTTTAGTTTGGACCCCTCAACATATATATTATATCGCACGTTCAGTACTGGTGTTCACGATGTAAAATAACAGAGCTATAGCGATATTACGATAGGCTGTTACATGCAGGGTTCGATGGGTAAATTGTTGCCGTTTTATATTTTTAGTTTCGCGCATGCGCTTTGTTTTTGATTTTGTTGGCTGCACCGTATAGTAGGGTCACTTGGGCAACGTATGTGAGAAAAAGAGCACCATGACGCAATTCACTGCTACAGAAATGTGAAAAAGGTATGCTGTGCTGCTTGGCATTCGCATCAGAAGCTCCTATACGAACATTGCAGAGTGTTTTGTGTAAATCTGTGGAGAGTGCAGAGGACTCGGTAAGAGTTGGATGAGTCTAATGGTGATTAAGATGCTCCGATAGATCACTTGTGATGGCAAGGTTACGTCTCCATTCAACTTTCTACAAGGCTTCAGACTCAACACGGAGGCCTACGTCAAGTGCCTTAAGGAGGTAGTCCTAACCTGGGTCAAGTGGGTGGCTGCAGGAAGATCCTGTATCTGGCACTTGGACTCTGCAACATCTCACAAAAGCAGGAGAACCAAGTAATGACAGTCAGACATTTTCTGCGTCCACATCATCCCTTACCAAACTTCACAGACTGCAGCTCCATTGCTTATTATGTGTGAGGTGTAGTTGAGCGAAAAAAACAACAAAACTCTTTGTAATATCAAAGAGGAAATGAAGGCAAGGATTATGGCAGCTTTCATCATATTTAAACAAGGTGACGTGCTGACGGGTTGCAGGAGATTGTACAGTCGAAGTTTCGAAGTTGTCTGGTGGCTGTCATTCGGGCCAATGGTGATTTTAATGAATAAATTTACTCTTTAGTATTTCAATAAATTTTTGTGTAACTTTGGAAAAATATGTTTTCATTTTTGCATAATTTATACGATAATTTATTCATGGCTCCCTCTATGCGTGTATATCTATCTATCTATCTATCTATCTATCTATCTATCTATCTCTCTCTCTCTCTCTCTCTCTCTCTCTCTCTATATATATATATATATATATATATATATATATATATATATATGTATATGTATGTGTGTGTGTGCGTGCATGTAATCTGGAATTATAAACAAGTATTTCACAATTTCAAGATGGTAATACGTTTTCAGATTAAATAAACATAAATGGTTGATGATCCGTAAAATTACGAACAAATCTATCATCAGAAAAACTCTTATCAACTATAATATTTTGACACACGGTATTGTTACAGAGATCATGAATGAAGAATAATAAACTGTTTCTAAAATGAATACTTTTGTTTTATATTTTAGATCCCAATGAAAATGTCATAAAAAACCTTCACAGAATTTTTATCATCATTTCGATTGCATTCAGATGTTAGTTTTATAAAGTGAAACCTCGTAGCACTTTGAGACATTCCAACAGAATTTATACTGAATGTAAAAAATTTAACAAATGACGAAATACAAAAATTCCGAGGCAAATGCTGCTCTCAAAATTTTTTAGAAATTGATATATATATATATATATATATATATATATATATATATATATAATATATAAAGCAAGGGAGCTTACTTACATCTCTTGAAATATTATTAGGAAGCGGAAAAAGGCAGATGGTAAAGAAAGGAAGAAGAAGAAGAAGAAGAAGAAGAAAGAAGAAAACTTTTAGGCTTTTCGACGTGAAAGTTTAATCTTTAACGAGAGAAAATTTCAGATACTTACTTCTAGATACAAAAAAATAAAAAATAAAAAAAGTAAACGCCATAGGTAAATGTACTCGGATTGAAAGGTATTTTCCTACTTTTATTTTCTGGTTGGCACGTAGAGTCCCGCCCCAGGAGCAATTGTGCAGTCAGTCGCACAGCGGCAAACCTTTATTGAAACGAATACTTCTTTCTTGTTGCCTTGGGCAAAATGAGTGTGAGAAGAAGAAGAGAAATGATTGGGAAAGAATCAAAAGACACAGATTTTTTGTTTCTTTTTTCTTTTCCACCTCGGGAGCTAAATCGAGACGAGTTTAATTGATTGCTCATAATACAGGACCAACGTCGTGCGACACATTCTATTCAGAATACAAGCATGGGTTAATTTTCGGTGTCTTCGCCTGATGCATACACAAATAGAAGAGACCACAAAATTTAACACGTTCAACGTTTGGTCCCTTTTCTCACCCAGACAACACAGGACCCCTACCAGCATTCACCCACAATCTCTTTAGACACACGCTATTCGGGGCACACACGCTCATGCACACACGCACATATGATTCCACAACAATAAGCAGACGTGGACCCTAATACTTGCAATTTACAGCTTTTACACGGTACGATACATTCGTTCTTGGTAATGTCTATCGCCACAGCGGGATCGAAACATTTTGTTCTATTCAATTTCGATACGTTTGCCTTGAACTCTTCTTCGAATACTTACACAAAATAATTTTTACTTATTACCTATTATTTGTATCGAAAATTTCCAAGGATTATTATTATTATTATTATTATTATTATTATTTCTTTTGATTTCTGTTGTATACACATTTCCATCCGGGTCCCAATAAGAGATCAAAGGTCAGAAATAGGTTTATGATATTTTATAGATAAAGATCTTTGTATCGTGTAAGCTGTACTTGTGAGTACAAATTTATGTATTTCCTTAAGGCATAAACTACAAGGAATCCCTTCACTGAGCCTATCGGAAAAATTTCAAATGACTCCGAGGACACAAACTAAAACTGGAATTATGTGACATATTTTTTTTTTTAGATTTACACTCCAAGATCCTTTTTTTTCATAGTTTTTTTATGACCTTCAAATATGAATTATAGTCTGTAGGGACTGTCATATTAATAAGAAAACATTTATTTTTTGTAGTCTTTGATCACTATGTCAGAGCCATTAGCTTTGATGTTTCTGTGTATAATGTAAAGTCACAGAATTTTTTTACCGATCCTATCACCTTAACTGTTATGGTCCAGGTTAAGACCAAGGAAGAACAACACGAACACAAGAGTAGAACTAAAGAAGGTATATTACATGAAATAATACAAGATGTGGAAGGTGTTAGTATGACTGCCAGTCTGGTTTGGTGTGGACTACTATTGGCTCGACTCGATCCGTCCCCCTCTCTTGAGTGTTAGGAAGAGTTCATTCTGTAGTTATAGGTAAGGTCCCATGACAGTAACCGATGCTCATAGTAGTTTCTTGCCGTAGAATTTACATATTTCTCAGTGTAGGTATTGGTCCACTGTATCATGCTGAGTTTTATTATCAGTGGGCAACCTGATAGAAGATGCTCATTTGTTTCTGGATGTTTACCACAGAATCTGCATTTTGGGTTAAAATTTTTCAGTACGTGTACTTGCTAATTTCTGTTTAGCAACTATTGATTCCGTTCAGCAAGCATAAATCCTTCAGTTTCATCATTTAACCCTGCTTACGTAAATTCTGATTAGTTTAGGGTTTGTCTACATCAACCTCATTGATATGGAGAGAGTACTGGCCATGAAAAGGCATATCTTGCTAATGTTTCTGCATTTGATACATTGAATTTGCTTTTTTTAAAAGTTCTTTGTCGCTAATATAAATGCATAATGGTTCATTTGCACTTCTTCACCAACCTGAAATTCCTATTTGAATTTATTGGCTCCCTTTATTACTGAATAATTTTTGTTTATTTCATGTTCTTTGGCACAGTCTTCTTTAGATTCGAAGTATCTTTGAAGACCGATTGTTGTGGTTTTGCAAGGGAGGTCTTGTTGAACTAATCCTCTGCCTCGTTTGGATCTGGGCACATACAGATGATCAACATCAGCCTTAGGATGATGTATGCGGTGGCAAGTGAGAAGCTTTGGGTTTTGACATACATATGCCAGCTACGGTTCATTTATTATTATTATTATTATTATTATTATTATTAATATCTGGGATTTCCGGGGATTTTTCACTATGTTGTTGTGTTCCTTTTTTATCATTTCAAGCGCACCTACTAAAACTGGTATTCTTCTTTTCATTTACTACACTTTTGTTCTTCTTCGATTTCCAGGTGTTTATATTTCGATAATCTTTCAAATTCCTTGGTTTCTATGTTACAGTCCGCTGAGCAAGTCATATCATTTAGTAGGCATGTTTTTTTTTCCTTTTCGGTTTTTGACAATAATGTCCGGCCTATTTGCTTCAATCTTCCTGTCTATAATCTCAAAGAATTGTGAAGTCTTCTATTTCTATAATCGGTGCTGGGTGATGTTCATACCAGTGTTTATTAACATATTTCCCAAAGTGTTTGCACATTGGCCAGTCTAATTACTGTCCAACTCTATCGCGACGATTTTTATATTCATTTGGCGCAAGTATAGAACATCCTGAGATTAGATGGTCGATGGTTTCCTGATATTTGTCACAGAAGCTGCATTTGGGACCCACACTATTATGTCTGATATTTGACTGAAAGTTTCAATTGAAAAGAGGCTGGTCTTGCGTTGTAAGTATAAAGCCTCCCGTTTCAGCCTTTAATCCAGATGTTCGTAACCATTGATGAGTGTCAATTTTATCGAATTTATTAGCACGTTCTGGATATTGGTTATGGAGAGGTTTGTCTTGCCAACTTTGTTTCATCTGTTCAGGAACTTTATATTTGGCTTTCTATTTCATAATTTTGTTTCAACATTTGGTTTTTGGGTTCTGGTTTGTTTGTTTTTACAGAAACTACTAAATGTAAATATCGTTTGTATTTACAAATTTTTTCATGTTTTTCATATTTTGTCTTTCTGTTTTCTTGTTTGACTAATTGTATCATCCAGTTCTTAGTTGCTTCCATATATGTTAGTAAGCCAATAGTTGATTTCATGTATAACAATTCCAGCTGAATAAGATCTTTCCAACTTCTTTACGGGGTACGTGTCCCGCCTTTGAATGATGCATGATATTCTTAGAAAGAAGCATTCTTGACTCAGAATCCATTCGTTTGATATCATTTAGAGTAAAGATCAAGACATGGAAACTATAATGAAGCACTGAGATGACAAGGCTATTAATGACCATAATTCGGTTCTGATAATTCATTTCAGTTCGTAACATCTGTCCCACCAATCTATGGGACACTTAACGCACTATTTCTTTCATTTTTATTGCGATTTCTTTCACCCTCATTTACACCGAGGTACTTATAAGCGTCTTCTTGCTCTAAAGATTTGATTGTTACCCCAGGACCTAAGCTAATAGACGAGGAGGTGCGTTGTGGTGATCCTCGTGAAATTATGGTTTTAGCACATTTATTCAAACCGAATTCCATTCCGATGTCATCAATGAAACATTTTTCAGGAAACCTTCCATCTAACTGTCATTCCTAGCATACAGTTTTACGTCATCCTTATAAGATAGATTGCTTTTTTTGCGATATCTTACATCCTTATTCCGTCCTGTTAAGTTCGTTGCTTAATGTTATCAGGGATATACAAAATAATAATTGAGGTCATGTGCTATTTTCCATATCGAGGCACTTTATTTGATGAAATTGATGACGACGGGTGATACACTGTAGATCTTTAAATGCTTTAAATTCCAGGAATGGGGGTCACTATCGAATGCCTTACGTTAATCTATTCAGTCATTACTGAGAGCTTTATTTGTATTGAAGCAGTTTTCCAAGATCCCTATTAATAAATAATTAATCTTTACATCTGTAAGAGGCACGTTCGTCCCCTTTATTTGAAGAGGTCGTATGCCATTTTTTTTTATATGAAGGAATAGGTCTGTTTTGTCAGAAGAGATGTCCACACTTTGTAAGTAGTGGGTAGACATTTAATTGGTCTGCATTTTTGGAGACATTTTTGCCACCATTCTTCGATAGAAGGAAGGTAATTACTTTGGTTAACCATACCGGAGTTTTAATAGGATCATTGACCATTTCTTGAAGTTCCTTTACTAGACTTTTTGCGTGCTGTATTCAGCTATTATTATTATTATTATTATTACTATTGTTATTATTATTATTTCGCTTTTGTAAGCAACGCAGTGAATGTTGATTTTCATGTCTACATTTTGTGAAAATTCCTCTATGATTTATTTTGACCTGTGATTATAGCTATTTTCTTTTCTATTCATATTTTACAATTATTAGAGTTATTGTCTTAGACTGGTTCTATTTTCCTTGTCCTCATAATAATTTTACTGCATTTTCTCGTTGCCATATATGTTTAGGGATTGTTGTTTTATTGGTGTAGTTACTGTGATTAAAGCGTATTTTTTTTGCATAGTTTCTCGATGTCAGGGGTCTTTCATTTAATCCTACCTATATGTGTGCTTGTTAGAACTTTGTTGGCAGGTTTTAGTCTTGAGCAGCTAGTAGAAATAGCCCTGGTTTTGGTTTCAGCTCGGTGACTTGTAATCACTGGTGGATCAGAATTTTGTCAACACCAGGCTCTTCTGCTTCCAATGGTGATCCCATTTTTCTTTCACGTTCTTTAATCATGTATATTTTACTTTTTTATGTTGTTTTATACCTTTGGTATTTCAATTCCTATTTCAAAGTTTTGTGTAATTTTAGATCGTATTTGAAATGTTTGGCTTTCTTTAATTCATAATTCTCCGACATTTTTAAGCATTATCGTTATTATTATTATTATTATTATTATTAATGAATAATACATTAACAACCCAATATAGTAGTGCTGGTGGGCAAGTATACAACGCCCAATATACCCATCTTTATGCCCAGTCTAATGAAGGTATACCAGATAAATGCTTCTCAGCCAAATCCTTACTATGTTATGACAGATTTTGATAAAATCAGCGGAAAAATTTGCAGGCTGTCTCAAGTTCGAAATTACTTCAGTTCGGTTATTCAGTTCCTTAAGACAGTCTCCGGTTGTTGCTATTCCTATGTGTCTGGCTATGAATCTCTAGTCATCTTAGACGCTCCGAAATTCAACGCTCCGCTACTATTCATGAACAAAGATTCACAATGCATCAGTCATTAGGAAATATCCCAACTGGTTAAGATAAGTAAAGCCTGGGGTAATGAACCGCATATTTACTGTAGTCCATCTCAGTTCAGCAAAACAAATCATGTACATGTTTACATCACCAATTATTATTAACAGTAGTTATGCCTTGTATCTTCATTTTATTTTCAGTTCTTTTTTGGGAAATCAAGGATAAAGCAATAAAGAGTGATTTGAGTTTAAATAATCATTGGCTCTGATAGACAAACGATACTTGTCACGAAGACAGCATTTGTAAAATACAACGTAATATTTACACTATTTACATTATTCGGACTATTGTCCTCATCTTTGTCGCCATATTTATTACAACGTTTTGGCCGTTTACGCTCTAGCCTTCTTCAGATAGTTGGAATATCGAACTGAACTCTCTATTTCGCTCACTGGGGTAGACTGTTCTAGTTCCACGTACCATGTCAAGTTAAGGCGGTGGAGAACTTGGAGAGGGGAGTTAACAGGTGATAACTGATAACTGACATCCATTAGACATGACACGTGGTACTAGAACAATCTACCCCAGTGAGCGAAATAAAGGATTCAGTTCGAAATTCCAACCAACTGAAGAAGGCCTGAGCGTACAACGGCCGAAACGTTGTAATAAATATGGCGACAAAGATGAGGACACTAATCCGAATAATGTGAATAGTGTACATAATACCTCATCTCAGAAATATAGATAGAAACGTAATATTTATTTTCAGTCACTGATATTTAAGAACGGTCGTTTCACGATGAAATACTTTTTTGCGATATAAAAGCAATTTCAACTAAGATAAAAGAAATAATAATCGACAATATATGTTATGCCAATACTAAATTCACTTTAACACTGGCAGCAAAAAAATTAAATGTTTCTGCCGCTAGATTGAAGGGGGATTTTTATTGCTTGTGTTCTTAATTCGTTTGCCGTTATCAATTATTAATCGGAGTGATTGGATTAGTTAAGTAGAATCTTGTAATCAGCCGACGTTAAAATCACTAGAAGAAACCCCACCCAGACAGCCTTATTCTATTTATTTACCCTGTGGCTAGAATATATTTTCCAATATAACAGCATTTTCACCATAGACGGAATTATTTTATAATAGTTCACTCTGCACAATGCCCGGAAGTAAGAGATAATAAACACAGTTTATGAGTATATTTGTTGAAGATAACGGTTAGCATTACTCTTGAACAGGTTACACTTGTAGGGATGTAAGTCGGTTCCATAATGTAGCGGTTTGTGAAAAGAAATTTTCGAGTGGAACATGCATCTAACCACTGGAATATAAAAATAAACAGGGTGGATCCCTACAATGTGTGGGACAAGGTGGGTTTTAGTAATTAAGGTTAGAACAAGTGCAACTGAACACTGTCCATGGAAACAGCGATAGAGTAGCAAGAGGCATACAATATTTCGTCTGTGGGAAATTGGTTGTATTGTAGAAAATAATAAGTCACCAACAAGTATGTTTTTGGGATCTATCGAAGCTGGAAAATTAAGTCTTAGCAACTCTTGCTAATTTGTATGGTAGCAGTACTCTATTTTAGTTCTGATCTGGCTCTTGCAATGAGAGTAGAATGAGTCTGGTAGTTGCTGGAGCGGTATAGGGTACTGACTATTTTTCCAGCATCTTTAGTGCTGAATCGTATGTACAAGTTCCATTTGAGGTTTAGGTTGAGTTCAGGTGCCAAGAAGCGCTCAAGGCATTGGGCATCCTTGAAAGATCAACCGTTCAAA
This sequence comes from Acanthosepion pharaonis, assembly GCA_903632075.3. NCBI lineage: Eukaryota > Metazoa > Mollusca > Cephalopoda > Sepiida > Sepiidae > Acanthosepion > Acanthosepion pharaonis. The sequence continues at coordinate 3,134,207 of CAHIKZ030004979.1, read as the reverse complement.
GAGATGGACAATAATTCAAGGTCTATTCCGTGGTGATGGAACATCATTAGTTTTTGTGTCATTGAATGTAACCAGTCGGTTTTTCTCCAGTGAGCTGTTACCGCTAGGTTACAAGAGTGATCAGATGCCAGGCTCTTGACATTAGGTGGGGGGTGTACCCATATGCAGTTATATAATCGACATTGATATCAAAAAAAGAAGTGAGTAACCTAATATTGTCACATCAAATGAAACCACAGGCATTATTTTTAAGACTATTTTTAAACATATGTCTGAGTAGGAAAATTATTTTATGTTAATACAATTAGAACTTATAATATGTTGTTTATTTTTACCTTCAAGACATTTGAATTGAATTTAGATTGAAATTTTTAAATGATATTCTGTAAGTATAGAGATTGTTATTATTTGTTTAAAATGTCTAAACACTTACAATTAATAATTCGATTGAAAAACCCACAAGCGTACTGAAACTAAATTTGTAACAAGAATGATTAGGTTAAACTAATTTACCTAAAATTAATTGGTTAATGGCGCCTGAAACACATATAATAATTTGCTATTTATATTGCAGAATTGTGCCTTTAAATATTTTTCGTAATTATTTTTCCTTTTAGATTTCAGTCATTGAATTTTCTGACCATTATAACCAAAATTTCGCATAGATTAATTATATTTCATGTCAAATGTAACTATAAAATGAGAATTTTAATCATTTCACAACATGTAATGCGCGAATGCCACTAATACGCAGGTGATTACAGAGAGTGAAAATCAAAGAAAAGACTGGGATATAGGAAGGATTGGAGAAAGGATAAAAGATGAACGGAATTCAAGAAGATGGGGATTGACATTGCATTTACATTTTTGAAGTTAATTAGAGAAGCAAGTAAACGGAAAGGAATTCCACGGGCGGGTAGTGCGAGAAAAATAGTTGGAGTAAAAGTAGCAGTTACATTTAACTATTTCAACAATAAAAGGGTGGGAACTAGATGCCAAACTAGTAGTACGCTTAAATTCATGGAGTTGAGGTACTGGGGGGGAAAGCTCATCAGAGCAGCTGCTATAGAAAATATTTGTAGAAAAGTCAGAGGAAAGTCACGTCACGTAGGGGAGAAAGTGACTGTAGTCAAGTCAGGATCTATTACATTGTAGATCCTTCTTTAGAGTTAGTTAACCTCGAGATAATTAGCAGGAACACCAGACCAGATATGGCAACAATATTCAATGCAAAGACGAATGGCATATTTGTAAAGGTGCAAGATGGATTATGACGTGAAAAACTTTCTGGCACGACACGATGACACTGCATTCCTTGCAATAGATGCAGCTATTGATTTGATGTAGTGGTTCCACTTTAAGTCAGTTGAAAACGTGAGGCCAAGAAAGCATAGTGTGTTGCTCTCCAAGAGTCTAACATCATCTATGCTGATGGCGGACAGGAAAGTTTCTCTATGGTAGTTAAATGAGAGCAGCTTAAATAGAGATGAATATTCGTTCGCGATTCATTACATAAGATACGAAGATGACATCATAAAATGGCAGAAATTCTTGACAAGGTAGTAAAGGAAAACAAAAATAAGGGACACAGCAAAAATTGTACGAAGACATAATGTTTTGATTTTAGTGTCGCCCTTTCCGTCCTCTGTTAAACCAATTTCCACATCTTGAAATTTCTATACTTGTTTGATTTTGATGTTTCCATTTTGCATGTTTTGAGTTGTTTCTTTTGCTAACGACCATTCTATCTTCGTCCACTTTATGCTTAGTCTTTTCTTCTCGCTTTCGTCCACTATTTTCTGTTGTTTTCTTTCTGAATCTGCTATAAAAACTGTCATCTGCATATCTTTTGTTGTGTTGAGATCAAATATACAGCAAATATGGATAAGAATCTGACAGAATGCTAGCATTAAGAACAAATAGAAAGAAATATCACTTTTATTAAATGTTCATCAGAGAATAGATTTTCAAAAAATGAAACATGTCAAATTGATAAACGTTTTCAATTTGTTCTTTATCTTATATTGTTAAGATTAAGGCCACCAAAATTAAAACCTAACAGGATTTCAATTTCTCCCAGAATTGCCACATTATATAGGTTGAATAAGTCCGGTAAGAAGACACACCCTTGTATCACACTTCTTTCTTATTTTATAAATTTTCTGAATTATTTTTTATGCGTATACTGGCGGTTTGCTCCCAACAAATATTCTGTATTATTTTCATTATTTTGTTTTATTTCCGGTCTAATTATTTTTAACTTTATTCATCAGAATTCAAATGATAAGTTTTCCTTTTTATATGGCACAATAGGCTGATTGTCAATTAGTTAGCAGCTAGCTTCTTAGGAAGTTCTTTGAAAACATAACTACTTTGGTCTTCCAGTATATCTCTTGTATATTTTATTCATTATAATTGTAATCTAATCAATGCCGAAACCATCAAAGGCTACCAAATTCTCTATTACAATTTGGTTTGGGCCCCGCTGCTTCGCTTCCTTTCAATTTAGTCAGTGTTGATGTTACTTCTCATATTTCTGGCCTTTTGTTGTTTTTATCTCCTTTTCAAAATGTCGGGAATTTGATCTTTAATCCATTCCTCTTTCTGTTTATTGAATTTTCAGTGGGATTACATCGATTACTGATGTTACTAAAGCTTCTCTAAATGTTTAATGTGCCCCGCTTCGAAATTCTATTCTGATTTTTTTCAATGTATTTAGTTTAAACACTATCCATATATTTATCCTTCAGATTTGCATCGTTCAGAAGTGTATTGTATTACAATTTCTATGTTATTTTGGCACTCCATTTCCATAGTTTTCCTGCAAGTTTGATTGTTTTTCATTATAGTTAAATATGAATGATTTGTATGCAACCTGGGGAATGCTGATTTGTGACAATCGGCCATCCAGTACACGATATGCTCCGTATAATTATTTCAACCCCGTTTGGTTTAGTTTTGTTCTTATCAAAGTGAGCGACCCTTTTGGTGAATAAGGACCTTCTGACGTATCAAATAGAATGATAATGATTGCCTCGTATTTGCGAGTGCTTCCAATCTGATATCAAACGAATTAAATTAATTTTTAATGACAATTCTCAGCGGAATAATTTGACTAAAATGCAAATTTATTCCGTTGAAAATTTTATTCCGAATGTTTTAATAATTCATTTCATAATTGATTAAAGATTCTTCAGATATTGCACAAATTGTTTTGTATCATTTTAACATGATTTATTAAAAATTGAAATTCAGAAATATTCTCCGCTAATTTACTTGCCTTGCCAGTTTCTTAATATTTGTACTAGATGGTATGTTTCTCTTTCTTTTATATCGTGGCATGAAAATTCAACTAATCATTGCGTTCGTTCAGGTCCGTATTGTTTAACGTTAATATAACGAGATCCAATACCTGGATTTATTCTTCTTGCATACAGCTAAAGAAATTTAATAGTATTGATTTTTTACGTGATATTATATTAGAATTCATGAATGAATAGGAATTGTATTTACCGTGGAAACTAGAGTCGAACAAAAGTTCTTAACGAATGAAACCAAAATGAACGTTAAAAAACTGTAATAATAATAAGATATAGAATAACACGAGGATAGTGTAATGGTTAGCGTCGCAGAAAGTGGCGTCGGCGAGACGTGTTCAAATACTGGATTATTCTGTTCCATTAACTTTCGCACAAGTATCCATGGGGAAAATGAATTCATCTCGTCCAAGCTAGGGGTGAAATGGCGTGGTAGACTGACCTCCCCCAGAAATGGATGCTGTCCAATGTAAGAGAAGAAAAACACTTAATTCCAAATGGTGGAGGAGGCAAACAGGATGTCATTCCACTATACACGATAATTCACAAATCTATGGCCAGCCATGAATCTCGCCATCCTTAAGTGAGTCTACAATAAAAATTATTTTTGACAAATGAATTGCAACCTAAACAGTAAAACACTTTCCATCCTAATTCACAGTGATGTTGACTACCAATTTCCTTTATTTATTTTTAATTCATGTCATTCAACATGTAGGTGATCATGAGTCTCCAAATATACATTTATTATTTCTAATTGGCAAATTCTAATAGATAATATATATATGTAATTAAATTCCCAGGTGGGAATTTATCTTTATTGTCGACATGGGAGAAAATAAAAAAATAAAATAAAAAAAATCCCTTACTGTAAAGGTAATTTACATCAACCGGAAAAAAAGGCTTAGACAAAAGCGATTGTCTTTTATAATTTGGATTTTTTAATGTACCCATAACAACAAAAATATCTCGATTTCATTTTTGCCTTGAAAATTAGGAGGACGAAACGCGGATTTTTTTGTCATATATATATATATATATATATATATATATATATAAAAAATTAATTGATTTAAAATATATTTTCGCTACACAGTTCCAACCATGTTTCAAAAATAGAAGCTAAAACCCCTAATTTTATTTTTTGCAAATAAATTAAAAGCATTAGTTCTATTTCATCTTCAAGCGAATTTTGGAGTAACTTTTAAAATTTACCGGGTTTTAAATACACAGCTAAAATCACGTTTCCATGGTTACAGAATATTCTACTCAAATTGAACACGGGGTGTCTAGATTTTCCTTATGACAGTATCATTGTATCAGTTATTAGCTACATTTTGGTAAGGGGTGAGGATGTATTTTACACTGAAACCTGACGTCGGTTGAATGGATGTCGTCTGAATTTAAAAAAACCCCAAAACTAGCGTATATAAAAAATGAAAATGGAAAACATAGAAAAAACAGATGTAGAAAAATTATTTGGTATACTCCCCATATAACCAAATGGTAAAGAACAGATTAGGACATAAATTCCTCACATTAATAGTCAAGCATTTCCCTTGTGAAAATAAACTAAGTATTATTTTCAATAAAAACACACTAAAATTAAGTTATAGCTGTACAAAGAACTTAGAAAAAATCATTAAGAACCATAATGCTAATATCTTAAATAAACACTTATACCAAAACCAAAAAATTTAGACAATAGAAAAATTAAGATAAAACTGATGTAAATAAACAAAAACTATGTAATTGTCGAAACCCTCAAAATTGCCCACTACAAAATAAATGTTGCACTGAATCATTAGTATACCAATGCAATATCTCTTCGATTGAAAATCCTGATAACATAAAAATATATATAGGTTGCACTAGCCATGAATTCAAAAAAAAGATTCAACCAACATCAAACTTCATTTAGAATAAATAAATATAAAAAATCAAACATCTCTCTCAAAATATTTCTGGCATCTAAAAGAATCAAATAAAACACCTACAGTAAAATGGAAGTTAATAAGAAGAGCTAGAATTTGTAGATCATTAAACGACCCGTGTCCTCTATGTATGCAAGAGAAAAACTATATTACTAAGTTTATAAAAATAAAATTTACTGAATCAGAGAAATGAAATAGCTATTATATGCCGTCATTGTCAAAAATTTTCCTTAAATAATATATAAAAAAAAAAAAAAAAAAAAAAAAAAAAAAGTCTATTGAATGGCAGGAAAAATGTTTTAAACTGTTATTTAAAATTTAAAATTGTGGTTAAAACGTATTAAAACATAAACACCATTTAAAAAATTGTAGTTAAATAAAATGTATCCTAACCGAAACACCTCTATAATAAATGTACTACAAACACTTGAATAAATCCGATAAAACACCTCCTGAAAATGAAATTATAACTAAAGCTAGATGATGTAAGGTAATGTATGACCCATTGTTCTTTGTACATACATATGAAACTTTATTACTCAGGTTACATATATTTAAAATAAATAATTTAATTAATTAATACATAAAGTTTACTAAATCTGAGAAATGACTTAGATAGTTTTGTAGTCTGTGCCATTTATATTACTTAAATATTTAAATATAATAGTTTAAAAATTGTAATTTACATATACTTTGTTATGGAAAATAATTATACTTACTATGAGTAATTATCCTTATGTTATAAAGTAATATAGTCAATTAAAACTAACAAGGAAAATATTTTAAAATTTTAATGTGGTAATTTTAAAATTGTAATTAAAATTGTAGTTAAATAAAATGAATTCTAACCTGTTCTTGGTACATACATATGAAACTTTACTACTTAGGTTACATATATTTAAAATAAATAAATAAATTAAGTAATAAATAAAGTTTACTAAATCCAAGAAATGACTTGGCTAATTTTGTAGTAAGTTCCATTAATATTACTAAAATAATATTTTAAAATATAAAGGTTTAAAAATTGTAATTTACATATACTTGGATATTGAAAAATAATTTTACTTACTATGAGTAATATTCCTTCTGTTATAAAAGTAATATAGTCTAATATAACTAACAATGAAAATATTTCAAAAGTTTAAAGTTTGTAATTTTAAAATTGAAACTAAAATTAAAGTTAAATTGAATGAATTCTAACCTAAATTTCTTTTAAATAATACTACACGCACTAAAAAGAATCCCAAAAAAAGCAAATATAGTAAAATAAAATTAATATGAAATGCCATAAGATGTAAGCTTTTGAATGACCCATGTCCTTTGTACTTACATGAGAAACATTATATCACTAGGTTTATATATATATAAAAAAAAAAAAAAAAAAAAAAAATAACCTCATATACATACTTAAACTTGAATTAATACATAAAGTTTACTAATTCTGAGAAATGACTTG
>CAHIKZ030004979.1:3077500-3125000 GCA_903632075.3 Acanthosepion pharaonis | reverse complement strand
CCAAAATTACACAAAAATATTTTTAAATACTAAATATTAAATTTATTTAATAACACCGTCATTATCTTCAAACACGGCCCCAGACGACTTTAGAATCTCCTGCAACCTTTCTGGGCGGTCTCTTTGTTTAAGTTGGTGAATACTGCCATAATCCTTGCTTCAGTTCATCTTTGATGTTACAAGGGCTTTTGTTGATCCCTTGCCAATAATAATCAAGAGGGTTGTAGACTGGAATTGTGGTCCAAGAAATTGTCTGACAGTCATGACTGTATTCTCTTCCTAGTGTGGCATAGTACAGAGATCTGTCGCCATACATAGATTCTTCCAGCAGCCACCCACTTCACCCAGGGCATCACTACGTCAGCAAGGTCACTGTGTTGAGTTCCTCACTAAGAAATTCGGGATCTCGTTTCTTATCAGAATGGTCACTGACAGTTTTCCGAGTTGCCATACCTTTGTAATCACCATTACTAATCAAACTATTTCTGAATTCTTTGCACTGTCCTCATTTTGGCGTTCACTCTGAAATGCTCATATTGCAACACAGAATTCCGTTTCCAAATTTCTGGCGGAGTGAATTGCGTCATAGTGCTCTTTTTCTCATAGACGGTGCCCAACTGACCCTAATATACTGTACAGTCGACAAAATTAAAAACAAACATGCGCGAAATTAAAAATATGAAATAGCGACAATTTACCATCGCACTCTGTACATAAGATATACTATGTAGAATGAGTAATAAAGATTGCTTACAAAAGCTTTACGATACAAGAGAAAATAACAGGCAAAATATTTTTATACATATCAACATATCGCGCAATATTAATAATAATGCTTTCAATATTTGAGGTGACAATATCTAGATATTTAGAAGAAAAATAATAAACCTCTTGGCGAAACTGAAAGCAATTTTATCCAATTCCTGTTGGCATGTAGCGTTAAGATATCTCGAATTTGGCAGATTCTCCTAAGCAATGCGAAATTTAAGTACTTTCCACAGGATTTTTCTACGAATTACAAGGCCAGTCTAAAGCACTTTTTCTATTCGCTTTTCACTACAATATTATTAGGATAGATATGGGGGCGGTGTAATTCTTATTGGCCGTGTTTAATTTCCATTCTTGATCTGCGCATTCATTTTCGCACAAATATCCATGAGAAAAGGTATAAATCGATCTCTTCACTTCTCACCTTCTCAGCTATGGGTTAAATAACAGAGAATACTCTACTCTCTTGCCTTAGTTGTCAACCAGTATAGGAAAAGAACAAATTAAAAACCGTACGTGGTTCTTGTGGGAAACATCCTCGAACTTAATTTTATTCAGAACTAGCAGCATGGCCCGGCGTTGCCCGTGCTTGATTCAAAAATCGTACGACTTATACAGCAATCGTTATCACTTGACTTAAAATATTTTTACCCTTCCTTGCCTTTAAAGGAGTGACCATTGCCGTTCTGGTGTTGCTACATGCCTTACTTCTTGCTTATCTCACACTGCGAATTTTTTCTAACCTCTATACTAACCATTTAATTTGTTACGAAAAAAGAACTAAACAAAATGAACACAAAACGATCAGCTTTAAAAAAAGACTCGTAACTGGAAAAACCGAATGAAAAAAGAATGTTAACAACAAATACTTTTTCACACTCAACCCAGTTCTGCGGAATCAGAATCAACGTTGAGTTTAAGCAAGCGAATGAGTCAATTGGAGTAAAGTGCCATGCAGATTTAAATTTTTCCCACTTGTGACGAATGTAGCTATCGTTTTTTTTTTTTTCCTTGCTAGTTAACATTTGTGTCAGTCAGCTGTTGGCTCTCACGCTGGCCAGTAGAATCTTCCTGCCTATTCGTGGCAGCCAGCTATAGGCTCTTACTCTGGCCAGTAGAAAATACCCGCAAATTACATGAAGACTGCCGTAGAAGCATGAAAAAATCGATTATTTCCACTATCGATGGGAGTTGAGAAATGCAAAGTCAGTTTTGGCCTTTTCTCTAACATGGAGCATGTGCATGTAAATTTTGGTGCAAATTCGTCGAAAATTGTAGCCGTGCATTCGTTTCACACACACGCACGCACGCACACACGCACACACACACACACACACACACACATCCTGCCTTTTATAGATAGAGATAATTCTAGTATAAACCAGAGTTTGACACTGTGGATGCTGAATAAATACCAAAGAAATGCCAAAGGACCTGAATAGATTGGCTTGTCTGGAAACGGACAATCACCCTGGAGATAAGAAATCACACATATGTGATATTTAGCTTCATGTCGAATGAGCTATAACGAATACAGTAATTGGGATTGTTATCTTGCTGAACAATTCCAAATTTTGGTAGATTAATAATGGAAACACGTTCTTCTTCCTTATTTCGCTTGATAATCGGCTTCTTCTGTGTTGTCTTTTCATCAGGACGTTCCGGTCGTTGTGTTCTCCAGCCTGTATCCGGTGCTTGTCGATCCGAATATACTTCAAGAAATTTCGAACTGAGCCCTTTATTTAATCTAAGGGGACAGATTGTTTTTGTTCCACTGAACTAATTTAATGATATCTTGTCTAGTTCTAATCACTGATTAGCTGGCAGATTAAGTTTAAGATTAAACTCATTCACCCAATAGAACAATCTAATGGGTTAAAGCGCTTTCTCCTGAATTTTTGTGGCATAGTAATTATGAGTTCAATCCTTGGTCCGGGCAATGTGTACTTGGACTCCATGGAAACGGAACGAGCAATAGTTCAGCAGAACTAGACAAGATATCCGCATTACAGTGCTTAGCTGTAAGGATGTTACATTAAGATCACCTTTTATACTGATACCCACCCATTACAAGACACAAGTGCTACTCAAGGTAGAGGATCGCTGTGTGATGTTTTATGAACGTAAGAGAAAGCAAGTGTAGTTCATGAGGTTATGTGGGAAAGTTAATGGTTAACCCTAGATTTAAAGAGGTCATTATATCCTGCTAGGTGTCTGGTGCAAAAATCATGAATTCTTTGGAAGATTAGGTCCGAATGGAATTCAATTATTAATGTAATATGAAGTGAATGAGGATGAGGGATCCAGGTGTGAAAAGAAAAGGTTAGGGGAACGAAAGAGAAAATCGCGTCAGAACATTTGCCATTGGAATAGCGACTCAGTAGGGAGAGGCCTGTAAATTTTGTCTGTGCAAAAGGGCTTGTATATAAGGATAATAATACCCCAACCAAAAGGTCGCGTCATGACAGACAGATGAGAACTGAGTAACATCCGCTCAGTTATAACAGAAATACTCCATTTTCAGTCAAATCTGGCTCTTGTAAAGGAACAGTATAGCATTTGGGTCAGATACTTTTTGGAGAAGTACCGGGAACAGACCATTTTCCTATTATCTTTAGCAATTGATCGTATATATTGTTTCAACATGAGCCAAATCAGACGTTCGGGGTCAAAATGTTTCCTTACATCAATATAGGTGAAAGTTCAGGATCTTGCTTCATTAACGTGTAACGTTATTAGTTTGCTTTTTGATATTTTACAAACCAGTCCTTCCTCCATTGAACCACAAGGGCTAGGTGAGTGAAGAGATCATCTGCCAGTTTCTGGCCATCCAGAGTTTTGGAGGTGTACCTATAAACTGTTGTATTCATTCGCATAGATATTGACTAAAATCGGTGTATGTTCTGAACCAGATCATTAATCTAGAGAAGAGAGAAGGTAGAACCAAGAAGAGAAAATTGAAGAACGTCTGAACATCTCATGGGCTTCCGATGTCTGGCCGTTTACCTCCGCCTTCAGGTACCTACCTGTTAGGAAGGACTTCATATGGGAAGAAAATTCTTTTATAAAACCCATATATGTACAGTCTATGTACCAGCCCCAGGAACGATTCTGCGAATAACGACTGTTAAGACATCAGCTGTGGATTTAGCAGAGCAAAATCCCTAGTTGCTATCGCTCAGGAGGCTGTTCCTGATGAGGAGTTCAACAGCGTTCTTGTTGATTTTCTTATACCCTTAATGAAGCTAATGGGTCGAAATTACGAGAGCGATGAACGCTCACAAACATTCCTAAGAACGGAGAGTCGACACTTTCCATAGACATGGGAAGTTTTACTCCTTCAGACAGCGATTAACAGTTTTGTTAGTAATAAAAACTTTTGGATTGATATTCTTAAGACCATTGGAATTTTAGACAGACCGGCTGCTTTCTTAGAGTCAAAGATTTTGATAAACGCAGGAACTTGCCTTGACAATATATACGGATATATCATAGTTTGCGCTGCGTGAGATTTGTGAGTCAGTTAAGGACTAATCTTTTTACATGTAACGTCGAATTCGTGGAAAACTTCATTGAAAATAATCTTGGCTTGTAATAGGATTAATAATTTTAAATTGATCTATGATAGATGACAGTGGTGCTTTGTCACTTTTGTGAATAGGAAGTACCTCTTTTCTTCTTTAAGACGTGTCTTGAACGGTTTTCAACATACGTTTCAATTTTATTCTTAGACTATTTTTTCTAGGAACGAAGCCCATTGTGGAGATGAGCGTGGTCAGACTGAAGACAAGATCTCATACGTGGTCGTTTCAACAGCAGTTTCTTTTCAGGAATTCGATAATCTAGTCCTATTTGGTAGAGATTCCCATTAATTTTAATAGTACACACACTTCGCCAAATATTTGCAGAATGTTTGCAAATTCTTCTCGACTTGTAAATGATTGCTGCAGTATCTTCCAAAAAATGAATCTCGTTTCTCATTCGAGAAGTTACTTTTCAATACATATTATTAGTACAGCCATGATACATCCTTGTTTAAATGATAGGTATAATCATGATTTCGGGACAAAATTCCGCTGGCGGTACAGAATTCCACAGGTGGCACATTCTGAAGACCTGTAACACTCAGATTCTCACCTGTTTTGCTCAAAGCTAAAAATCTTAACCAGTCAGAGAATCCATAAATTTCAATATATATACATTTTATTGCGGAATTCATAGCCTGGCTATTGAAGTTGTTATTTGTAAAGTAAAAACTATTTGTCTGTAAGCTACCGTTAAGTTATGCAAATCCAAGTGCGAAAAATGTATATTACTTGAGAAATAAATAATATATATATATATATATATATATATATATATATATATATATATATATATATATATATATATATATATATATATATATATATATATATATATATATATTCATTAAATTCATTCTTTTAAAATGAAGTAAAAGTACATTTTATTCGATTAAAATTTATTTGAAATGATGTGTTTGCCAAGTATCAAACAGCTCTTTGAAATCCTTGGGGTAAGATTCCGTAGGTTTTGATGTGAAAGATTTTTCGAAGAACTCTTGCATCTAGTCTTCATCAGAGAAGGTATTTTCCATCACAGCGTTTTGCAGCGATCGATATGAAAGGTAATAATCGATTGGTGTTTAGGTGAATATGACAGGTGTCGTAAACCAGGTCAACCGAGTTCCATTTTTTTTTACTGTATAATTCTTGCTGTATGAAGTCATCGGGCGTCATGAAAGTGATTTTGTTTTCTTTTGACGGACACCATCCAATTTCCGACTATTTTTGTGAACATATTGAAACTGCTTCAGGTATAAATGTCCATTTAGTGTTTCACTGCATTTGAATAACCCTAAACGAACAATATTCCCCTGACCCCACCATACACGCCCAACATTTCCTTTCCTCTACGTAGAGTAGCTTTTGGGGTTGGTTTTGTTGAAGTCTCCTTGGTAAACGACTGCATATTGAATTGAACTTCATTTTAGTTTATTACAAATTTATTCTTCACTGTCACGTATGATTAACAGTGAGGATGATGCATTCGCGATTACACTTTCTTCCCAAAAAGGAAATTATATTATACTTCAATTTAATCGATTGTAGGAATTTATATGAATAAGTTTATCAACATTTGCTGGAGACTTTTGCATCAGCCTAATATTTTACGCTTCAGCCAACAGCCTCCTTTCTTTTATTAAATACCAGCTTTTGATCACTGTCAAGATTACTGTACTTTCTCGTCTACTTTAAGAATTGTCTTGTTAATAAGCAGTTCGTCCAATTTCCTATCTCTCCTCTGTAATACAGTAGAATATTTGTTCCTTTTTTGTCGCGCTAATCGACACTTCCTTTCCTACTCTTAAAATCACTCTGTTGTTTCCTAACTTTTATTCGCCATTCTCTCATTAAAATATTTTTACCTTGCAATTATCAATTCTGAAGACCTTTGTTTTTTTTTTGTCTCACTATTCATTATCTCTTTTCGCTTTGGCAACACTTAACTCCTTTCTCGTTCTCACGCTTTACTTTGACACTATTTTTTTTATTTTTTTATTTCTGCCAACAACTTGTATCCATCAGATATGGTGTTTTCAGAAATCATTTTCTCAACATATCACAAGATCTTTTCCTGAGGGCGGCTTTTAGAAACTTCTTATCTAAGGTCGACATCTTCCACATTTTTGGACAATACTCTTGTGAAAGAGAGTTAAATCGATATTTCGAAATGAGAAAGAAATCGAACGTTTTACTCTATCGTTCACACAAATTGTTAGGTCAAAGTATCATAGATCTAAAATGAATTTTATCCATATTGATCGCCTATATTTAGTTCTCTTTTTCCTGTTGACTTAACAATAACCGAAGTTGATGAACAGTTTGATAATTCTACTTGTCATTTAAAAAAGAGAACCTGATAGTTTATCGTCAATCGAAAACATAAGAGATAAAAGTATTTTGGCTGCTCTTGTTGCTTAGTTTTATTTGCAGAAAATATAGCTTGGAAAACGTCAGGTTTCCTCTGATGATAATTTTATTTTTGCGCGAATTTCGAAAAGATCATCCCTGAAATCCTTGACAAATATATTTCATTGTTACCTCCATTGATAGTAATTTTTTACCATTTCGTTTTCAGTTCCTCATTTCCGAAGAACAAAGATTGGTTGAATGACAGTTTAAGATATATTCTTTTATGTACTGTGACAATGGTTTCCCAGACCTGGATGTCAGTGTTTACGCTGATGAATGATTGACTCATTACCATCATTCTTAGTCCATGCTCTGCCAACCATTCGCAGAGACACATTACCTACATTAATTACATTAACTGCGTTTCCTCTGAATCTACTTCCTTTATTATGCCATATTAGTTTTCAACTTTCTATTCCATTTTTTCTCAAAATGTGTCCCAGATTTTTTTTATTCGTCTATTTCTGATTCTAAGTAAAATGCCCTTCTCGTATCCATTTTCTTTCGAATTCTCTCGTTCCACAAATATTCAATCCATATTATTCCAAGCATCCTTCTCTAGAAAACGATCTCTGTCGTATCGAGCCTCGTATTCATCTCTGAGAAAATTATCCAGCATTCACTGCCATACGGGATGATAGGCATTAAAAAGCGTTTATGCTCATTTTTTTTAAATTTTTCTTAACGGAATATTCCTGTCATAATACTTTTAGTCTCTCGAAAGCAATTTCCGCGATTCCGATGCGTCTTCCGATTTCGCTGTCCCATCTCCGGTCATCTACTACTCATCATTAACTTTCTGTTATTGCTTTATTATGATGTCTTGAATTCGAAGCTATCGCTTTTTTCTTTCTTCTCTTTACTCTCTCTCTCTCTCTCTCTCTCTCTCTCATCGATGCATTTTTAAAAAAAATAATTCATGCTTGATCCATTCTTATCACATTTCTTTAATAATTTCATAATTCAATAGGTGTATATAGACTCGCCTATAATCCGTTTCACAGTACTTTCCAGTCTTTTGAACCGGGGTAGAGGCTTGTCCCTTGTTTCCTGTTTATGAGTGGGTTTCTGCTTTCTTTCTAAAGTCTTCTTATTCTCTTTCATACTCAGTGGCGCGTCTTAGTAGCATTATCAGCTTGCTTGCGATGAATTGATAAAAAACAAACTGCCTAGGAATTCCTCCATTTTTTTTTTCTGGGGCCGCCATCAAAGCATATGGAAGAGATCGACCAGTTATTTAAAATCATCTTCATTTATTTATCCAGTAAGAATAACTTACATTGTCTTTCAAGAGATTTTTTTATAGAAGAAAATCATTCTTTTATTTTGGTGAACAAAAATGTGGATGAATAACTGAAAGTAAGATAATATTTTAAGAATGTATCAACTTAAATATATAAACATGTAAAATAAAAAAAATACATTAGACTGGTTAAAGCGCTGTTATAGTAGCATTTAAACAGATTATCTCATTAAAAGCATTTCCGTCTGCCAGGGCGGTTAGACAAACCGTATAGACGGCTGGTCCACCTGCAGGCTATATTGCAAATATGCTAAGCGATCCTTAGTTAAAGAGTCTGGCAGGTAGCGCATCACCTGGCGAGATCAAAATTTGGAAGAAGGCCAGCACGCCCAAACCCTCGGGCACGATGACTTGTGACTTCTTTGGAACGGGTCCGTCTGCCCAATTTCACTTACAATACTTCGGTTAACCAGAGACACTTTCCCAAAGTTCTACCCGCTGTGACCGCCTCCGCATGCAGATAGCGTCAAGAAGTCATCTTCCTGCTAAATCGGCAATGACGAGATTTGAACCCGGATCTAACTCCTCGTTAGGTAAAATAGGTAAAATACAAAATTCACGTCCTATAAATACAGTTTAAAAAACAGATAGTTCTTGAAGTCTTTTACGATCCTTTGTAAATATTTATTTCATAAAATATAAGGTGTTATAAAGTTCGTATAACGTTTGTATTTCTGATCAATAATACTGTAAGAAAAAAAGGTTGAGAACAACTTTAATCACATGATAGACATAGATTAATAATACAATGATAGAAAATGCTGGAGTTCAGTGCAGCAATGCTATGTTTTTCGACACACTTTGCGACGATGGCTCAAACGCTACGCCTTTCGACACACTTTGCGACGACGGCTCATATGCTACGGTTTTCGACACACATTGCGACGACGGCTCAAACGCTACGCCTTTCGACACACTTTTCAACGACAGTTCCTATGAGGAGACGTCATACTCATAGCAGATTGACGAATCCATGTTCAGTAATCAGTACAGAGAAAATTCGGTCGTCTTTCGACACAACATAATGCTATCTGTCTGATTTATATACTGTAAAACAGTTACGAGATTTGCAATAAAATTACATCAGTTAGCAACACGGCGAATTTAATTATTTTATTGCAGCTTATCAGATCTTTGTTGGTTATTTAAAGCCGAAACCTATTTTAGATTGTATGAATAATCATTTTTTTATTTGCAAGTAAATATTACAATATTTATTTTTAGAACCAACAGAAATCTTTCCAGATACTTGCCCTTCTATTTAACCCATACCTGGGGGAAAAGATTGATTCATACCGACATACAATTAACATATTTATTGTTTTAAATTCTCGGTAGATGTCGCATTTTAAATCAAAAGAAAAAGAGACTTTGAACCAAGAACAACGTTTCTTTTAGACGATTTCTGTTCATTTGGATCACATAGAAATTACATGAGCAATGACACCTCCACTTCGTCTGCTATGTTAGGGAAATCTGTCTTCCGGTGTTAGTGTATCTCCACTGTTTCCTTATATCAGTCAATCAATTCTATTTTGCTCTCACTGTTCATATAAGAATTTAGTTCTCCTGTATCACCCCCTTTTGAAATGAAGGGGGCTTATTTCAGCCATGTCAGCCAGAGCTGAAACGAGACATTCTCTTGTTATGGGACCTTACCCATAATAACAATGGACTATTCCATACGTAATAAATACTGCGCCACAAGAGGAAGCAGGGAGTTCAGTCTGAAGTCCCTGAACCCGTTTATACGGGTTCAAATGGCATATTTTTTGTCGACGCCCACGGTTTCGGATATCCCACGTTAAACCGGCCTTTCGACACACCGTTGACTAAATACTGTTCAGTCTGAAGTCGGACGACGGGCTGACCGGCTGATCGGTTTGCCGTCGGGGAAACCCAACGAGGCTACGCCGAAGGGCGGAGTCCACGGGTTATACCGACCCCTGAACTCGTTTATACGGGTTCAAAGGGCATATTTTTGGCCAGCCATGGGCTCAGGAGATCCCACGTTAAACCGGCCTTGTGCCACATGATGCCCTCGTGAGGGTTGACTAAATACTGTTCAGTCTGAAGTCTGGAGTGAGGTCCGCCAGAGTCTGTCAGTCAGTCAGAGCGAGCCAGTCAGTCTGTCAGTCGAGTCAGAGGCAGTCCGAAACAGAGTCGCGTTCAGACAATTACTACAAGACATTGGAATAGTGATACTGGTCGAGACTACATTGTTCTCCCTACTAAACCTGATTGTTCGTACTAACGCTTTCTACTTCTCTGTATATATTCCTGTCTGTAATATATCTGTGTTATTCCATATCCGTGTTAAGTTCTTCTTTATTGGTTCTACCTTGGACCATCACTGTGGTACAAGGACTTGGACCATAACACCTCTGAATGTATTATTGTTATCTAATTTAATAAAAATTGGATGTGTAACTGCTGAAAGTGAACTGTAATTTGACCAAGTGAATGCAAAACTCAGTAAGCAGGATAGGATCTCAGCTGCTGAAGTTACTTTCTTGACATGAGTACGGATTAAAAGGGCACATGAAAGAAATATCGCACGGCAACCTTTGCGGTACTAAAATCCTAAGACATATTGGGATAGCAACAATTTCCTTAAAAACCTAAACAAAATATTACGAAACAGGAAAATTCGTTGGATGCAAACAAAAGTGTAATGAACTGTTATGTAATATCCGTTTTCCTATATAGCAGTGAATGTTGTACAATCTCTTCACAGGTGGAGAGATTTGAAGCAACAGAAAGGTGGTTCTACAGAACGATGCTGAAAATGTCCTGGACTGAACATGAGAGCAACGATGAAGTTTTACGAGATATTGGAAACAAATAAGCTACTTAAACATAACATCAGAAGGAGAAAATGGACATTACTAGGGTACATGATATCGAAAGAGGGCTTAGGAAATTTGATATTCACCGGACATATGAAGTGGAAGACGAAAAAAGGAAAACATCGAATAAACTAGCTACCGCGCATGTGCAAACGGTGGCAAAACAGAGATTAGTAGAAATAGCAAAAATGTACATAGTACTAAGAGCTACAAATGGTAGGAAAATGTGGAGAGCTATGATCGCCCAAGCTTATGCAGGGTCACAGCACATAGAAGAAACCAATCTCTAAAAAAAAGCAAAAAGCAAAAATCTCAGTATTGCTTAATCTTATACCTATATAATATGACATTTTCAGTGGCTGTAATAATAATAATAATAATAATAATAATAATAATACATAAAGTAGAGTCAAAAGCCCCTGCATAAGCAGTTCTTTTTCCCAAGGAGAAATTCAACTGTAGATCAATTAGCAATCACCCAGTAGCTAAGGTGTTCAGTACCTAAGGGTGAGACTGAAGTGTTTCTTCTTGCTGCATATGAATAGAGCTACCTTACCCGTAACTTACAGGATAATATCTTGCATAATAGTACGGACATCAAATCATGTTTCTTTGACCAATACATTGTAAATATTGATCAATATATTTTAGGATTCTCAATGAGTAGAAAAAGTGTCATGCCATATGTGATGACCGATAATAAATAACATTCTAATATTACCTTCTTTATTTCTAGCGAAATTTTCCTATTATATAAACAGTATGCTTAGCATTTGGAAGGCATTATTCTCTGTTGGAATGATTGTTCAGATTTCAGTGTCGCATTTTCCACCCTGTGTTTAAACGCCTCCGAAATAATTAAATTGTTGTACTTACATTTGTTGTTTCCATTTCCGGTTTCGCATCTTGGGCTGCTCTTTTGGCTGGCAACCAGGCATTCAGTCTTTTAACAATTGTGTTTATTCCTTTCTTCTCACTTTCCATCACTAGCTTTTGTTCCTTTCTGAGTCTGCTATAAAAAGAGTTTCATTTGCATATCTTATATAATATTCTCTTCAATGAGATTTTCCTTTTCATCCGAATTAAATTACATCCAAGTGTTCCATTGATTAGAAGAACTACCGTTGTTTCCAGTTCTGTAGTTCCTGACAGAAATCTGTTATTCAACATTTTTTTTCAGGTTGAGTATTCGGTTTACCATTGTAGCTAAAGAAACTATTTACTGATACACTTTTGTTCAATTTCAATTACGGTTATGTCTGCTCGTCTGGCTTTGATAGGTGGATTGTCTGCACTGAAAATCCCAGGACATATTGCTTTCTCTGTCTTTAAAAAAAAATCAGTTGTAGAATTTGAAAGAAAATCTCCCTGTATTATTTATTCCAGACGTTCTTTTAAACAATTACTTATTCGATCAATATATTTTTAATATTATCGACATTTGTCAAAAGTGTCCATTCATCGGACTCTTGTAATTGATTTCTGTTTTCTTCGTCAACGCTTCAAATTAAATGCAATGTTTTCGATAAATTCGTATGTTACTTTTTTTTTTTTACATCAGTTGAATATTCTGGAAAGCAACATTTGGAATGCAAGTAGTTTGGATTTCTTACAAGACAAACGTAACAAAATTGTGGTAAAGCCAATATAATTGGAAGTTTCAGAAACTTTAAGAAAAGTACGTGTCGTTTTTTGTTCAATTCTTTTGTGCGAGATTTTCTTATATCTTAGAACGGTAGTGAAATCTTTTGTGGTAGTTGAAAAGTTCGATTAACATACCTGGATCAATTTTGCCTAACTAATCAAATGATTCTTTCGAATTCTTTAGTTGCTTCCGAGTGACATGCGTGTCTCAAGTCTGATTCAGTCACGGTTCAAATCCAGACTAACCAGTTAATTGCAAGACACCAGAAAACCGGGTAAATATTCGTGAAGATCTCCATAGAACAATCCACCCTTTATCTCATATAATTACAATTAGTTATGTTCTCTAACAGGAGATACTCACGGAAAATCTTAACACACATCAGACATAAAATGTCTTAAAATAATTGTCCGACTTTGTTCATTTCATAATGTGTGGCGTCATTTGTTTACATTTGATACGCCATGAGCAGATATGAATGTACATCAGAGATTCATGGAAGATTGAAGTTTAAAAGCAGTGAATTCGACCTTGCTAACCGAACGATCATCTGTGGCCGAATCGGTTAGAAGGCACGTCAGACTAAATGACATTTCCGTATAGGCTGCAGGTTCGAATCCTGTCGGAAGATAAATATTTTCTATGAAAATTTTTCGGAGATTCAGGCCGGTAAATGTTGTTTAATACTGTTTATTATAAACAGAGCATTATACTTAAATATTTGTATCCATAAAAAAGTATGTATAAACATAAAATGTCTTAAAACACATCAGATTATTGAACATTTTGTTAACAGGATGTAATCACTCCTTACCATTTTATAGTGGCTATTTCCAAATATAATTTTAGAAATGTATGAATTATATCATCGTAAACATTTTAGACAGGTCTCGGGAACTTTACTATACTGTCTCGGAATATTGATGTTTAAACTTTTCCACGTATTTTACTCGTTAACGATTAGATTAAGAGATAATCGTTCCTCTTTTATTTTTCTTAACTAACCATTTGGATTATAGATGTAAATTCTCTGTTATATACATCAGAATTCTCTTATGTTCTCTTAGCAAACTTTCCAATTTTAAAGAGATGTTCTTTTTAAAGAAATGAAAAAGATATTCTGTAAAAGAAATAAACGTATTAATAATAGGTCAAATTCGTTCGCAATTTGTATTTCAATGTTAAAAGCTTTACAATATTTAAAGAATGAAATCAGATCATTTTTATACCAGTGATTTTCAAGCTATTTTTTACTGCATTAATAGAAGAATTAAAACAATTGGGCGTGAGTTGAATTTTCATGAGGAAAAATTAGTCCTGAAATTTAAAAATATGAACTTTTCGTTTAACATTCCCAAAGAATGTTAGCCGTACAATATTCATTTAAAGAGGTTTATTGAGAATCCTTTATTTAGTATGACATAATGATCGATTTAAATTCCTTGAGGAAAGATTAAGAAATTTAGCATGAAGCTTAAAATATCGAATGACAAAAACTTGACTTAGACACGGATGCCATGAGCATGCCGTCTCTATCTTTTTAAAAATAAAGGTATTTTTATATATGAAAATAATTCATAAATTACTATTCTCTTAACTTGGGGCGTAACTGGCTACGTTTCAAAGTGCATTAGAATGCCGAGATGCACCAGTTATGCAATACTGTATTATATATCGTAAATTTGCTTAGTTCTTTTTTATGATTGTTCCAGTTGCCGAAGTGCAGCTAGTGTAAAAGTTATCGATAGGGAAAACAAGATTGCTGAGCCTAGTTCATATTTCCACTGATTTTATTACGTGTTTAATATTAATAAAAGGTCCGAGAGCCAGTCATGTAAGAATGCTAATATGGTTAAAATAAATGAAGAGTGATGTGAGAAATATGTAGCGGTAGTTATTTTCGATAAAGAGGATAAATAGGATAACGACCCCTGATTTGAAGAAGTTTAATATGTGTGTTTAGTGAAGAATCCAAGAGGAGGTCCTTTCTGCCATGTAGTACCAATTTAAGGAACAGATAAATTGAGACTTTCTTTATATTTATTTCAACATTATCCCTAACATACGGAGGAAATGAATGGGATTCGACTCTTAAAGTTGCATATCGTGTCGTAGCTGAAAAGCTGACTCTAGACTCTTGAAGAGTAACACACTGCGTTTTCATGGCCGCACGTTTTCAACTGACTTAATGTGGCGCGACTACATTGAATCTATAGCTACATCTACTGCAGGGAAAGTTAGGTCACAGCGACTTGAAGGAAACTTTTCTCATCAAAATCCCTCTTGCATATTTACAAATCTACTATTCGTCGGTGCATTGAATACTGTTGCCTTATTTGGTCTGATGCTCCTGCTATTCATCTCGCGGTTCTTGACAAAATCCAAAGAAGGATCTGTAATGTAATCGATCCTGACTTGGCATCTCGACTAGTCGCTTTCTCACTTCATGACGAAAGCTCTGACGAGCGTTTTATTCCTTTTGCTACGAATACATCAATTTAAGCGTGCTACTAGACAGGGAAATTGGTCCCGCTTGTTTAACGTTGAAATAGCTAATGAAACCGCAATTTCTATTCTAACAGTGTCTTTTGCCGCACATCTCGCCTGTGAGAATTCTTTCCGTTTAATTGTTTCCCTGATACCTACTACCTTCAAACATTTAAATGCAAAGTCAATCGCTATGTACTGTCTTCTTGAATCCCGTTTATCTTTTGCCTTTTCTTCAATTATCCCTATACTCAGTCTTTTCTTTCACATGTAATACTTGGTGTCATTCCCGCCTTAATTGGGGTGAAATGATAAAAATGAACTGGTGGAACTAAAAAAATGGAACTCAACTGAACATTTGCCATGAAAATAAGTAAAGAGCTGCGTTGGGCTTGCAACGTTGTGTCTGTAGGAAATATCCTGCAGAGAGGAGACTAGTTATGCGCCACAAGACGGCTTGAATCAATTTTGAAATCCATCAACGCTGCAATGTGAGAATTACAGCAGCTCCATTTCATATATGTTAACAATACTCCATTTTAGGTCTAATGTAAATTTTATGTTCGCTTTTGTTCTATTGTCCCTGGAAAAATATAAGTTCAACACTATTCCGAATAATATCCCGTCCTGAGTCTATCGAGAACAGATTTTCTCAATAAATGTAAGAATTTTCCGCAGAAACTGTTATTTTATCACATTATGGCACGAGATTGCCAGTAGATCATTTTCTGTTTAACAAACAGTGCCTGTTTATTTTTGTTAGACAATTATATACACCAGAACAAAGTGTTTATCTCTGCCACTTCAAATCTATTTGAGATTAAAGAAAATAATGCGCGAAATATTAACTTTAAAGTTTATTTTATTTTCAGATGGAAATTGCAATGACAATTTTAAAGACAACGATTTGAAAGCTTTCAAAAGTAAAAAAAAATCTTTTAATCTTCTGCAGCGATTTAATGTAGTTATAATTTTAATAATTTTAACTTCAACGCTAAGATTGCAATGAAAACTTCAATTTGAGTAAATGCATTTCAAAGAAATTTTAATGTATATGTTTGCACATGGAAATGTAAAAGTGTGTGTATATATATATATATATATATATATATATATACATATACATATATATAAATATATATATATATATATATATATATATATATGTGAAGGTTTGTGTTTGTGCGTATTTGTATATAAACATTGCTGTTTGTTATTTCCAATGGAATGAATTTGAAGAAAAACTTAATGTAGGATATTTAAAATCTGCTATGCTAAGAATATGCATCTAAAATGATAGTGTGACCTTGCAAAGAATTTATTCGGAATTTACTGTAAACACAATTAATCGAATATCCTGTTTGAATCGTATATTTCATATGCAAAGGCATACATATGAGACCCTTAATCATTCCTGAACGATTTATTCATAAATAGACATTCCTGAATAAAAGAATTAATTATATGTATATGTGGATAGAAAGAAAAGGAAAACAAATAAACGAAATCAAATTTAATTATAGATAAATGGATAACTGTATAGGATATAGAAAGTACGTATCTATCTATCTATCTATCTATCTATCTATCTATCTATCTATCTATCTATCTATCTATCTATCTATCAGGACCAGCGTTACGCACTCGTATAACAAATTGATAGCTAAGGGCAAATAAATCCTTACTTCGTTGCGTGCCAGTTGACATAATGCAGTCATCCGTCTAATCTTGTGTAATCTTCTGTATTTATCGAAATTCATTGGGTGATGTGAATGTGCAAGTTATTAGGTTGCCTTAGGGCACTTAGTAGCTTGCGCTAATCCGGTTCGTTCATTATATATAAGTGTGTGTGTCGGGGGGAACTGTCTGCGTGTTCGGCAAATCTTTAATCCTTTTGAAAATACTTAGAGAATCGTCAGAAATCTATGTTAATGATTTGCCTTAGAAAATATTCTGATCTTTAGTGAATATCCATGGGAATCAAACAACAGTTTATAAGTGCACCACCAGAAGTGCGGATGACCAGAAACTGGCAGCTGATCTGGCCTAACCATGGTGGCTCAATGTGGAACGGACTTCTAAAATTCAATAAGTCTAAAACCAAACTAGTAACCTTACTCCATCTCAGATCAGATTTTCTACTTTCATCTGTTATGATAGGTTTTCTATCAAAAGTGGATCTTATCTTTTAATTCAAGCTCACACTAGACAACCAGTGGAAATCATATATATGTATAAAATCTATACAGCCACCAGCTATAAACATCAACTAAAAAAACTGACTACAATAAAATCCAAACGTGAAAAAGTCCTTCAAATGAAAATAGATCAAATTACACTGAGGATTTTAAGGTGAACTTTCTTTTAAAAGAATCCAACAATGAAAAATATAAACATTTTTGCTGCCTGTATGCAAGAGGTGTGTCACTTTGTTGTAACTCTATTGGACATTTGGGATTCAAATTATTTTGGAATGAGCACAAGGAGAAAACTCAACGTTCTGTTCGAATTGCAATAAGTAAATCACCAGATATTGTAATAGACAATTTCGTGAATCAATAAGAATGATTGATGACTGTCGGCATTGGTGTTCGAATTTCTATGATCCGAGTGATATCAGCTTATCCACAAATGTCTTGGAAAAAGAGAAATTCTACACAAAATTTAGTAAACATTTGTATACAGTGTAACCCGGATATAAGAGACACGGATATAAGAGAAACCCGGATATAAGAGAGATTTTCTCTGGTCCCAATTTAGAGCCTGTGTTAATGTATATAAATTAGACCCGGATATAAGAGAGACCCGATATAAGAAAGATTTTCTCTGGTCCCGTCCTCCCCGATATAAGAGAGTTCATTTTGAGTGACAGTGTGATGTCGTAAATCGGTCAAACAGAGGTCAGTTAGAGAGAGAGTGAAGTTCAATGACTTCATCTTGACTAGTCTAGAGACACTGTGTGTCCAATCTGTGTCTGTAGGAGACACCCTCTACCTTATGATTTTGCTTTGTGTGTCTAAGGGTAGCGCCGCCCGCTTTTTTGCCGACTTTCCTTGTCGTTGCATTTACTGGACAGCACTTTCACTTTACCCACTGTTCTGTTGAGTCAGAAGTGTGTCTGTTTGTTAATTTTGCCACTGAAAATCGTTTGCTTGCGATCATTGCGATTAGTGATGTCGGCGTCGGCGTCTCAATGAAAAACTCTGAGCATTTCTGAACAGTTGGAGCTCATCGACGATGTCAAAGTGAAGAAACTCAAACTGGCCGCTGCAGCCAAAAAGTACGGAATCGATTATTCAACAGCAGCAAAAATTCTCAAGAAAGAAGACGATCTCAGATCTTGCATGCAAATGAACGGAAACACTAATCGCAAACGAAAGCGCCAATCCGTGCACAAGGACGTTAACGAAGCGCTTACACAATGGTTTACGCAAGCATGTGCTCATGAAGCTACCGTCACCGATCACATCATCAGGCAGAAAGCATCACAACTGGCCGTAAATCTTGAAGTTGATTTTGAACCGAGCAATGGCTGGCTCATGCGCTGGAAGCAGGCCAATAACGCTTCGTTCAAAAAATTTCACGGCGAATCAACGTCAGCAGATCACGGTTCTGCCAACGAATGGGCGACAAACGTTTTGCCGCAACTTTTTCGTGGATATGATCCAAAAGATGTTTGGAACTGTGATGAAACTGGAATTTTCTACAAAGCCATGCCGTCTGGATCTTTGCGATTTGCCGGCGACGAAAAGTCAAATGGGACAAAAGTTCCCAAAGACAGACTCACGATGCTTCAGTTCACAAACATGGACGGCAGTGAAAAGCAAGCTGTAGTTGTTGGTAAGTCGGCAATACCACGCTGGTTTAAAAATGTCAAAACTCTGCCATTTTCTTAATTCGCTAATCATAAAGCCTGGATGACTAGTCAGCTGTTTACTGACGTTATGAAAACGCTTGATCGAAAAATGATTGCTCAAAATCGAAAGATTATTCTGTTTTTGGACAATGCAACTTGTCATAACTTACTGCCGGGTACAAATCCGTCAAATATCAAATTGTCGTTCATGCCACCAAACACCACCAGTTTCATTCAACCTTTGGATCAAGGCATCATTCGTTCATTCAAAGCGTATTATTGTCGGGAACTTGTTCGAATGCAAATCGCAGAGATCGATGCTACACCGCCAGTGCCGCTGTCCGAGGTGGCCAAGCAGATAACTGTTTTGAAGGCCATGCACATGCTGAAGCGAGCAATTTTCATGGTCAAACCGTCAACAATTCAAAATTGTTTTAAAAAGGCCGGCTTTGTCATTGAATCAAAGGCTGAAGTGGAAGAAATATTCAACGAAAATGATCAAGTTTCTCCACCATCGGGCATGGAGTAAACAGATTTTGACGAATTTATCAGCTTCGACGACCATACACAATGTTATGGAGAACTGACTGATACGGACATCACACGTCGTATAAAATCGGATGATCAAGATTTTGACGAAGATGATGATGCTGAAAGCGTAAGTTCTGAGGTTTCTGAAAGTGACAAACCAGTGCCAAATTCTCTGGCTGCATTGAATGCGCTTGAAACTCTGACAGCCTACTTTGAAGCAAAAAACAGTAATCCTGATGGCGCATTGAAAATGATTTACGGACTGTATGAAAGTGTTCATGATGTTAACAAAGAGATTTCTGTACAATCAAAAATGACTGACTTTTTTAAGAAAAAGTAATTTTTGATTGAATTATTTTGAAAACTAATTGAAAATGTATTTTTGTCTGTGTTTTTATGTCTATAACTGTTAAATAAACTAGTGTTCTGTACGTAAAAAGCGTTATATGAAGTGTTCCCATACTTACCTAAACAAAATAGACCAAACCCGGATATAAGAGAAACCCGGATATAAGAGAAACCCGGATATAAGAGACTTCTTCCCCGATCCCGACAACTCTCTTATATCCGGGTTACACTGTATTAGAAAAAAAAACAACAGAAATGTTGTATTAATTGGGATTTAAATGACAGCTCGAGCATTTGTAAACGCCGCTGCTCCTTTGATGACAAGAACAAATAGCCCATTGAAACAGAAGCCTCACATAACTATTGATAAATCTTGCGAAACATTTGTTATTCATAAAAGACAATCCATCTTTAACGCTGTTTCATGTCACGAATCACAAAAGCATTGCCCAGATAATATAACAGTACATACTGATTTCAGCATCTGAGACTATTGGATTAGGCAGTTTGTGATAAATTACACAACTAATACTTTGAATCAGATCAGAGGCAACTTCTAACTAAACTGCTAATACCAACCACAAAACAACTCGCTTCCGCACACACAGACCTCAAAAAAGACACTTAGGCATAGCATCCAAGCCCTTAAAAATGAAAGAGTAAATTTAGAATTCAGTAATAAACTAGAATACACACTGATGTCAATATATCTTGATCAAAATATAGAGACATCAACTAATACTATCATATCGTCATTAGCTGAAGCCCAAGTGGCAATTCCAAGAATACATTGAAGGAAAAAAGATACAGCCATAGCAAGACATTCCTGAGTTTCAAAAATTGTTACAAAAGAGAGACTAACAGAAAAGGAAAAAATGAAATGAAAATACCAAATAATTAATAAAAAAAATGAACTAATTCTTGAGAAACCAGTGTATGGGAAAAACTGGAAATTAAATTAATGAAGCCAATCAGCATAGACAATGTGTTAAAAGATTGAGGAAAACGAAACATCATAATAATACCGTACAATCTTAACCCCTACAGAGTAAATGACATGGTCTCAAAAACACCTTGAATTACATTTCAAAACTAACCGCTTAAGATGGCCGCAGACATGAAACATTTACCAATATTCATCCAATCATTACAAAGTCCGTCTCCAAACATAGACAATAATGAACTGAGTGATAAGGAATCAACGAAAGCTATTAAAGACTAATGAATAATAAAACACTACATAACATTGTGGCTGGCCATTTGAAAATACTTGACTTTCTCCTCGAAATCAAAAACAGGTTTCTCTATTTTGTGAAGTCTGGAATCATAAACGCATTCCCCCAAAAGTGATGTTTATGACACATTAATGCATTATGGAAGCAGAAAGTTAGCCGTCAAGACACTCACACATACAAAGGTTTTTCAATTGGAATCATCATGGACAAAATATAACTGAATCGTTTTATGATAATCAACTCCTCACGGCCCAGACGGACCACACGCACACAGGTACAAACATAGACACACGGACGCACACAGATGAACCCTACACACCATACAAAGTATATATATATATATATATACGAGATTCATGGAAAATTGGAGTCTATAAGCAGTAAATTCGACCTTGTCTACCGAACGCTTCTTTGTAGCCTAAGCGGTAAGGCACGTCAGCGTATATGACGGTTCCGTATAGGATGCAGGTTCGAATCCTGTCAAAGAACGAATATTTTCTATGAAAATTTCTCGGACATTCAGGCCGGTAAATGTTATTTAATACTGTTTATCATAAACAGAGCATTTACTTAAATACTTGTATCTATAAAATAACAACGTTAAACATAAAATATATGTATATATATATGTAATATTTCCTTGTAATAAAACAATACATGTATGTATATGGAGAAAGAATATCTATACACATACAAGCAAACACAGACACATATACACACAATACACAAAATGAGATACAGAGGTCTTAAAAAGATAAGAACAAACAATCCTCATTGGTTTTGCTTTTTACAACTTAAGCAAAGGAACATTTTCTCCACTAATCCAAGAAAAAAAACTTGGATTACTACCTTACACAAGTCACAATGATAAATTGTAATAAAAATAATTCCTTTAAATAATGTGGAAATAACCTTTCCTGGCCTGATGAAGGTCACAAGTCCCAAAACGTATGTAGCAAAACTATAGCAAATAAAGTATAATATATATTTTTTAAGAATACACATTGTAACCAAAAACGTTTGCGGCCTCTCTTTTCTCTTTAGTATATACACTTTTCTCTCGTTGGTACAACTATAATCCCGTATATATATAATCTTTTTGAATTTGTATGTCTGATGAATTGGATCGTAATTGCGATTCCAATGTAATAAATTATAACCATGGAATATTAGTGTTTAAGCCTTTTTATTGTAATCTTACTCTGTACTAGACATTGAGTTCTACCTGGATTATATCCTCTTGGAATTTTTGTATGTATGTATGTGTATGAATGTAGATGTATGTATTTATATGTTATATATATATATATATATATATATATATATATATATATATATATATATATATGTATGTATGTATGTGTGTGTGTGTATAACCACTTATATTATCTATATCTATCTATCTATCTATCTATATATATATAAATATATATATATATATATATATATATATATATATATATATATATACATATACGCATGTATGTATGTTTGTGTGTGTTTGTATATCTCATGTCTAGTGAATTTTACTATAGGTTTTAAATGTTTTAATTAGGTGTTCCAGTAATATATTTTGATGGTTACACTCATCAATCACTTAGCAGATATCATGGATGTATGTATGTATATATGTATGTATATGTATAAACGAGATTTTTAAAGAAATTATTGGAGGAATTTCATTAATTCAATACCTTGTACTTTCAAGTCAAAATAATTTATAATATTTATAGCCAGAAATATATTTGACAACAGAATATTTTTTTTTTTTTTTTGCACAATATTACCATGGGACAGCAGACCCCCACACACACACACACACACACACACACACACACACACACACACACATACATATATATATATATATATATATATATATATATATATATGTATGTATGTATGTATGGTGTCTTAAAAATCATTTAAAATCTTTGGGGGCAGGTTCTGCACAGCAAAACAAGGACAAAATTATATATGTCCGCATATTCTTCCTTTTGTGATACTCAAGTTTACGGTAGACGCTGTTAACTGTACAATCCAATATATAATCCAAAAATAGTTGTAAAATTGTTGGGAGGGGCGGGTTTCTTACCCCAAAACAAGGTAAAATATCTATATGAACATATTTCTAAAAGGCCATCGTTGTGCCTCAACACAGCAACTCATAATAAATGTTCAAATTTCGCTCCGCTTACTTTTACTCACGCATGCACCCGTTGGATCATTGACTGGCATACCATTTCAATATACTCACACACTGTATCGAATGGGTTCTCAGCCCCACATGACATGATTATAAAGCGTCCCCGCGTTATTAATGTCTGCTGCATAACCCGATTGTTCTAGGTACCCCAACAGAGAAAAATCAATTGGTTTGAGGTCGGTTGAACGTTCTGGCCATGGAAAAAGTCCTCCCATATCTATCCGTCTTTCATAGTAGATATCACCCAGTGCATCGCGAACAACGTGTCACAAATGTGCTGGAAAACGATCATGCATGGACCACATGCGTTTTCTTATTAGCAGGAGTACTTCTTCTAGCACGTCTGAAAGAGTGTTCGAAATAAAGTCTTGTAGACTGCTCCTGAAGGCGTATTTGGAGAACATTTAGACCTACCAGACATTCTCCTACAATTCCAACCCACATATTAATCGTAAACTTATGCTGGTGTCTAGCCTGTATTGGACTATGTGAATTCCGATTCATCCACAAAATCTGGTTGTGTAAATTTGTTATTAGATCTCTTCTAAAATATTGCCTCATCCGTAGACAAGATAAAACACATCTATTCAGGTGAGAGATCAGATGGTGAATGACCCTGCACACGTTGCAAATTGTACGAATACATGAGCTGGTCTTGAAGTACTCTCCATGAGGTACTATGAGATGTACGACAAACTAGGGTGATTTGACGTGTGCTGATACGTGGATCTTCTCCGGCAGCTTGTAGAATGTTTCCTTCGTGGTCAGGCATACGACGGATCAAAGTCTTCCTGGACTTCAGGCTGGAAACGCTACTTGATACAGCCTCGTGTTCATTACAATTCGTGCGCCTGTGTGTGAAATGATATGTGCATGCTCAAGATATAAATATATGCCATCGCTAAACGGAACACTTCTCAGTGAACTCATTACTACACACGATAAATAGTGAAGACAGTCACAAATATCCACGAATGAAAAATGTGATCTCGTCTTATGACAACACAGCACTATCTCTCGTAAACTTTCTTTAAACTAAATAACTCAAAAGGAAGGATTTGTGGACATATACTTTCATTGACATTTGTCCTTCTTTTGATGGGAGAAACCTGCCCCCAAAGTTTGTTAAATTTTTTTCATACACCCTGCATATATATATATATATATATATATATATATATATGGTGGAATCTTCCGTCATCTGCGATGTATGAGGGTCAAGCAGCTCTGTTTCTAGGAATCGACAGCCCAGACACCAGCACATATGATTTGATTATAGAGGTGATGGCTTTGTGCCGAACCAACCACATTTTTTGAAAGACCGAATACAGAGACCTGGTGCACCACGTATATATATATATATATATATATATATATATATATATATATATATATATATATATATATATATGGAGAGAGAAAACGGGGAGATGTGGGGAGAAATCTAATCTTGTAGAGACTATCAGACATAACTAAGAGATAAAAACAATAAATGTCAACAACGACACACCAGATCCCGTGAATCTGAAACGCACAAAGGCAAAGAGATTCGATCAACCAAAACATTGCATTCAAGATATTGCCACAAAGAATCGATAATAAAACGAGCAAGACGTGTTCGGACATTCCGTTTCTGAATAAGTGTATATATTATCCAGAACATCAGTGAGATTGAAAGAAGAAATGTCAGAAGTGTTCTTGTGAGCAAGCAATAAAAGACAATGTGGCGAAAGATCAGAAAAAGCAATTAGAAATACAATGTATAGTATTAGTATTTAGAAAAACGTTGCGAGTAAAAGATACTTTAATTTATACATTCATTAATTCAGAAACAAGGCATCTGTCAAAATGTGTAGCATAAGATTTACATACTCCCAAATTTATTCACGTTTGTTAAAATAGTTATGTACTCTTAAAAAATAAGAAGACCAATGTGTAAATTAATTTAACTTGCATTATTGATATTTGTGGGTGTGTGCGTATCCTGACAGTTATCGGCGAGGAAAACGGAACTAGAATGCCGAGTTCAAATTCAGGCCTATTCAGTTACCTTCTCTTTCGAACTTATGTCTTTAGGAATGTTATGAATCCCTCTGGCCTCCACAAAATCGAAAAGTAAATAGAAATAAAAGACTGAGATCTAATTGATCGAAAATCTTTGTAAAGAACAACACTCAATTCAAAGCAGTGGAGAAGACAACATGGAAAAATTACTGAACTATCTTTTCCAAGAAGGCTGGGCGGTTTTAATCGATAGAGATTCAGAAGGAGAAGTCGGAGTGACGAGTTAGAATTCGGGTCGGGTTTATTACATCTAGCCACGTCTTTCACGCAAATAGCCTTATACAATATCAGTAGAATAAGTGAATGAAAATAATAAATAAACTTAATCTATGTACGAGGTCAAAAAGCCACTCGAGGTAGAACGTCACAGGGTAAGAGAGTTTATGCGGATATATGTGGAAGATAACGGTTAACCATAGACTTGAACAGATTAAAACATCCTCTTGGGTGTCGGTCACACAGAGCAGTTGTTTGGCGGTAAGAAGCTGTTTGAGTGGAAATTACTTCTCAACAAGGAAATGCAGAGAGAATAATGGTGGTTGGCTAAATATGAGAAACGGTGGGTGAGTCATAGCTGTGAAGGTTAGTGAAACTAAGTAAGGTAGTTCGTCCGAACACTTTTCGTGGAAGTAGCTCTAGAGCAGCGAGAGGCTTGCTACATCTTCTCCGTTAGAGAGGGGGGTTGCAGCGTGGAAACTAATCACTCTAAGGGACGGGGAGAGCTTTTGGACAATACTGAGACTGGAATGTGAGGACAGGACAGCTCCTGTTTAAAAAATGAAAGCAATACTGCATTTCTAGCTCTTCTAAAGATAGTGGATAGCATGAGAAGTCAGCTACTTGCTAAAGGGACCCCACCATTTTTTTTCTATTGCATCTTTACAAATAGATCGTATGTACAAGTAACAAAAGAGGCCAAATTCATTCATTATAGAACGAGTAGAATTTGAAAAATTCTGACCTACTTCTTAATATTCGAGCAAATGTTCAAGCATAATATTTTTAGATGAGTTCTTGATCAATCCAATAAATTTTCAGCAGTCACTCTTAGTAATCATTCCACTGCTTAACTTTATAGCATGTTGGGGGTTGTGAACTTTCTCAGGAGCAGGTTATGGAACTAGTTGACTTATGCAGAACAGAAGGCGTTTAGTGGCAGCGATTATTAATTATTCCGTGTGCTGTTCCAACGTACTGCAGAATGATTAAGAAAGAAATAGAAGTGAATTTAAAATGAACTAGAAGATAAGTATTTGTTTATCAACGAATAACATTTTATTTATTATACATCGTGTAGTGACTATAATAAAACCCTTGAAAAGAAGGGTAAGTTCACATATAAACATTTAAAAGGGAAAAGGAAACACACAACATTTAAATGGGGGAAGATATGTAGACACATTTAGGCGTGTTTAAATAAAGGCCTTAAAATGTAAAGCTATAAAGACAGACGTCCAGATGTGTTAATTAATTCCATGAAAATGGAAAAATACAAAGACCCATGTTCAGATGTTTTAAATCCATAAGAATGGAAATGTCCCATCTCAAAACACACATTGAGGCTTTATTTTTCTTTTCATAAAACTGCTAGAAAGAGAGAAAGTTCATACCTTGGATTCATTGTTGAATCTACATCAGAGAAGCGTGAAATGTTTCAGTCGATTAGTAAATCGGTTGAGTTGACAACGCTTAATCCATTCGCCAGCTGCCCTTGCTTACTTTACGATCAGTATTTATAGCCTTCCTTAAGCAGATGCTGACTTTCGAAAAAAAGTCCATTGAAAATGCCAGGGAAACTTTGTCAGCGGTCGATTAATAATTTTTATTGAATGTTTTCAACACTAACGGAAGTGCCACTCGGAGCAAATGTGCAAATAATTAATTTTGGTCCGTCGACTCTTAAATCTTACGATGGAAACTTTCGGTCGATACGACAATCCATCTGTCTACAAAGTAATGCTATTTTTCTTTTCCTTATTTTGTTTACTAATTCTAGATTCTTATTACTCATTGGCATGTCAAATTAGAGAAATATTTGGTTACAATAGGAATGTCGCAAAGCATATTTTAAGAAAACAAAATAATGATTTAATTTTCAGAGAAATCTCAGGCAACACACATGAGCATCAACTGTGATTCCTTTACGTTATTTGAATCCCTTTTCCTGTATGTCGTGTCAGGCATCTCAGACAAAGGATTAGTTTTAATTTTATTTACATCTATGAGGAAATGAACCCGATCACACAATACCTTTCCAACCCATTGTTTTATTCCCGGATAGCAGTGAAATATTAGCCACTAAGCTACGAGGACATTCCTGATAAACCTTTCATTGTGAAACAAAAATTGTTCTGTTGAACATTATCTCCTATTCAGAAATTACGACATCCCTGATTGGTCTCGTTTCCCAGTGACTTATCCAATCAACGTTCACATTACATTCCTTTGGTCTCTTCATTCACATTTCCTGCCGAGTGTTATTGTTCGAGATTATCTAAAAGAAGAATATAAAGGGTTGATTTTAATGATGGCAGAAATACTTTGTGGAAAATTGGCACAACGCATTCTTTCCAATCTCTACTACAAGAGATCGCTATTCGAAACCTAGTAAAAACCTGGTTATCGAAATGCTGATTTTCAATGGCGGCAATCAGTTCTATTTATTTTCTAGATTGGTAAACCATAATCATTCCGCTAGTTTTCCATTTGATGTTGTATTCCGCATTATTAGGTTGTCTTATTAAATATGAGGGATTTTCGTATAAGATAGAAAAGAGGGAATAAATTAAAAAGATGGCGGGTGATAAAAATTGATGAGAAGAATAAGTGGGACCATGGAAGCGAGGTCTGATTAAGCGCATAAGTATTTCAATATGTAGTGAACGTATATGTAAAAATAACACCTAATAACCAGTTCGAAAATACAATTCAGATTGGTTCTGCCAAATTGTACATATTTTAAATAATGAAAATAAAATTCCAAAAATTACTCTAAAGGTCGACAAAATATAGTTCGTCATTGATGCCATGTTTTTTCATACAATTGTTCAGCCAATACAACACCCGAGAGCCACTGAATGGGATAGTTGTATGTTAGTAAATGGAAGAAGTAAGAAATTCATATTATGAAGATATGTAGGATAGACTGACTCTAGATTTAATTAAAAAGATGTTAAGGTAGTAATAACATAACTGTTCCCGTGAAGAAGCTATCTGAGTGGAACTTACTTTTTTACAAATGGTATACGAAGTTAATGCGGATAAGTCGATTCTGCGAACGTCACTTGGCGATTCCCTGTTGTAAAGGTTATAACTGGTGGAATTAAGGAATGTAGCTCGTCTGGAAGAGCGATAGATTATCGATAGGCTTCCGAAGTTTCGTCTGTGAGAAAGGAATTTTACGGTAGAAAAATATTTAATCATCCACAAAGATGCGTAAACAACTTTGAATTCTGACAAGGCCGTAAGTGAGAACTGGGTAAATTCAATCCAGATATGGCACCAATAATCAATTTTTGCTCTAATTTGACACTTTTAAAAGATAGAGAATTGTGAAATGTCAGATACTTTCTGAAGCGGTACAAGAACACAAAATTATTTCCAACACCTTTAGAAATACTTCAAATATAAGAATTGCACATAAGTAAGTATAGTTCTGAATAAAAGTTCAAAGCCTAATTGATAGTACAGACTTCCATAAAGACTGGAGAAACGATAGCGTATCCTTGGTGAGGATGCAATATTAATAGCTTGCTTCTAGAAGTGTTGAATGATACGATACCCTCTTTCTTCCACTGAGCTATGAGGGCAAAGCCGGAGAAGATATATGTCGCCAAGCTAGATAGTATAATAATTATCATAGATAGATCTTCCTGAATTTATTCCAATCATCACGGGCTGTGACAGAAGATTAGGACTCTCTTCGGCACTGAGATAACAGTAATGGTATTTTTTGTGATGTCAAACGAATACTCGTTGTCATTGTTGTAATGAGCGTTGTAGTAGAGATTTGTAATAGCAGATAGAATTATAGTAATGCCGTGGAACAATACTGATGTCTGACGCCTTCGAATATCACTCGAACTAATAGTACTTGCTCGATAATACTCACTTGAATAGTAATCCGAATAGAGAAATAGTATAGTGAATAGAGTAGAGAATAGCGTTCCGTATAGTAATAGAGGGGGGGTAGGGTGGAGTAATGGATAGCGGCTCTAATTTAGGAATCGGAGAATCCATT
Organism: Acanthosepion pharaonis; assembly: GCA_903632075.3. Classification (NCBI taxonomy): domain Eukaryota; kingdom Metazoa; phylum Mollusca; class Cephalopoda; order Sepiida; family Sepiidae; genus Acanthosepion; species Acanthosepion pharaonis. The sequence continues at coordinate 3,095,472 of CAHIKZ030004979.1, read as the reverse complement.
GCATTGACTTCTGTACTTACTTGGGAAAGGCATAAATCCTTGTCTTCTCCCACCAGCTATGAAAAAATAGCAGGCCAGACAGGGTTCTGTGGCCTTGGATGGCAATTGGTCTACCGCAGAAAGTAATGGCAACCTACTGTGGAAAAAAAATCTGCCTCGTCAGTCATATATCGAAAGATACATGATCTCCTAAGCGTGTATTACGCATGGCACATAACTGACTGATAGTAATAGAGGATAGCGTAGAAAAAGTGATCCGAATAGTAATAGAGGATAGACTAGAAATAGCAATCACTTAGACGCCAGTAGTTCCAAATTGTACGTTTCTGTATGGTCAGGTGGTCTTCTTAATTCAATGATGGGAACGCCTGTGTTTGCTCACTGGTTATCTATGTTCAAACTCCTCAAGTGTCGACAGCGACACTTTATTCCCATATACCAGAAATATTAGATGTTTCCATATAGGGAAACATTCGGCATTCATGAAACTAACAACCAGTACTACTGTCGATAAAATTTAGAAAATCTTTCTATGAAGCTAATTTTTCAGTAAAATAGTTTCTCGAGTCCAGATCCAATTATCGCTTTTTTCAATATTTGTAGGATATAGGATCTCCTTCCTTATTGTGTTTGAAGTAGTGTGGAATATTAACATCTTGTATATATTATTGTTTTGTCTTCGCGTTACACGTGCTATCCATTTTATTTGTTACTCTTGTTGAAAGTCCTCGAGTGATGTGGTTTCTGTTAATTGGTACAGTTCTTTTTGATTGTGTAGCGCCAATCTACTAAAATCGAAATAGGATGGTCTTTATCGAGACCTATAAGTTTCCTTTGTTCAAAGCCATTTGTAATCAATGATCTGAGAAAGTTGATTTATAGAACTAGATGTTTAGATATTTATTGCCGAGTTTGGTTCTATGAATAATATCCATATGTATGTCTCGATCCGAAGAGGCTAGTGCTTCCACCAAGCTCATGTAGTTAAGTAAAATTGCTCGTTACTCTAACGATGGAGAAATTTGAAAAAATGGTTTTCAACATACATAGGCACTGCCAATTGGCACACTTAGTTCTATACATTCAATTCAAACTTTCAATTTAGTCAGTTATGTGCCATGCATGATACAAGCTTCGGAGATCATGTATCTTTCGATACACGACTGACGAGGCAGATTTTTTTCCGCAGTAGGTTGCCATTTCTTTCTGCGCTAGACCAGTTGCCATCCAAGGCAACCTGGTCTGTCTTGCTATTTATCCATAGCTAGGGGCAGAAAAAGAGGATTCCCAGGGGTATTAGCACGTAAGTGAAAGTAATGGGTTTGACTGGAATTCGAACTCGCCTCTCCAATTCATCCATCCCAGCTGCTATCCATTACTCCACCGTGCCACCTTAAAGTTGGTGCCTGAATAAAATCACCGTGGAGAAGAAAACAGAGGAAAGCTAATTAGTAATCTCTAATTCGCCTATTCAAATAAGTGAAATTCGGAATTTGAAGCAATGTGCGACCAGCTGCCATGCCTTTCATACCTTTCCCAAGGTTATTATGCAATGGTCTGAATTGGAATTAGAACTCGGCTCTCCGATTCCTTAATCCGAGCTGCTACCCGTTACTCCACTGTGCCTTCTCATTCACCCTTAATTAATATAAGCGTTATGTTGTGGCTTAAACTGTTTCCTATTTCCCAAGAGTATTGTCGTTGGTGTTACGGTTAAGCATTATTATTTTTTTATGTAGACCAAGTGATGCAAATGTATGGTCTCATCTCATATTTCTTCTATATGCCCTGGTAATAGACGACTCTTGTTGGTAACAATTTAGACTTCCCTGAGAGTTTTAGAACCACTTCGCTATGTGTTGCTGCTGTGGTTTGTGTAGCAAGTATTGTAAGTAGGGTGAACATAATGGCATCAATTTCATCGGGTGTTGTTCTCCTACACTGTTGACAAACCAAAGCCAGAAGCCACATGTTGCTCTGCAATTACACTATAGCTGAATGGAGAAGATACGTATTCACGCTTTTCCATCGGTGTGCTTGTGAATTAAAACACAACGGTCTTTGCTAGAATTTGAAATAAACACAACGGATCCACATTGCGCTACGCCTACGCACACATCTCTGATGATAAACTAATATGAGATTTATGAATAGAGAAGATTCTAAGTGGGCAGATTCAGATAAACAATATAATTAAATATTATAACAATCAAATTTGAGTTAGATAGAAAAGTGTTTAAAGTAACCACAAAATATAGTACTTACATACTAAAAGAAACATACACGCGCGAGCGCCTTTTACACACACCAGCGCGCGCACACACACACACATATATATATATATATATATATATATATATATATATATATACAGACAGAGGGAGAGGGAGAGAGAGAGAGCTGATGAAATGTATCACGACTGGTGCTATAAAAAGAAAACTAGCACAGAATCTAATCTAATTCGAAGTAGTCTCCTTTGGAAGGAACACACATTATCCAGCTTCGTTTCAATTGATAGAAGCATTCCTGGAACTATTTTGTCGGAATAGCGAGCAGCTGCTTCGTCGTATTCTCTTGGATTGACTCGACCTTTCGAAGTCTTCTTTTCAAGTGTGATTTTTTTTTTTTGAAGAGGAAAAAGATGCACAAAAAGGTGCAATCTGGGTAATATTGTGGTAGTCTGACATGGGGAATATTGTATTTGGACAAAAATCGCTGCATGACTCATTGTCGCTTATGGAAACTCTGTGGTGTCGTGAGACGCCCGCACACTACACACTTTCCTCTACATACAACGAAAATGGGTAGGAACGCATCCGCAAAGAATTTCAAGGTCTGTCTGTTCAAAGACCTTTAATTCTGCCTAATTTAACTCCTTACCATAGCAACTATTTGGATACTTTCTGACCGAACCTGAACCTATATATATATATATATATATATATATATATATATATATATATATATATATATATATAGAGAGAGAGAGAGAGAGAGAGAGATGATAAAAAAATATAAAAGCGATACTAATTTTGGGTTGGTTTCTCTTTCAACAAGTCAATATTTGTTGCATTATTTTATGTGAAAATAACACTTTTCGTATATTTGCATCTATATATATTCTCTATTTTTATGGGCAGTGCATATTTCACATTTCTATTTCTATTGACTTGGTTCAGAGTAGGCAAATAATGGTCATTTTGTTTTATAGTCTATTTTGGTTTGGTTTGATTTATTTTGTTTTAAGGCATATCAACCTCTGTGGGTTATTTATTGACGACACTTTTATTAGTATAGGTTCGAATGCACAGACTATGTATTCTTTGTAAGAAATCAGTTTATAGAGCAGGTTTCATTGACGTATTTTTATAAAGATATTTTTTTTGTCGAGAGTCAAATATATTGCTGGTAATATTTTCTTTTTTAAAATTGGATTTATGGTATTTTTCGCCGAAAATATATTGTTGGTATTTTTACTATAAAAATCTATTCTTCCACTTCCATAGTGTTTTGACCTCAGTTTGAGGGTTAAATATTTGTCTATAGCTGGGACCCTAACAGGTACTACCACTTCGGTTTAGGGTGGACCTGGGAACAACAGGAATTAAGAAGGGGTTACACGCTCGTCAAAGCCTACTTGTAACTAGTTTATCGTCATATCCAGGACGTATTTGAGACTTTAAGCGTTTACTCCGTAGGTGGTGAATTTTCTGCAGAGGATTTCCTAATCTACTTATTCGGGGATGCAGAAAGCAAGTGTAGAAATTCATAAATTTCGAAAGAAACAAAGAAATAATGGTATTTTAAAAACCTCAAAGTTGATGAAAGCGATCTAAAGAAGAAGAAAACTCAGTCGAGAACGAAGCGAATAAGAGAATTGACAAAAATATACAAAAAAAAGTGAATTAAGAAGTTACGAGTGAGTATGATATTCTCGTCTTCAATTTTTCGAAGAAAAGGGAAGTAGAGTAAAATCGACAAAACCAGTAAAAGTGGAAAAAAAAAAAGAAAAGAAATGGGGTTAAAATGGCGAAAGAAAATGGGGAAAAAAAGGAAATTTAATGCTTTTCGTTTCGTCCGCCTGAGTTTCGTTGACACTTTCGCCGCCCACCCTTCAATCCTTTTGTCCAACCAGCTAACCCTCTGTCCATCCCTGGCAGCCTTCTCGTATCTAACCATAAAGGTCAAATCGTGATCTCCGCTGACCTTCTCGCCACAAAGCCAGTATCGATCAGGGTTGTCTTACACGACAATCGTGATATTTTGGGCATTGTTGACCTTGGGAGTTCATGTGTTTCTCTCGACCCTAAGAAAAATGCGCCAGGTTTCTAGAACTGATGTGAAAATGAAAAGAAAAACAAACAAACAAAAACATCCGAGAAGAGATGTGATCAAAACACACAAGAGAAAGGAGAGAAATATTAATGACAGTCGACCCAACACATAATAAACAAACTATCATCCAATATAATAGGAATATTAACGCTCAGAGATGCAAAGGAATACTGTCCGGATTTTTACTTTCCTTTCAGTCGTAGTTTTCTCTTTTGCTGACTGTTGTTTGATGGCAATATAAATCTTGAATATTAGTTTTCCTGAAATAAGAAATCACGTTTTTATTGGATATTTTTCTTATAGTAACCAATGATTATTATTATTATTAGAAGTATTATTAGTTTTAGTATAAGTATTATTAGCAACATATTTTCAATAACGTTTGCTTTATTTCAATACAAGTAAAAGACCGTTTCTATTTTTTCAAAACATTTCTAAGACGAAATCATTTACAATGTATTTCTACTGTAAATGTGTTTAGCATGCATTTCTATTGTTAAATCAATAGCAATACATTTATATAATACATATAATCGTGCCATCCTCCGAGAAATCGAGGCTCTTATTTGTGGCCGTTATATATCTTTTTTTCCTTATTTTTAAACCATTTTATAGGGAATTTATTTACAAATTCCCCTTCTATAATACGGTTATTTTACAATGTTTTACTATTTGTATCATAAATACAGACAGCCTATTCTGACAGCAACATAATTCATAATCAATATTAATTACGCAGAAATTAGCTAAAAGTAGGTCTAATATTAAAGAATTATGTGTTTACAATGGAGTATTTCCGAGCGTAAGAGATATGTATCATATTAAGCTGGAAGGTTAATGAAATTAAGCGGAGTTAAACGCGGATTGGTGAAAACTGGTGAAAAGAAACAAACGTTTGTCGATAAACACTACACACAGTTCGATCTATAGAACAGTTTCACAAATTTATTATAGGAGATAAGAGAATTGAACATAGAATAAGCTCGGGATAGTTTTGCCAAATACAAAACCAAAACATTAGCCTAAAATCTCAAGTCACGTTCTTAAATAACTTCGTCAAATCGAAACTTTTTTATCGACAAAGGTGGCAAATCCTTTCAGAAATATCTAAATTGTCAACTACATGCTGTCACTTTCTCGGATTAATGAATAGAATGGATTCAAGAGTAAGAAATGCGACTGTTTAACAGTACCGGCCTTCTTCCAAAATAGTAGAGTGGCGCTACAGTATCTCAAATAAAGAACACTATCAAACAACAGAAACAAAATCACTTAAGGACCTTCAAAAAACAGAAGCAACTAAAATGGACCTTCCATATTATTTCTAATAAAATGCAAGGAAGGAAACCTCCATCAATAATAGAAGGCGCAATCACAGTGCGCATGAAAAAAAAAATTATTTAACATGAATATTTCAATGACATTATTTGTGGTGTAGCATATCTAATGACGATAATGGGTATGACCTCGCTCACATAAATACAGTACTAAATACTGTATGTTGAAGAATCGTCTCCAGCAGTGCTGGTCAAACTCTCTACCTCCGGGAAGAGAGCATCCTCAGACGAGGCTGTGTCGAAGGGCTGAGTCTCGTCTCGGGAAACAGCTACCCGACCACGTTTTATCTGGAGTCTACGGGGAATTTTTGGCCCGGCATTAAATTCGGCCTTGGGCCACATCTAATCGCGGGGCGGTTGGTAGATATTCTGGTGTTAGAGATTCATTGAGGATTTCAGTTAACTCCCTTCTAACAGTTGACTACTTCTTCTACGCGCCGCTGGCGAATCTTATACGTGTTCTTGTCCTAAGTATTATCGTTCATTACCAACCTTCAAGCGATTATTCAACTTAGTAACCTTTACCGAGGTTACAACAGTTCGACAGATCTCTCCCTTGGTATTAGGAATTAAAAAACAAGAAGAAGAAGACGACGACGACGACGACGACGAAGAAGAAGAAGAAGAAGAAGAAGAAGAAGAAGAAGAAGAAGAAGAAGAAGAAGAACTGTGAGTTGTACCTATCAACTTGGGGACACCAGCAATTAGAAATTAACTTAGTGGACGAGGTCACAAAAAGGTATTTCTAAATAAGATATGCTCGGTTTTTCTCAAAACATGTCGTTATATCGCGCACATCTTTCTGTGTTGCATGTGCCTGGTATATCTTTTTCAGATTGGTGGTCATGGTTGGTACAATTAGGGTCCGTAAATTTGTAACGTTCTCTCACTTTCTTGGCCTTCTACTTTCCTACTCAGAATAGATAGACCTCGGAGAAAACATGGTAATTAGTCAGTTAAAATTACTCTCTGATCAGAAATAATAATAATAATAATAATAATAATAATAATAATAATAATAAGAAGAAGAAGAAGAAGAAGAAGAAGAAGAGGAAGAAGAAGAAGAGAAGTATAAAATAATAATCACCCTGATTTCGTGATTAGAGACCGCAAAGACAAAATGTGCCTCCTAATCGATATGGCAGTCCATGCAGACTGCAATGTATCTTTGAAGAGGATCAAAAACTATCAATATACAAGGGCTTTGAAATCAAAATCTCAAAAATGTGGTGCATACGGACATTAACAATACCAGTTGTACTTGTAGCCCTCGGATAGACTTGAAAATACGATAACAACAAAAACAACAATAATATTAATATTAATATTAATAATAATAATAATTAAAGCTACATAATTATATTTCTTGTCTTTATAAGGCCAAACGTCTTTAAAATCGCATTGTTTTGACAACTTCTGTTCCCATGTAATCTTCGTACAAATATTGTGTTATTAAAACTCATACAGATTCTAACAAAATTCTTTATGTTTAGTTTTGGAGATTATTTAAACATTTCATTTGTCAGGCATACAAAGTTTATCATTTTATAACGTATAGATTAAAAGCATTTATAATTATATACAAAGAAATATAAAACTGGTCAGAAGGCCAATGATGAGAAAAATAAATTAATAATAATGGCCTCCGACAGTCTCTCGAGACCATGGATCTGTAATCGAATACTTATGTACTCAACAGAGTGCAAGTTATTTTTATGAGAGATCGGCAGCTTCCCATGAATCAACTTGGCACCGGCGTCGTCGCAGGATTTGCTAGAATGAAATTGAACATGACATCGTGTTGTCTTAGGGACTTCGGCTTCGTATCTGAATTGTGTTTTACTTTTCCTAGACTGGTTGGCAACTATGGTTACAGAGGTTATACTGCCATATTATTTACCCATATTTGGAGGTTTTGAATTGGGAGATTTTCCTTCGCCTAGAGTGGCTGCCAAACAAGGATATATAACCCAGATTGTCCTGATATTTACTAAGAGCTCGTGGAGGCAGCTAGAAGAGACGTATTTATAACTCTCTCCAGGGTGTTATCACGTAAGTGAATGCAATGAACTCGACATGAATTCAAATTCAGCACCCCGATTCCTCAGTCCCGGCCGCAATCCATTACTCAACGATGCACCCATAAAACAAAGAAATTACGCATCGGAAAAGGGTGATAGAAAGAAAGTACTCATCGTTAAATGGTGGATCGAAAGCAATATAACAACAACAAAAAAATGGACGAAGTGACAAATAAATCGTTTTCTGGTTATCACTCTTGAAGTCAATCGAGGACAAAACATATAAAGATATGGCCAACTACTGTAAGAGAGAAGAAGAAATATACTAACAGAAAATAGACTGTATAAGTCACAGAACTTAGAACCAACAAAACCTTTTTGTTTACTGAGGGGAGGTTTTTTTAGACAATATATATGCTCGCAAGTAATCTCAAATAGAAATCGAAATGCTCTCTGCTGATTATATTTGAAAATACCTGGTGAAAGAAGAGACGAGATCGGATTATTTATTAAGTGTTCTGAAATCGTTGTGTACATCTTTATACGTATTTGTCTTCGAATGCCTCGGAAGATCTAAACTTTTTTTGTCATTTAATGTTTGTTACCTTTCACTTGGTCCACCAATTTACAGGAAGCAAATTTCCATATTTTGACACGTGTTTTCCTTTGTTATATATGTCGTTTTACATATTCATATATACTTTTAAAATAACTTATTTACAGCCCTAATTACAATGAAAAAAAATACTCTGAAGTGGTAAAATGCATGATCCATGGCATTCCTAGATTCTGCAAGAATACTGGGAGTGATGTACATCAGAAAGAACTCTAACTCAATCCTTAGAATGTTGTCAGCCAGACATTTTATGTGAACATGAACTTGAAGGAAGGATAATGATGATAATAATAATAATCATTGGTTAGGATAAAGAAGGGGACCGAAAATCATGTGAGTAACATTTTTAGACACAACAGCGACACAAAGCTACAAATCATTATTTTGTGCGGGATAGCAAAATAACATATCATCCGAAAAACATTCTCCGTCTAAACTAAACGTCATAATTGTGAATAAATAACTCTCCTACAGTAACATTTTATACATAGACGCCGGAGGGGGCTATGTATTTAGCCATTTAATATAACTCTTTGGCGAGAGGATATCATACTCAACAACAACAATAATAATAATAATAATAATAAATATCCAGAAACAATGACCATCATGTATCATATTACACATTGTTAGTTCCCAATGAATATAAAACTCAGCATGATAGAGTAGGAGATGATATCACACTCAAGAACAACAACAACAACAACAACAACAATAATAATAATAATAATAATAATAATAATAATAATAATAAATATCCAGAAACAATTTACCATCATATATCAGGTTACATATGGTTAGAACACACTGAATATAAAACTCAGCATGATAGAATAGGAGATGATATCACCCTCAACATCAACAACAACAGCACACACAACAACAACAACAACAATAATAATAATAATCATAATAATAATAATAATAATAAATAGCCAGAAACTATTGACCCTCGTGTATGTAGATTCTGTGATAAATATACAGAAACAATTGATCTTTTGCAACAGGATGCACGATATTAGCACCGACTGAATATAAAACTCGGTTTGATAGACTAGGCCCATATCAGCACTGGAAATATGCAACTTTTACGGGGAGGTAATTACAAAAAAAAACTGGTATGAACATCATTCAGACACGATTACAGAGATTAGAACTGTATCAGTTTTACAGGGCTTTACAATACGCACAGACAGAACAATCGAAGCTAACCGCCCAGACAACGTGATGAAAGACCACAAGAGCAGAATGTTCTTTCTTACTGACATGAAAGTCCCCGAAGATTGTAATGTATCTTTGAAGATCTTTAAAAAATTAGTCAAAGAAACAAGCATTTTGAAGTGGAAATCATAAAAATTTAGCACATGTGGACATCAATAATTCCAGTTGTAGTTGGAAGCTTGGAATAATTGGAAAAGTTTCCAATAGACTCATTGAAGTGATTCCTTGCAGGCCATATCTTACAAGAAATACAAAAATTTTCCTGATAAGTACAGGTCATATATTACAAAGTGCTGTATCTATATAAAATGCGTGCCAAATATGTTTTGCTGTTATCTCTCCGAATTAATTTTCTACCATCTATTAACACAATCACGTTATGTATGTTTTGGGCTGCTTTCATCCGTCTCTTTTACCTACTGAAAAATTTAATTACAGTAGTATGAAAATTGTACTGTACTGCAGTAAATATCTTATTATAAATAACAATTTTACTGTTTTTAATCATTTAAGATGATAAAACGCCACGACTTACTGAGTATCAAAGAGAATGAGAACACTTTGGTTGTGGAGTAAAAGACATTATAAATGAGAATTCAGGAAGAGAAAAAAAAGCCGACTGACAGGGCATTTCATTTTTTTAAGATCGTATATGGAAACTGAAAAAGAATTTAACCGGCAAGAAATGAAAAAAAAAGAAACTATCAGAATAAATATTACGATTACATTTATTTAAACAGTAGAAAGACGAGATCTACTTTTCAATCTTGCAATAGGCTTACATTCTCGCGGTCAAAGTATCAAGGGAGAAGAGCTCTCATTAGAACAACAGACATTAAAATATGGAAAATACAAAGGAATAGCATGTAATATAAAATCATCAATAAGATAGAAAAGAAGATTAAGATTCTCAAATTAATAAGAATATAAAATATATACTGTGATTAGACAATAACTTTAATGGTGGGAATAAATTTGGAATTTTCTAATTACTGTCAAATATTTTATTGGCAAATTAATTGATATTTAACAAAAATGGAAAACAAAATAAAGATATTTATAGTTTATGGTTTTGCTATAGACGGCGACAGTTGTAGTTATGTGATTAAATTATACTCTGGTATACACAAACGCGGGCGCGCACACACACACACACATATATATATATATATATATATATATATACCATCATTCATCGACCTATATGTCCTCAGAATTAACGTAGAGGCCTACATCTATTGCTTTGAGAAAATACTGGCCTGGGTCAATAGGGTAAGGTGGCTACAGGAAGAACCTATGTCTGACAACAGGAGGCACATACAGGAGAAAAAAATCATGGCTGACAAACAATTTTTGACCACATCACCCCTTATATCTGACGAACTAAATTCCCGGAGAGAACCCTCCTTGATGAATATGTGTAGGTCGCAGATGAGCGAGAGGCCAATAGATATCCGTGTAACAACAAAGATGAACTGAAAGCAAAGATTATGGCAGCATTCACCAACTTAAACAAGAAAATAGGCAGAAGATAATGTCACCATGTATATATATATATATATATATATATATATATATATATATATATATATATATATATATATATATATATATATATGAAGTTTCTGAAATGATTGGTTTCTTGCAATATTAAAATATTATAACCAAGATTTAACGGAAATTTGAAATTATTTAAAAGAAATTTTTTATTTTTGTGTCCATCTCAATTTTTTTAAATACTTATATTTTTCAATTATCAATCAAATATACTTACTGAAATACTGTTGCCGCTATGAATACCAAAAATTAATTTTCACCTCTGAAAACTTTTATCCAAGCAGAAATTTATATCGGTGAACTGAGTTTGTTACGTTTCCCTCATTTATATTCAGATTTCAGATTTCAGTTTTCAAATTAATATAGAGATTTGATTTATTTTTCATCGAAGATCATTTAGACAAAGTGAAGAAAAGCTTAATATATTTTAGAATCCAACAGACACACATACACGCATGTGGTTACTATATAATATCATTTGGATTATGTTAAGGAAATTTGATACGTTTCGCTAATGTTATTGCTCTATTAAAAAAATAAAATTATAAGAATAAAGTCCACATGTAATTTCATTTCTGATGCCGAGAAATCAGCAAGATATGTGAAAGTAAATATAAACTTCAAGATTTTATTATACATATTTTAATATTCGCTCGGAACTTGACACACACACACACACACACACACACACACATACACACAGAGGCATATATATATATATATATATATATATATATATATATATATATATATATATATATATATTAATAACTAGCTTATAGCGATATTGTGCGGCAGTTAATGAAGATCATGCGTGGGGCGTCTTTTGATTGGACCGTCATCACAACAGGTAGGTATGAATAGATGCTGTGTGCAATAATAAACTACAGAAGAACTCAGACCTGATCGGTGCATTTAAGTATTGCATTAATATTTAAGTTTACGTTTTAAAAGTTCAACGAAATTTCTTCTACTGCCACTTAATTTACAGGCAATTTGATGTACGTACGTCCTTACTTTCCTTATAAAGAATTACTTTTATTTCATGTCTGACTTTCACTGGACTTCGCAATTAATTTTGATTATTCCTAAATTTATTTACAAGCTATAACAATTGTTGTCGTACAAAAAAATCGTCGCAATAATAATAATAATAATAATAATAATAATTTTTACATACGAACAAAAACAACTTGCTCACTACAAAGATGCATTCTTGTTTCGATGAAGCTTCATCTCAACCGATGAGAACAAAAGTTGTTTTTGTCCGTATGTAAAAATTATAATAAATAATAACTGCACGTATCGTGGTAACGAGCCCACTTTTGAATTGTCTGTGAACGTTAGAATTTATATTATTTTCCTACTCATTACATTCGGACACACACACATATACATTATTCCCAAATTTATTTACAAGCTATAAAAAATTGTTATCGTACAAAAAAATTCGTCGCAATTAATCACGCAAAAAATTGAAGAAATCAATTGCAGTAATGAAAATTTGGAAATCCAAAATTTCAGGATTGCGGAACTGGATCCGGTACGAAATGTTTTAAATTTTCTCACGGAGTCGGCCTGATTCCAAAATGGTGCGATAGGATGGTATACGGCCTTTAGGAGTAAAGTTGACAAAGAGATTGCAAATTATGTCCCGTTGTAAATTATGTTCCTTTTGAGTACATTTGAAGTGATATAAAAGAAAGTATGTATACTTCATTTAATCCCCCACAATACACTTGATTTCCTATTCCTGTTTCTCCTCCTCCTCTTCCCACGCCTCACCGTCTACCACACCTCATGTCGTGAGCTTATTCATTTATTTATCATTTTTAAATATAGCTTTCATAAATTTTCAATTTTTTAAAAAATAAAACGTAAGGAAATCAATTGACCGAATTCGCCTTAAGATACCGAAAGGTTGAATAAAAAGCTGGCGGAATCGTCTGATTTCCTAATATTCTATACTTAAAAGCTCTATATGTTAAATATATATCTTTTGATATGTGCACAGGGCACATTTTAATACTACTTTTTTTAACACTACCGTTTCTTGTTCTAATTCAACTCTGACGATTAATATATATATATATATATATATATATATATATATATATATATATATATATATATATATATATATATATATATATATATATATATATATATATATATATATATATATATATATATATATATATATATATATATATATATATATATATATATATATATATATATATATATATATATATATATATAAATTTTATATAAGGACAAAGACATTGTTTCGGTGCTGCTGGATCTCAACCGGTGAGAACCAAAAGTTGTTTTTGTTCGTGTAAAAAAATTATAATAAATATTTACTGCTCAATCTTGATAACGAGCCCACTTTTGAATTAAGTTTGTGAACATTAGAATTTATATTATTTTCCTTCTCATTACATTCAAACACACACACATTCAAACACATACACACACACACACACACACACACACACACACACACACACATATATATGTATATATATATAAACTAAAAAACCTAACTAGCCAGAACCTATCTACCTACGTTTCACCTAAAGGATAATGGATAATCATTCTAAAGAGGGTTTGCCCAAAAAACATTTTATTGAACAAATGTCTTTATTTTAATTCAATAAAATGTTGTTTGGCTCAACCCTCTTTAGACAGAGTTATCCTGATTATCCATTATCCGTTAGGTTTAACCTAAGTAGATAGGTTCTGGCGAGTTAGTTTTTTTTAGTTTTAGTTCTACATAATTTAGCACTTTTACGTTTTAACTTAGGTTAATCTGTCGGTGTTTTTTCTTTTGGCTAGACAATGCGGTGGTAGATGATTATTTTCAAGATTTTAGTTTTTTTTTTTACTTATATCAGTTTGGCTAATATTTTTTATTTACAAATTGTATTATCTGAGTTCTATTCACACCGTGCATAGATAATAAAATAAAATAAAATAAAATATATAACAAACACACACACACACACACATATATATATATATATATATATATATATATATATATATATATATATATAGATAGATACATATATAGATATATAGATACATAGATAGATATAGTTGGTTGGCTCTATCACTGATATTGAACGCTTTCCAATAAGTACCAAGCATATACAATATATAAATAATTTATATAAAAATTACATGTGTATATATATATATATATATATATATATATGCATGCACATTTATATATATATATATATTTATATACATACGCATTTTACATACACACGCACACACACACACACACACATATATATATATATATATATATATTTAATTGCAACATCAGTCGTCATTTTCTTCCTTACTGAACGCCGTTCTTTTTTTGTCCTTTTTTTTTTATCAAACCATATCATTCTCAGTCCTCTCATTCGCATTCACTCCCTAATTCCACCTGCGTCCTGGTGCAGTGTAAACCTTGTTTGGGGTTAAATGATTAAAGATGTGCAACGTTGTAGTTGCTTTCCAGAGAAAATGCAATACGTTTTATCATTACGAAAAATATATATATATATATTGTTTTATATGAGTATGTATATATTAAATGAGCATAATAATTTTATCACTACGAAAATAATATATATATATATATATATATATATATATATATATATATATATATATATATATATAGTTGTATATGAGTATGTATATATTAAATGAGCATATTAAATTTTATCATTACGAAAATAATAACAGTTATGGCTTTTCCTTTGAAATTGTTTCAGATGTATACCAAATTGAATATTACTTTAAATAAACCAACATGGAATGTTCTGCTTCGAAATATATACTCATTTTGTCAAACGTATGATATGTTTTATTACTTAACGACAAATATAAGAGATAAAATAAATATTAGAAAACATTAAAAAAGAAAATATTTAAGCATTTCATTTATTTTAAATTAATGTATTATCTATTTTTCAAACGTATTATGTTTAATAGAGACATTTCACACAAACACACACACACACACACACACACACACACACACATATATATATATATATATATATATATATATATATATATATATATATATATATATATATACACACATATATATATATATATGTGTGTGTGTGTGTGTAATGTACTGTAGCAACGATAAACGATAACAATGAATATTCATCTACTGCCCAGAGACACATGGACTGTTTTAAGTAAAAGTACGTGAATCTATCACTGGCAAATTATGAATAAAATGAGTTTCTATTGAAAATTTAAAAATTCAATTTTAAAAGCATCCGCAATATTTTTAATACGTTGAGCACTATCAGTGTTTATAAATATTTAGCTAGGAGAATTACAAACTGATTTGTCACTACAAGTTGGTTGATTAATCTTACGTTTATATCTATCTATCTATCTATCTATCTATCTATCTATCTATCTATCTATCTATCTATGTGTTTATGTATGCATGTATATATATATATATATATATATATATATATATATATATGTGTGTGTGTGTGTGTATATATATATATATATATATATATATATATATATATATATATATATATATATATATATATATGTGTGTGTGTGTGTGTGCATGGCAAAAATTTCATGTGAGCTGTGAGAAGATATGTCTCTATCTACCTCTTTGTCTATCAGCAGTGACAGGATTTGTTATCCAACTACAAGTATATCTTAATACATTTACTAAAAATATATTGCCTTCATTTACGATAGGATAACATACAGAGCAGATATGGACATTTCAATAATCGGCACAGAATGTGTGTTCAAAAGGCTATATTCGAGCTGCGTTTGTCCTACCTAGCCGAGGGTTCAGGCACGTCATGTTTAGTGAATGTTCCCAGGTTCGAATCTTGCCGGAGGATGCATATTCTTCTGTCAAGATTTGATTATTAAGGCCGGTAGATGGAGTTGGATAAAAAATACTGTTAAATTAAAATAAAAATATTTTTTCCATGGAAAGGGCTCGGACGAACTCCATCCCTTAGTTGCACCAGGGCGAAACTTCACGACCAGGAATCGCCATGCAACTTGCCTAATAGCAAACCACCCAGATTCCCTCCATAAGCGAGAAATAAGTTCCACCTAAACAGCTTCTTCCTGCGAACCACAGACTCCAAATAAGATATTTCAACCGGTCGCTACAGTCTTAACCGTTACCTTCCCTTTCTATCCATACAAACCAACCTTTAACGTAATCCTGTGATATGTGAGTTGTGACTATATCATATCATATCTATCTATCTATCTATCTATCTATCTATCTATCTATCTATCTTAAATGTTTACACAGAAGCTTTTTGAACAGAAACAATACTTTTGATTTTTTACATTTATTATTTTATAAAGTTTTCATTAAATTTCATTTAATAAGCACACCTGTATTAAAAAAAAAATGTATGAATTATGTCTGGGTACCAAATATGCATCGATAAACATACGCATATGTGTGCTGAATAACTCTTGGTCTTATGCACTTTCCTATATCTGAACAAATATTGCTTTATGGAAGGGACTCCAAGAAAATGCTTTCCCGATAACTACGATCTTTGCCCTCTCAAAGTCTAGGGTTAAGCGTTATTTTCCACAAATCTCTTCCATAAACTGTAACTCTTACGCATTTACTCGAGTAATGCTTCGGCCTTGTAATGTGTGACCATCATTGTAAACAATTGACCAATTCAGAATTACAATTGACCAATTCAGAATTACAATTGACCAATTCAGAATTACTTTTGGAATTATTTCTTAATCGATCTGTGAAAATTTCAGCCCTCACGCCTTTTTCTATCTATCTATCTATCTATCTATCGATCTATCTATCTATCTATCTATCTATCTATCTATCTATCTATCTAAATACACATACACACACACATACGTATATATATATATATATATATGATAAAAGTATAGTTTTATGGTATACAATATTTATGCGTTAGAGAGCTCAATATAAGGGACTGAACGTATGCAATTATTAAAGTTGGCATTGAGGCCAACAGCTACCAGCGACAATCTGTGCCATGTTTAAACGCAATCGTCAGGCCATCGGCGTTGATTTTTGGTTCGACTATTTATATATGCTGGCAAGTGAGGCATTTTGGATAAGTCTATTGTACTATTCTAACAGTTATTGAGTGGGCGACAGGGGTCATATTTGTTGTGGCCTGTTTATGGGCCAGAAAGAAAGTCAAAGGTAGGTTGAACAAGTGTATTGAAATAACAAATATATACAAATCAAGAGTGTTAGTAATAAACAGATACAGGTGTACGTCCGAACGATAGGTTAACACAGCGTCCACGCGCCCCCACCATACTCCTACAGTTAGTATTTATGTGAAGAGAAACAGTTCATTCTACTGCAAGAGGGTTTACCACAACAGTATTTCGAATTATTTTAGGTGTTATTGAGTGGAAATAATTGTGGATCCGAATGCAGTTTTGTAGAATTTTATCGGGATGATTTTTAAAAAAGAAATATTATTGATTTCTTTGTTATTTCTTGCTGATTGTTATTATAAATTTTATTTGTGTTTATGCGTGCATTCGTTAATTTGTTTATTGTTTACCTATATTATTTAAATATTTATTGATTTTGATTGATTTTTTATACTTACTTATTATTTATTTATTATTTTATTTTATGTTTATCGCCGCTGACATCAATGTGCACTTTTATATTTACATATATTTTATCCTTGGTATCTGGCGCTTCAACATAACTTAAAACTATATATTATTCATATTTAGCTCCTGGTAAACATTAGAAGACTTTCGGTATATATATATATATATATATATATATATATATATATATATATATCCCTCTCTCTATCTCTT